>CM021107.1:174063553-174348343 GCA_007115665.2 Sequoiadendron giganteum | reverse complement strand
CTAAATTTTTGGGGGGGTGGGTTCAGTTCGTTTTGGGTTCATTAGTACAAAAACTGAAAAACATGTAAAAATTAAAATATATATATATATGCAGCCTAGAAGCATGAATTAGGATTAGAACATCACATAACATCATATAAACAACAAAACCACCATAAACTTGAATGATAACATGCATGATAAATATAAATATTCATCGTTCAAACTTCAAACTTCAAACTTCAAGTTCAATATTACAATACTATTAAAGTTTTAATCATCAAATGGATCCTCTAAATCATCTATATCAAAGTCATTGTCAACATTGACATTAGATGAAGTAGGAAGACTAGATGAATCACAAGTAGTGCCAATGGCATTGTCACTAGCACTAGTATTGTGCCCATGCTCTTGTTGGATATCGGACTCCTCATATGCAACATGGTGGGAAGTGGAAGCATCCAAGTCAGTATCCTTAGGCCCTATATCCCACAACTTCGTCTCCCCTTCCTTGTAGTCATGTTGTTTGTGTGAAAGGAGACGCAAGTTGGAATGCACATATACTAAGTTCTCCGCTCTTTTTGAGAGCAATTTATTGCACTTTACTGAGTGGATGAAAGAATATCTGCTCCAATTCCTCTTAGATGCGGATGAACTAGCAACCTATGAAGACAAAGTAAACAATTAAAAAATTTAAAATTATAAATGAAATTATGGAACTTTTAAATTTTAAAAGTAAAAATAAAATATGAAAATTTATTAAACTTACATGTGATAAAACTTTGATTGCAAGGGGCTGCAAATTTTGGAAGTATTGTCCATGGAAGTACCACCAACTATGAGCATCCTTTAAGAACCTGTCACGAGAAGCATCAGCATCTAGATGATTTGAGTGCACAAAATCAGTGAACTCATTCATGATTACAGATCACAAATCTTGGTCAGGGAAGAGTCTCATAAATGCTGCCTTGTACCCTTCAGCCACTTCTAAATCTCTATATGGAGGAAGCCTTCCTGGCTGTGAAAGAAGCTGACTACTGTAGTATTTTGGAGTCAATGCAAAGGCAAGAAGGTGTAATGGAGTTGTCATTTTGTTCCATCTTTCTTCAACAATTGTTTGCACTTGTTTGAAGAAAGTCTCTGCAGGGTCTTGCTCTCTTGCATTTATGGTGCACTTGATCTTCTCAAGCATTGAGTCTATACCATCATATATTTCTCCAATGCATGGCTTGTCCATGTCAGTATAGCGAATCATACTCAAAATGGGCTCGGTGAAGCTAAGGAGATACTCCGCACGATCCCACCATGAGTCATCTAATATCATGCTCTTAATTTTTGTTGCTCTTTCAGTGCTGCTTTGCCTCCATATAGACCAATTGTTGCTAATCACCATGCTAGCAAGTGCCTCTTTAACTTTCACAAGTTGTCTCGAGACGATAGTATTAGAGGCAAAGCGGGTCTCTGCAACCTATTGCAAATTAAAAAAAATAATTAGAATTTAAAAATAAACTTTAAAGAAGAATTTAAATTAGAATGCACAATCAAATTATGAAAATCAGAAAATGACAAATGTAAATATTACTGCACTTACCTTCAATAGCTCCAATTTTGAAAATGATCTAAAGATGCTTTGAGACAAGTGGTGGTTGGTGACGAACATCTGAATGTCCTCAGCCTCACCATACAATTCTTTGATCCATGCAATTTGATTCCCAATCTTTTGCATCATAAGATTGAGTGAATGGACCGCACAAGGTGTCCAAAAGATATGTGAATATCTTTCCTCAACCAACAACCCTGCTGCTCTACAATTCTTAGTGTTGTCCGTTACAACTTGAACAACATTGCGGGCTCCCACTTGCTCAATGGCTGCAATGAGAATACTAGCAATAAATTCTCCATCTTTTACTTGGCCCTCACAATCCACAGCTTTCAAAAACATTGCCCCTTTAGGGCACACCGCTATGACATTGATCAAAGGCCGATTTTTTGAGTCCTTCCAACCATCGGAAACAATGGACACACCTGTCTCAACCCATGAATCTCTTATAGGCTTCAATGCATCTTCAACCAACTCAACCTCCTTTTCCAATAAAGTGCTACGCACCTTCTCATAACCCAGGCCCTTGTACCCTTTTGGAGCTTCATTAACCGTTCTCAACATCTCTTTCCAATATGGAGAACGAACAACATTAAAAGCTAATCCATTGGCATATAGGCATCTTGCTACACATTGGTCGGCAAGGGCTCTACTCTCATTTTGAAATGCAAGTTCCAAAGGCCCCTTTGATCTCTTGTTTGCAATAGGTTGTGCACTTCGAGCTTGAAGATCCGGAATGACAATAAATGGGTGGTCTTCTACCACAATATTGGGATTGGATGGGGGCTGCATTCCCTTCGATTTTTTTTTTAAACAAAGGGTGATTTCCTTTTTGGGCTTCCTGTTGATCTGCTGCATCTTGCTCCATAATGTATTTTGCAATTGTCTCAAGTAGAATAGGTGCATCTTTTTTTCCAGGGCAAGGCGTGATGCCTTTTCCACTCATGCCACACAAATGTGCTTTCACCCTATTGTATGAACTAGTATATGTAACACCACACCCATTGCATTTCCAAATATAACCACCACCACCTGGAACCTGTTTTATCATCTCAACATACTACCATAGAGGAGAATTAGGATTTGTTTTGAACTTTGAGTTTGGTTTAGCTACGAAGCCGGAGGTAGAACCCATTGACATTGTGATTCCTACAGGCAATTTGTTTTGCAAACAACACATTCAAAATTTGAATGAAGAGAAAATATTGATTTATAAAACCTAGCTCTTTTGAATCTTGCATACATTCATAGAAGAATGGAAAGGAAAAACATATATAAATCATAAAATGAAACAAAACAAAGTTTCTGGTTTGTAAAATGTAAAACAAAAAAATGGATGAAAAAACTCAAAAAAAGGTGAGAAAAACTTACCTCTTTGCAAAAATATCCCTCAACGATCTTTGTGGCAGCCAATAAACACTTGCAAATCTGTAGGAATGGCAATGCAATCGTTTGTAGAAGCTTCACTGATCAATCTTCAACTCCTTTTATCAACCCAGCAAGCAAAAATAAGAACTCAGCCTCTTAGAATGAAAATGCTTGTTTGCAAAACAAATGAATAAAAATGATGTAGTTTAGGTGTTTAAAGTGTTTTAGAGGTCACTTTTAGGGTTCCCTTGGGCGTGGGTCAAAGTCAAATTGCAGAAAAATATTAAAAAATGCAAAAAAAAACGTTTTTTAGCGTCCAAACGCATGGGTTCTTCTCGGGTTCGCCTTGGGTTCGCCCGGGTTCTTCACAGGCGAACCAGGGCTCCAAATACCGAACCCTGGTCGAACCCACAGAGGGACCGAACCAGGACCGGTACCCGGAGCGAACCCGGATCGGGACCCTGAGCCAGGGAGCCGAACCCGGCTACTTAGGTATTATTTGATTACAAATACTTACAATATCAATAAACCCTATTATAAGAAAAAATGTCTAAATATAATATACGGTTAACCATTCATCTAGATAGGGAAACCCGAGGATGTACCCCCAACATTTTTTGGGGTGTCCTTGTTTCTGAAACGTTTTGGGGACGGGGGACACCTAGGCAACGTCCCATGACCATCCCCAATTTTTGAAAAGATATAGGAGACATCTCGCAAACTTGGGGACGTCCTATAAAACAAAAGGGGACAGCTAGCCATCCCCAAGACGGGCAGGGATGTCACAACTGTCTTGGGGACAACTGGCCATCCCCATAAAAAGCAATGTTTCCAAAAAATAGTAAGTTCTAAAAAAAAAATCTTTGGATCGGCATAATGGCCTTGTTGAAACTGCCTTGGGCATGGGTAGGGGGGCTACACCTAGCCCCCCTGCAACCCCCTTGGCCTTCAAACCTTCGACCCGAACTAATAGGCCTTCAGCTGCGCCTAACGCATACAATTCACTGTTGTGGTACTCATCATCAACTATTTAATCAATGTTGTATGCCCACACACCCCAACCCACCCTAAATGAGGAGGAAATAAAATGAAACTTTCTTTGTTTTTGTATTTTCATATTGTAGTTGAAAGTGAAACTTGCATCCTTTGAGCATTTTGTTGTAACTTGTATGCTATTTTTTAAAATCATTGGCATATTGACAATGAATTATGAAAGCAATTAAGTGGTTCATAAGTATTATGAAAAAAGCTAAGTACTCTCATGTGAACTCTCAATTCAACACAAATGTTATGTATTAAGGATCTATAATGTATATGATGAATGCTTTATCAATGTTATCATATGAATATTTGAAATTTCACTATACATTTGAAATTTTTCGTATTTTTATATAGCCATCCCCTTTGCCGTCCCCAAAAATGGCCCAAAAAAAATCCATCCCTGAAACTCGCCCCTCGTCCCCTATCGTCCTCGTCTCGAAAACTTGGGGTAACATAGATTAAAACATTCTTATCCATCATTAGTTTATAGCAGAAGCAATACAAGTAGAGTAATTCTTACAAGGTTTCACTTCTAAAGTTGTGAGGAATCCAGCTATGATGACATCTAAAGTCGGTGAGATCAGCATTGTATATCAAATATAAAGGTAGAAAACATGAAACATGTACCCTACACTTTAATCATTAATACTCCAAATAAGCATTACCCCTCCCATGGGTGCTAACTTGAGATGTATAATCCCTCGATAAGGCTGCTTGGATCCTAGTTTTAGGTGCAAGGGTGCAATACAATCCCAATCATGTGAACAAGAATTACTATCCACCCCTACCAATTGGACTCTATTAGCTTGCGAATGAGGAGGGTCATAATGCCAATAACCCAGGGTGCACAAGTAACTCAACTTAGTTGCTATAAGCTCATTGAGAGTACCCTCACCCACAAATACATAATTACATAAGAAGAAACTCAGCCACACATCTCAGGTACACATAGTGATCAACTCCTACACATTATAGGTATGCGCAAACAAATTTAGCCCCCACACGTAGTGACCAGCTAACAATAGGAAGGGAATAAGGCTCTACTGCATGGCTTTTTCCATTGCTTGGTTAGCTAACACTTAACCCCCACCCTCAAGTACATCATGTTGGTGTGAACATAGTATAATTCCTAACTATTTTCACATCAGGTCCTATTCACACTTACATACTTAAGCTTAGGTCATTTTAATTTTTGTCTCATATCATGGAATTAAGATACTTGTCACAATCTTAGTATGTCTTAGGGTTTCATCCTTGTTTTTATAAAAAGGGTTTTCTCATTGTATATTGTACAAGTTTCATTTTTGCATTTAATGAATTCTTCGGCTTCATAGCATTTCCATTGTTTCTCTCTTGTGTAGAAGGTTGTTTTAGTTGCTAGTGATCCTTGGGCTATATAGGGTTAATCAACAACTCTTACATGGTATTAGAGCTTTCAAATTTGCAATTCCCTTCCCTTTTTTTGAAGAGTTTTGGCGAAAAGCTTTCAAATAGTGCATCCTAGAGCCAAATAGACCTCATGGTTGAGCGTAATGCCCAAAAACATAGATTGATATAAAAATTGATAGGTTTTGGTGCCAAATTTTTTTGGAGTTTTTCTTGGAGGGTTTGTAGAATCTTATAGTTAGAAATCCATAGGTTTCCATATGGTCCTATAGTTGTCATACAATACTGTCAGAGTTGCCTTTTGTTGAAAACAAGGTGAAACAAAGCTGCAATATTAGCTTATGTATGTAAATTCAAATCTGAAAAGAAGATTACCAAATCAGATTATATGTATGTGATTGCACATTCATCACAATAGAATAAACAGCAAACAAAATATGACACTAGATTTACATGGAGAAACCTTTTCGGGAAATAAATTCAAACAAGAAAAGAGGGAAAGTATATTATTAATCTTCACAAGAGAGATAGACCATAATACACTTCACAACTGATCTCTGATCAACCCAACAACACCCTATTACCTCCAAGAACTCAACTCAATGCTACCATCCAATGGTACCAATTTATATAACTTGTGAGAGGTAAAACCACAAATGGTAAACCAAAACAAGAGGTACAAAACCACTTGCAAAAACCCACGCCCCCTTCTTGGACAACCGAAAGTCATGATAAAAATATTAAATAAAATTCACAAGACTCCAACATGGGTGCCTAGCCCATAGCTTATCTACTTTTTCCTTTTCGGATGCTTTGATGACCCTTCTGCTTCCCAATGGACCACCAACGAACAACCTTTTCTTCTCCGATCTTGGGTGCCCCATCCATGACCTTTCATATTCCCAAAGTGGATGCCTAAGAGAGACTTTATCCATTTTGATGTGTAACCTCCACCGACATTAAAACATCTCTTAAAAATATAATTACAACAATGCCAATATTTAATGAATTTCTCTCATGTCCCCTAGAACACATTCCAAGAAACATGGAGACATATGAATGAAATAGGATTACAGGTTAATGTCACCTATCCTAAGACCTTTGTTGTGTAGTTGAAATCTCACACAAATATTCACCCGCGTTGCACCTACATAATCCTAGTATGGTTTTCATAAAATATTTAAAACAAGGTTTTAATTTGCACAAGTATGGTTTGCATCAAAGGCTAATCCCCTAGTCCCATCGTTGTAGGATGGGCCAATGCCCCTAGTCCCATCGAGTGCCTAACCGCTAGGGGCTAATTTGTAGTGGATAACACGGGGTCCACTGCCACATTCATTGTTGGAGTTTCACTTGCCCGTCAATCTTGCCATTGTATATTGCCACCACAACCTTGAAGCTCTGCTCGGCTTGAGCATTGCCATCCCACCACCCAAAGCCAATGGTGCCATCATAGGGCTGCCAAAATTGTGCCAGTCACTTTTTCTTTAGCCACAAAGGGGAAATTTTCTTCATAGAGCCATAACTTGGGCATACAATATTGGATTTTTGCAAATAAATAGGTGTTGGAAAGCTAGTTCCACATACTTTGTAGCCATTTATATGGTTTTTCTTGATTTTGTCCCATATGTTTGTTATTTCAATTTGAAATGAGTTTTTCAATTTTGTCTTGTAGCTTAGATATTTTCATTTTGCAAAATATGGGGCCATTTTTTATGCTACAAAGGGGCTAATTTGTAGTGGATAACACGGGGTCCACTGCCACATTCATTGTTGGAGTTTCACTTGCCCTTCAATCTTGCCATTGTATATTGCCACCGCAACCTCAAAGCTCTGCTCGGCTTGAGCATTGCCATCCCACCACCCAAAGCTAATGGTGCCATCATAGGGCTGCCAAAATTGCGCCAATCACTTTTTCTTTAGCCACAAAGGGGAAATTTTCTTCATAGAGCCATAACTTGGGCATACAATATTGGATTTTTGCAAATAAATAGGTGTTGGAAAGCTAGTTCCACATACTTTGTAGCCATTTATATGGTTTTTCTTGATTTTGTCCCATATGTTTGTTATTTCAATTTGAAATGAGTTTTTCAATTTTGTCTTGTAGTTTAGATATTTTCATTTTGCAAAATATGGGGCCATTTTTTATGCTACAAAGGGGCTAATTTGTAGTGGATAACACGGGGTCCACTACCACATTCATTGTTGGAGTTTCACTTGCCCGTCAATCTTGCCATTGTATATTGCCATTGCAACCTCGAAGCTCTGCTCGGCTTGAGCATTGCCATTCCACCACCCAAAGCCAATGGTGCCATCATAGGGCTGCCAAAATTGTGCCAGTCACTTTTTCTTTAGCCACAAAGGGGAAATTTTCTTCATAGAGCCATAACTTGGGCATACAATATTGGATTTTTGCAAATAAATAGGTGTTGGAAAGCTAGTTCCACATACTTTGTAGCCATTTATATGGTTTTTCTTGATTTTGTCCCATATGTTTGTTATTTCAATTTGAAATGAGTTTTTCAATTTTGTCTTGTAGTTTAGATATTTTCGTTTTGCAAAATATGGGGCCATTTTTTATGCTACAAAGGTTCAAATTTTACATGTTTTGATCTCTAATTTGTATATGAGGAGTCTTATCATTGTAAAATCATGGGCTTTTCAATTCATCTCTCTATAATCGCCTAGAACAAAGAGAACTATAAGTCTTAGCAAGACAATATCTTGGAACATCTAAGGTGGCTTCATCTCTATGGACTTGTCCTTGAACCAAGTACACCTAACTGGAAGATGGCATGGGGAAATATAAATGGTCATGTCCTTGGATTGATTAGTAGTAGTGTTAATTTTGACACACTGTGTTCCATCTCACATATCGAGTGCCCACACTCTTTGCACTAGAATTTGGGAAATCTTTCAAAACCCACATCACTCTCCATTCCCAAATGATCCTGTTATGGATATTCTACCCTTGATGATTGTGATAACCTACCATATGACAATGATACAAAAGAGAAGTTTGATTATTTATCTAGTCTTGATAGTAATGATGACATTGAGGCTTCACTTGATGCTTCTTCTCCATAGAGACAACCATTGATTTTTTGGCTTTGATAACTCCTAATCTAGATTCAGAGGCTTCATTTTCTTTATCTTTGAGTCACTATCCTAAGGTTGAGGATTCTTTCATTCTAGCATTGGCAAATTCATTTCCAAGTGCTCATATTAAGACATCTTGTGTAGAAACATTATCATGGGATGTCCATTATAGTTGGATGACATACATTGAGATCACATCATCTCCATCTTTTGTTGCTTCGAGTCATTTTGTAGCAAGTACATCAATCTTCCAAATTTGATGCATTGGGATGGGTATTTATAGATATTGCAAGTTTGTTTTGTGTCTCCCATCTTGCATAATTGACAAACACACTTGAGGACATCCATCACCTCTTTGATGAAATTTCCATCACAACTATTGTCACATCATCTTTGTCTTTGGATCTTGTTCTTCATTTGTCTCCACATGGTCTTGGCTTGTCACCTTCTTCATTTATTGAGCTTGTACCTGATTTGATTGTGGCAACCTTTCATACTGACACTGTGACATTTGAGTAGAGATCAAAGGCAACAACATCATCATACATCATGTTCTTTTTTCCTTCATGGAAAGGCATCATGCATCTATACTTGGCTTTGTTTCTTCCCAAGGGGAGGAATGTTGTTCGACATTCTTGGATCTTCATCATCATCCTTTGTTGGGCATCTACCATCATCACAAACGATTATACATTGTGGAGGGGCTACATAGTCTCTCTCTTTCTCTCCTATATAGTGAACATCTATTGTATATTGGTGATATAAGTAATCCTTGGGGAGTTGTGTTGAGTCCTCCTTCCTTCTTTCACTTGTACTTTTTGTTTGCATCTTTTCTCTTTTGGAAAGTGATTTTTTCCCATAGGTTTTTCTCCTTTACTCTACTTGTGAGATATTTGTTTGTACATGGGGACCTAGCATGGCCTAGTAGTTGGGACCTACCCTTGCATCTTTGCATTTTTTTTATACTCCTTAAGTTGTAGTTAAGGAGAGTGTTGGTGTGAACATGATCTATTACCTAACTTCTTATTAGGTCCTATTCACACTCACATACTTGAACTTACTTAGGTCATTTACTTTTTGTGTCTCATATCATAGGATTAAAAAACTTGTCATGATCTTAGTATGTCCTAGGGTTTCATCCTTATCTTTATAACAAGGGTTTTCACATTGTATATTGTACTATTTTATTTTTGCATCTAATGGATCCTCTCATGTGGAAGTTCGTTTTGGTTGTAGATGATCGTTGGGCTACTATGGTGTTGATCAACAACTCTTGCAATCATGGCTAGAAGGAGAAATGATGATGCATCCCATACAACACCTTAGCTCCTTCCTATCATTGGTTCACTATCAATCATGATGGCAAGCATACATCCCATACTACCTGTTGTCATCATTGGCTAGGGTGTAAGTGTAACATGCCACAAGTGAGTGGCTATAACTAAGATTTCCATCACCCATTGAACCTTTTGAATTAGTGTATCTTGACATCTATTGCCTCATTGCTACTAGCAAAAATCAATCAAACCTGGTATGAGGTGGTTCCTGGAATCTCTCTCCTACATGATACTAGTGAATATTGGGTATGCCATATCATATCGTGGGCAGCTCCTAACATTTGTCACTTGCGTGCTACTGGTTATAGTCAACTAATCCCTAAGATATGGTGGTTATCTTCTAACACCCATCACTTGCATGCTACTTGTGACAACCAACTAAATTGCACTTGTATCAAACTTGCTTCCAACATGTGGTCATCTAATAGCCATGTATCACAATCAAAGGTCTTCTAGTTTTACATCAACTAGGACTTGTGACTATGCAATCATCCAACTTATAACCCTAGAAATTCCATCGGATCTTACCAAAGACCAAACCCTTAATTCCATTTCCAAGCAGTTACATCCTTGATCACCGTCTGTAATATGACTCAAGATTATGACTGCCAACTTATAACCATGGAACCTCAATTGCTGAATTTCCAACCATGTACAACTAGAATCCTTGACATTGTCTAAGAAGGATAATCAATGGGAATCTAAGAGGTGTTATTCTAAATTGGTGGTGCAACTACATGTTGTATTGTTCCATACAAGAACAATTAAGATAAAATGTTCACATAAAGCCAAAAGAACTAGATATTGAAATAGTTTTCTTGGCTTCTAAGTTTACCTTCTAAATAAGTGGCTAAAGATATCACTCATATAGCTAAGTAGGATGATTATGGTATTTTTAACTCAAGTTAACAAATAGGCTAATAGGCATAAGCTGTGAGTTTGAGTTAAGCTATTTTTATGTTGGAATTGCAATATAATTATGAACTCTAACAACTTGTATAGGTGTCCTCGTTATACAAATCTATGAGCACATCCAAATTTTCTTTTTAACATTTTAAGTCTTGATGAACCCATATTTTCTTGGGAGAATTATTTCAAAAGCTGGTTAGATATATCACATACGAGTGCCTAAGAGACATATCTATACAATCACATCCTATGTTATTATGTGACACTTGAGATTAAGATATCCACATTTTTGTAGTTAAAGTACAGAAATATTATATGTAGAGCACCCATCCCCTCATCTAACTAGTACCAAAGTATGTTAGTTTTTGATTTTTCTTTGAGGGTGCTTAGACATTTTCTTTCAATAACCTTTGAGGATGCAAAAATTGGCACATAAATAATAAAATAAATCCATACATGATAAAATGAATGATGAATAAGTGGGGCATTGTGAATGATGAATAAGTGGGGCATTGCCACATTATCCTGCATGAGTTCCCAAACACTAAACAAGCAGCGTGAAAGAAAAGCTCAAGCTAACTGTGTGTGACAAAAGACAATGGTAGGAAAATTCAATGCTCCCTCAGAGAATTCAACCCCACACACATATGAAGACCATCAAAAAGATCACACCAAGAGGGAAACCAAATGGAAGGCAAAGATGCTCATGGTCCAATTGATGACCTGTTTACACTAGCTCAAATGCAAAACAGGGAGATGGACATCTAGTTCACACCAGCTCAAGCCTGAAATAGAGAAAATGAGAAGTAAGGATATTTGGTACAGCAGAGGTACTGGAAACAGATACTTCATCATGGAAATTCGAGTTGAGACATGGGAGCTAGAGATGCCTACACCATAGAGGTTGATTTTGTAGATGGGTATTTGAGATTCGAAGAGTGGGGAGAATTCCTGATCAAAATCAATATCAAAAGAACCACACTTATTGAGTAGATAGTGACTCAAATTCTTGGTCTTGTTCACTTTTTTAATAAACAGTTTAATACCCACATCTATCACAAATAAGATTTTCACAGTAGAAGAAAAATCAAATAGAACAAGACATTCATTTTGTAACATCAGAATTTGTATCAATGATCAATGAACATGAACCTGAATAGATCTCATTACGTTAGTAGAGTCACACCAACCTCTTTACATGATGCAGTAGGAAACAACAAGGAACTTCAAACGTCTTTCACACAATATAAGCTACAAAGAAAATTAATCACAGTTTGAAATCAGTTGAGAGAATTGAAAATTTTGTGCATAAGTTTTTGTGAAGGCTATGGTGATCAGAAGTGGCACTTGCAATGGTAACATTTGACAAAAATCCATTTTCAATTATGCTTGTTTGTCTGTATTCCCCTTCCAAAGCTCCAATTTGAGCATAGACAGGCAGGATGCTGGTTTGCATTTGCTTAAAAGTTTCTAAGGCCTTTTCAACAAACCCGTTTTGAACATATCCTACCATCATTACATTCACTGAGGCAACGTTTCTTTGAGGTAATTTGTCAAACAACTCACGTGCCTTGTCTAGGCTTCCACATTTTGCATACATGTTAACCATGTGTGTGGGGGGAGAGAGATAGCAATTTTATTATTTGAATTGTCACAAAATATTCTCCTATTTGCAATGGATAACAGTTAGATTTGGGGGGAGAGACTGTTATTTTATTATTTGAACTGTCACCTAATATTTTTCCTACTTGCCTGATTGACAATTGGATAGTTTATGCAATTTTGGTTAAACTTTCACCTACACATCCCACATCCAGCTTTGGGATGACAACTACTACGTTGAAGAAAAGTTTAACGAGTATTATGGATAGAAATTATTTCTTATCCCGAGAATATCATTACATATTAACCTGTAATACTAGTCATTCTGCAATGATGGGTTCTTGTTTGTGAAGTTTCTTTCATTGATGGGATCATTGCAGCAGTCCTCACGCCCTTGGAACTGATTCTCCTGCTATTTTCTTGCCATCCTCCCATTTTTTTTACTTCCTTACTTGCCTGTTCCCTTCCTAACCATCCTTTAAGGGTTCGATGCAGCAGAGGGGTGCCATACTTCCTTCCTAGTGCGGTAGGCGACCTGCTCTCTGCTCCATGGCACCCACACCTCATAAATTTGACCTTCATCTATTATTTTTTATTTTTCTTTCTCCTTTCAATCTCCTCAGACCAGTGATTATGAGCTTGGCAATGAAAAGTGATAGGGTAAACCAACCCTATCACTTCATATTAATTGTCATTAATATTATATTTATTTATTTATTTTTATCAGTGGGTTTAATATTCAATAAAATGTTCAATTTATCTACTCATCTGGACCCTGCACATGACTTATGTTAATGTTTTAATGGATAGGATTGAAGATTGATAGGGAGATCAGGATGTAGGCTTATAAAATTAGTCATCATAATAAGTGACTACTGGTCCATCGGGCTAATTGCAAATTAAATATGACCCCTTGATTTCAATGACAGGAACTCCAATTTAAAGCAACTATGCATGTCCCCACATATAGACACAAGTACCTACAAATTGCTTATAGTCGATCAAATCTCCAGTTGTGACTCACCATTCATGAATACAAAAGCAGGAATGGTTTGACATTGGGAATCTCTCTCATTGATAGAACTACAGAATCTGTATTGCTTTACATCCCCGCACCTTCAAGACAAGTCAAAGTTCTTTGCAAACAATTCGCTATAAGAGTATTAGTATCCAGTTAGTCATAAACTTAAACATATCATTCAACTGCATTGTACCATCAACAGAAATCAAAGTTGTTTGAATCATAACATTCACAATCTTAACCAACACAAGCAACAAGTCATTAAAGTGCAATTAGTTATCAAAAGTTCAAAACTATTAAAACCATAGTAGTTACAATCTAAATCATCATCAGGAACAAAAATTGCTAAAGCATGATTAGTTATAAAAAATAATGTGGTCTCCAGCCTAGTCCAAATTATATTGGGACTTTGGGTATCTAATTAAGGACACTGAGTTTGTGGGGATGTGACAGGACATATTCAAATTTATTTTCCAATCATATAATTTCCCTTTTTGGTGCAGGAGAAACATGGAAGGGGGACTTTTGCTGACAGAATCCTCCAATGACTTAATGTTATTCGTGATTGGAATGGTCCAGCAACATTTACAATATGACAACATAATTCAATTTCCTGTTTGTACAGGCAAGAAAAGGCTTGACAAGAAAATTGATATATCTTTGCTATTTGACATGATGGGTTTTCAGTGCTTAGCTGTAAAGGGCAGTAAAGGGCAATGAATGACTCTTTTCTTCAAATAATGATTTCTTACTTTATGGCTATGGAAACCTTGTATCTGAGGAGCATCAACAAGAAATGGTCAAGTACACAGACTGTTTGCAGATGTGCCAGAAATTATGTGGCTATAGAAGCATATACACTCAATATAAACAGTCAATACCTCAGTTCCTTCAAAGCAATGTAACTGCCATGGGCTGGGTAGAGCTAGAGACACACAGTAAATTACAACCTTATAAAAAAAGTGTCATAAAATCGTAGAAAGAAGAAGGTAGTCAGCACCTCATTGCAGATTTGAAACCAGTATAATCAAAATAACTCAATTTTCCCAGTCAAACATCATGGAGACATCTCAAATATGAAGCCCTTTGCCAAAGATAACTACTAATGTTATCTGCATTCCAATTTTGCTGAAGATTCCTACAGAAAGCAATTGTGGTATCCTTCAGAAAATATGCAATCAAACAACTAATGGTGGAAGTAACAACTAAAAACGCTTCCACCATAAATCCTATAAGCAATTCTCCACACCCAATTGAAAGAAATAGAAGATTTCCTGTTATTTTGAAGTGTTCAAAATCTCAGTAAATCTTTTTGAGCCTGCAAGAACACCTGGTGTGCTTTCTTGTGCAAATCATATAGGTTGCTATACATATGTTGTGCATCTTAAAAGTGCTACCTTGAAATGCTCATTGCTGACTAATCTCAACAAATTTTATGGGTTGACACACTCGGTAACTTGTAAGAAATTGTCCATGATGTTTCCCTTGCTAACAAATATGGCTAAGAAAACTGAAAATGCAGAACACAAAACAATTGGTAATAAGCTAATGCTAGACATAAGACACACTCCAGAGAAATCTCAAAACAAATTTCAACAAATCTAAACATAAAGAAGATATTGATGAAGATAGGCATGTTCAAATATTTTCCTGAAACACTGTATAAGATTGAAAAATTGTTGTTTCTCTGGAAGAAACCCAAATTTTGTGCCATCCAATCCACCACAAGGTGAAATGTTACTACGAATTCCATATAACTGGTTTCTGGTTTTTACATTGAATGTTGGTATTGCATCCATGTTACCTGGACTTTAGCAAAGCATTTTATTTTGGATTCCCTTATACAAAACAAAAGAGTTGATTATGCCCGAGAAATAAATTATTATTGAGTTGTATACATGTACACTAATTTTGTTGCCATGCCAATTAACATTTAAAAATCTCTGCCAAGATGGTGTGTCAATTCAACTTCTGGAAAAGCTGGTTTAAACTTTAAATGCTAAAGAGAAAAAAGTGTTTCCTCTGATGCTTGGATTCATTCTATCATGATGTAATTTAGTGGAAATCAACATTAGCCTACAAATATATCTGAATATTTAGATGAAACCAAATTATCATTGAATCATAAGAGCACTTATCTTGGTAGCATTCAAACAAAAAATATATGGTCACATGGATTTTTACCTAGAATTGCATGCAAGTTATTTAATAAAAATGTTATAAGGCAACATTCAAACAGCAAAGGAAAGCAGCCATAAAGTTTGATAATGTTAATTGTTACACACAGTTCTCAAACAAGGGAATGCATGATTATAAAGAGAGAAACATTCCAATTTATTTAGTTCAGCTCAAAAACAGAGCAAGACAAGCTAAGAATCACTATCAAAATGTGCTGAAGTCACATACGGGATTGAGACAAACAATAATGGATAGAAACCAAGGGAAATAAATTGGAGAAGATCATGTAAGTTTGGGTTTCTAATAAGATCATTAGATGAAACAAAGTCTACCAGAGATGGAGGATATATTGCCAATAAATTCTCTCAAAATGTTCCAGTCTTAAGAGTCATATTCAAAAATGTTTTTTTTGATTGAAGAAAATGAACCTGTTGCTAAGCTCTATCTTTGGCACAAATCACATGGATATTGGTAAAGTTTGACGAGTCTTCTTTATACCAATTCATTGATTTGTTGTAGAATCTTGAGGGATTTATCAACAAGATCTTTTTGTTCAAGTACAACAAAGATAATAAATAATACTTGTTAATTGGGTAAGAGAAAAATGTAAAATAAGGGATGTGAATTTGAAACCTTCCCCAAGAGGTTTTTCAAAGATGAAATTTGACAGTGTGTTAGGGTAACTTGAATAAGGCAAGTGCTGGGGTGGTATGTAGAGATGAGCAGGACAGCTTCATAATTGGTGGTTCCTTTTCTTTGGAACTAAAACGAATAATGAGGCTGAATGGATCACTGGGGTAGGGCTGCAAATGGGGAAGGTGAGAAGTTTCTCCAATAGTGGAAGGTGATTCAAAAGTAATTATTACGAGTTTGAATAGTGGGACTTATAACAGTTAGTGGCCAAGGTTATGCTAACATGGAGCTATGCAGCTTAAGAAGGAATTCATTAATATTTATTTTATTCATGTTCTTCATGAAGGAAATAGAGTGGCAGACTCTTGTAGCTAATAATGGGATTATGATTGACCCTATGACCAATCTGTTTTCTGATTGCTCAAAAGGATGGGAGAATTTGGAAAATATAATTGAAGAGGACAAAAGTCCGGTGAGACTTGAGCCTTTTAAGAAATGATGAGATTTAATTTTCAGCCTACCATCACCTTTACATCATACAGAGAGTCCTGAGATTGTGAGCTTAGCTCCCCTAAATTCCTAATGGTGGCTCTTTATTATGATGGCCTCATTTAAGATTTGAGTTGGTGTTAATACCCATACCTCTTCATTATTTTTGTGAGGCTATGTGCGCTATGAATTTTTTATCCAATGCAAAAGGTAGCATGGCATATGGTACTTATGTGTATTCGGCTGTGAGGTGGTGGCTGTAGGTTGGTTTTCTCTGTGTGGTGTTTGCTTTTTAGTGGCATTGGTGTGTGGAAGTCATGGCTAGAGGTATAAACAAGGGCCCTTGTGACCCTTTTCTTCATGGAGTAACATTAGATCATCACCTAAAGGTGGATTTTGATTGCTCCTATGAAGGTTATTAAGGTTGTGTTGGGTGCCTAAGGTGCGTTGGATAATGGGAAATAGAGTAAAGGGTCAATTAGAGGTGACTTCTCTACTCATTTAGAAGTTATGTTCTTGGATGGGATTGTCATGGAGTGGATGCATAATGTGCTTATATCGAGAGAATTGTTGTTATGATGGATGAAGATGAGTGAAATGGAATGAAAAAGGTGATGGTCTCTATCAATTGTCATATCCATCTCTTGCAAGATTATTGTTAAGATGTAAGTAAGGTGGTGATTCATCTCTAGGTCATCAACTCCCAATAGGATCTTGGAGGTGGTGAATGATTTTATCTCCCCAATGTTAGGAAATAATGTGGTGCATAGAGTTATCAAGTGTACGTAAATGGTTATAATGGTTTTAGGGTTTCACAACTAGCAAGTGGTGTGAGTGGTAGTGCAAGGGTCTTATCCTTGTTCATGTTGGTGTCAGGGCCAAAGAAGGCAATGGAGTTCAAAAGTGGGGTGTTGTAGAATTGTAGGCAATGGTGGTCTCTATGTTTCTTGGTCCTCCTTGGTCGATGTTCCCATCTAGGCATTTTGTTATAATAATTTTTTTGTGTTTGATTGATTTCATGTCTGCTCTCCTTGTGGTGTGTAAGGCTTGTTTGTTTTTGAACTTGGTATTTATTGTTTTGGGCTTTCTTTTGGTTTCAAAAGGTGATGTGCTTGAATAGCTGTTGCATGGCTGTTTCCTATTACCATGTTTTTAAGTTTATTATGCTATGTATGAAGTTAGTGTTTCTAGTGTTTTGGATCGAGAGGAGTTGTCCTCTTGGCATTATTGTTGTAATATTATCTAATGTCTTAATCTTATGGTATGGGGCCCCGATACAACCCCTCTAAAAAAATAATAAATAAAAAACAAAGATAATAAATAACAAAAAGTCAATTCATTTCTCAAAAATCTTTGACAACATATCCCCAGCAATTAAAGTCCATAAGGCACCAAAAAAGTGCACAGCAAAAATAGCCCAAAGATCCATGGATTTTGGTTAGATGGGCATTGGATATGCAAGGGAATGTCAGATATCATTATACTTTTATTAGAAAAAGTTATAGAAACAGAATTATATATATGATTTCCATGCAAATGAAAGGATGTACTTTATAAAGTTCAACACACCCACAAAGAAAATCCCCTTGAAGAACCACTTTACTAATAACAGGGGAATTAGATAGTTTTGGTCCATTGATGAACAACATTGAAGCTATACCAAAATGGATCATTGCCAAGCAGCATTGAAGCTTAAAAAGTGTTTAGATCTCCTGCATAAGAAAAAATTTGAAGCTGCAAATACAACTGTTACTTAGCAGCACCAGGCAAGACAAGGCTTGTTGCTATTTAAGAGCTTTAAAAAACCTCCTGACCCATGAGAGCCAATGGATGATCTTGATTTGGGTTTACAACACGTTTTCAATTATCTTAGGTGTGTTAGCCATGGGTATGCTATTATGCTACTTTATTGGGTGCACTTTATTCGTGGAAAACAACAATATAGTCATACAAGGGTCTCTACAAACTTTGGCCTTTGAGATCAAAATTATATGGCCTATTATATCACATTGAAATTGTCATTTCATCAGAAAAAACCATAGTTGGAAAAATTGGACTCGGCAAAAAATTGCCAGACTCAAAATCGGCAACTTAAAAAAATTGCTTAAATTTCTTTAGAAACACATTTTTTTTGCAAAATTCAATGATAAGATGTATCCAATTAGTCTATAAATGAGTACAAAAATGTTTTCTATTAAACTTGATTGATTTGAGTGCAAATTGAGTACAAAATTGCCTTCTCATGCAGAATCCTAATGGTTGAAAGCCTTACAATAGATAGCTGAAAAATGAAAATAGTAAAATTAAAAGTAAATACAACATTTTACACCTTCCTCTTCCCTAATAAACTGAAAACTAGGGGAGAGGTAGAGGTTCTAGTGCTTGGAGTAAGTTGTGGCTCCTCAGTTGGCATGGAAGGTAGTGGCTTGACCTCCATCCTCAAAGTAGATGGCAGTGACTCCTCATCCTCATCAATGTCATCCAGATTCCAACCCAATGTTTCTTGCTGAATTTAAATGCAAAAATCCTACTTCTTTTTAGCATATGATGTTTCTTTTTTAACCTAGATGCAACATTTTGCAGCCAAAATGAAGCAAAGTGTTTTAAACAAACAAAAAACTGAAAAACAAAAAGCCTACTTGTGCTTCAAATTTGTCTTCGAAATTTACCAAAAAATTCCTTTTGATCTTCTCTCCTTGATGGAAAAATGCTCTAAATCGTGTGTTTGCTGTTGGGGAGGGTTTTATTGCCTTGTAGAGCAAAAAAGAGATGAGTTTTTATGTTTTGGGTTGTTTTTTGATGCCACAGCCTTTTACACCTGCGTGGGTGAGTTTTTGACTGAGACTTGCCAAGTTTCTGGCAAAAACTTGCAAAAATTTCGGCGAGTTTTCTTCAGAAACTCGGCGAGTCCAAGTGGTGAGTTAACATGGGGAAAACACGCCGGCTGTTTGGCTGAGCGAGTACTCAGTGAGTCTGCCATCTATGGAAAAAAATATTAGGCATAGATATGCCACAAGTGAAAAATATTACTTAATACTTCCAGTCAATGATAAACAAAGATACAAATCACACATATAATTTTGCACTCTGAAATTGCAAATTTAAATGAATGAATGGTTAGCAACTTAGCAGTCACACAAAAAAATTTAATAGAATAAATCTTCCCTCCCATGCAGACAACTAGGAAGATGTTAGCTGCATTCAAATGTGTACAGGTACTTCTCTATCCTATGGAAAATGGAAACAAATAAATCTTTCCTCCATGTAGACAATTAGGAAGATGCCAGCTGCATTCAAATGTGCACAGGTACTTCTCTATCCCTGGAAAATGGAAAAACTCCCTCCCAAGGGAGTTGAGATTCACATCTAGTAAATTAGTAATTATCATCAGTTTAGTTCTCATGCTGTAATTAAATTTTTTTCAAAACCTTTTGAAAATCCTGGCCATTTAAAGTCCATGTTAGACACAACAAACAGGATCCTAAAACTACCATAACAGAGGCTGCAGCAAACAAGTATTTACAAAAATAATGGAAGAGGATCTGAAAAGCAACAGTATCAAAATGATGCACAGAGCCCACACTGCTTCTTGCCATCATCCTTTACAATGCTGTTACACTAGGCAGACAACAATATTTATACAGGTTTGAGTACCAGGTTGAATTGGACAGTTATAAGTAGCATGCTGAGTGTCACTCACAATTTTTCTACAGCTGTGAAGGGTCAAGCACTCAAAAAACTTAAAATCCCTCTATCCTTTTTTCCTGGCAGTGGACCCGGGAGAAATCACACTGACAATAATTTTTTTTTGTTTTGCCATAATCTCACCCACAAAATTAAATGACACAGACATTAGAACAATCCTTCATTTTTTCTTTTCTTGGCCCAGTAACCAATGCAAAGAAATGGGATTTTATGACAAATATAGTCTCTGTCCTGGGCAAGGACTAACAATCGTTTCTTTGAAGTCCTGATCTTGGATTATGATTTTTTTCTTTATAAGTTTCGCTTTCAATAGAATATTAGTAACAATGAAACTCCCAGGGGAGAGTACATGTAATTGGATTGATTTTGGTCACCATTCATTGTCTGTATACAAGCATACTTTTCATACATTTTTGTACCTGAGATAATTTTGGAATACATTGATGAGTTTTTCATTTTTTTCTTCGATCTTGTTATGACTGAAATCCTTTTGTATTTAGCAAAGGATTCAATTAATTTGAATCAATTTAAAATCAAGATTCAAGTTCAATCCTTGTGATCATTTATATGTTAGGGATTGAGTTAACCATAGTCTCAAGCATAAACAAAACCAACATAAAGCAGACAAACAATAGCAGCATGAATTGATGAATTTGATATAAATAACCTTCCAAAAAATTGGGGAAGTGTGCTATAATACATCTTTCTTTTTCTGCATCATGACTTGGATAAGGGCTCCCATAGCAAGCTACATATTCTCTTAGTCAAAAACTTAAGCAACTCAACTTGACCATGTTTCTTGTTTGTGGCCAAGGATATGATACAAGTGTATTGCAGCATTTTAACTTAGAAACCAGGTTCGAGATGGGTCAAACTTATAGTTCCCTTGGAGTTGATGGTCACAAAAACTTTGTTGTCTCCCATCATCACCCCTCTATGTTATAATAATTGCATCAATCAGCTTAAGTTTTATAGTATATTATGTAGAGTGGTTCATTCCTGCCATGGAGAAGTTATAGTTTTAAAATTCTGAGTACTTGCACAATTCGCAAGCTAGGGTGAATTTCTAGCAAGTACTCAACAAGTTTTGTAGAGTTCCTGGCAAGTATTTCCTAGAAACCTGCCAACTAGCAGATTTTCTTTTCCGGTTTCTTTCTAAAATCTTTTAAATTTTTTTCTTGTTGATATGAATGATTTTTCAATGATTTTACTATCTATGCATCATCTAAATTCATTTATTATACATTTTATCAGTATTTTGTATGTTGTTTAAATATATTTTATGAATTTATATATATTTTTTAAACCTGTTGAGTTTTTTCTATGTTTTGTTAATTTTTTTGGAAATTTCCATGTTTGAGTCAAAATTTTGAGCTGTAAAGTTTTTGCCAAGTCCGAGCTTTAAATCTATCGGAGAATGAATGATCTTCCTTTCATAAAATTTGGCAAGGACCAGTGGAAACGCAAAATTGAGTGAACCTGTACAACAAACCGTACTGGAAATTATAGTCAAGGGAAGGTGTTTGGTTCAACAAAGTGGATGTTGTAAAGCATGAACAATGAGGCCACATTGAGTATTAATGGAGTAGCGAGATTTCCGATCATTAAACATTGCACATCAAGTATGCAAGATGATAACTACTTGAGGAGGATGACTAAAAAAATATGCCACCCTTTTTATGATGCCCCTATAGATTTTATCAGCAAATGACATTGTTGAATGTAAGATGCCCACTTCAAAAATCAATGTTGAATCTTTGCTTGGGAGTTCAAAAAATGAAAGGGTTGGTGATTAATATGCAAAATTACATCCATAGCAAGAGTATAATGATGCCATTATTTGATTACTTGGATCAAAGCATCAATTTTTTTGTCATACGTGCTGCAATTGAGCTTGGTTTGTGACAATGCTCTATGGTGATACACCAACATGTCCTCCCTGCTTAAGTATTGTGATTATTTCATATCAGGAAGCTATCAGTTTCAAGTTCAAATGCTTGTTGCAAGTCAAGTGAGTGAGACATGGAGTAGAGAAAAGAGCCTTTTTCAAATGACAAAACACTTGAGTGGCCTATGGGCTCCAATGAAGATTCATTTGATCGGTGAGCTAATGAAGAGGATAGGAAAAAGGTAAGTAGCTATGAATGAGCTTTCTATAGAAGTTCATTCCTCGTAGAAAACTCTTTAGAGTTGAAATGTTAGATGAAATGAACCACTCTTGAAGAAGCTTTACTTATGCGTGACCACATGTATTACATTCACATTAATGAGGAAATCTAGGTACTTGACCAAGGTTTAACCAAAGAAGGACTTTGACATCTTTTCTTGGAGATGATGTTGAAGAAGATGATCCAATTGTTGGTGTATTGACCAGGTAGTTATCCTAGGACTCGCTCTAGACCAAGATGTTGTCAAGGTAGATAAACATTTGCCAAGATGGGATAAAAAAACATCATTTATGATGCACATGAATGTAGCAAGTGCATTGATGAGGCCAAAAAGGAATGACCAACAGGTAGAGTTCAATTATGGTCTTAAAAGATGTCTTCCACAAATCACAGGGCTCCATATAGACTTGGTGACTTCTAGAAGTCAAATCAAGCTTAGTGAAGTACTTGGCACCTTCAAGCTAGTTGAATTGATTATCAATCTTGGGAAGTCAGTATCAGTTCTTCACAATGATTATGTAGAGAGAACAACAAATTGCAACTAATTGTCATTTGTTATCCTCTTTCTTTGAAACTAGTGAAGGAGATCTGCAAGGAGGATTGACAGTTTGGATCCTGCTCTCTTTGAGCATCTTCTTGATTTGTCTCCCCATCTCAAGACTACAATGGGAGTAAAGTGGTAAGGCAATCAATTAGGCAATTGTGAACTTGATGCTAGTTCAATAGAGTGTTGAATGACCCTCAAAAGAGGGATCCCTTTAAGTTTATCAAAAATATCAAGATATGTATCAACAGGAGCTTTGATTGCTTTAGGAGGAAGCTTGCTAGTATTATTTACCTTGGCATCCTGAATGATGCAAACAGTGAGAAACTTATGCAAATTAACCTATTTAATTACTGGTCTACTAGAGAATGAAGGACTAATAGAGGAAGAAATGGTTCCTTGTATATTTTGATAGTTCTTGTGGAAGTTATCAAATACAACCTTGTGGTCAAATTGATAAGGTGTTTCGAGTATTAAATTGTAGGAACTCAAGGGACTGACATTACAATCAATTGTACCTTGGAATGGCTTAATGGAAAATTTGATGGAACACTTATGAGACACAATTAAAAGTGTGGAATGTCCCTCCTTTACCCACCCAAGTGGTATAGGTCGGGGGTGGGTGCATTGAAATTGGCAACGGAAGATCATATAACAATATCTAATGAATCAAGTTTTGTTGGCTGCCATTATCGAGGATAAGGTCTATGAATCTATTCTTAATTTGACAATTATGAGTGAATAAACTTCCCTAATGTTGACAAAATAGTCATTGATTGTGAGAATGAGCTAAGGATTAAAAGTGTTGGAATTCATTACTTGAATAGATCAAAATCCTTACATTGTGAAGTCTGCTCAACAAGAATGGCCTGCCATATTTCATTTGAGGAAATGAAATTTATCAATAGAATGCCATGTGTAGGTGTTGTAAGCACAACTTCATTTCTTTTCCATATTAGGAGGTTGGGCCCTTAATGGAACCATTTAGTGAAGAATGCCCATTGCTGGATGATGATTAGGTTGTCTGAGAGGAGTGGGCAAGCGTCAAAGATGAAGAGTAACTTTTTGTCAAAAAATAACATATTAACTTGGTTGTGCCTTTTGTTGCAAAGTTTCCACCTTCAATGCAAGCTTGGTAAGCATGCTACAAGGAAGTGATGGCTTAGAACTCTAAATCCTATTGAAGATGAGAAAACAATCTGGACAAATTTTATACAAGGCATGAACCAAATCCTAGGTTGTCCAAGGGACAATGCTCTAGATAAGGATCTAGATGTGTTGTAGGTGTGTGGAAGCAATAAAGAGACGAGTGTTTAAACTAAGACAAAGAAGAATACTAGTACTGGAACATAAGTATTATATGCATGGCATACTCTTGAGGGAGATGCATGGATGGGGTTTTCTCCTATCTATCCTATACATGTCTCTAACTAATGTAACGAATATGTACTCACAGATTTCCAATGCTAAGAAGGCAAAAGGTTCATTATGGAAGTTGAGCGGTAGCAACAATTGAACTCCTATGTATGACTTCATCTTCCAACGACTTAACTCCCAATTGCTTGCTGTATTGATACAATGATAGGTATCATGATACAACTCTAGAAGTTTTTGCAGGGTCCTTTTTTTAAATTCATTGCTGCCTGCCCTTTATATCTGTTCTGATTGGCAACTACTTTATAATATTATATCTTGCTGGCTATATAGCTGTCTTAATTTGACTTTATTTCTATCACCCCACTTGCATGTGGGTGATAGTTGATTTTCTAAATACACGGTAAGTCCTCATCATATCATACCTTCATTGTTGATCTTCACCATATCATAGATTATTTTTCTATTGCTGAAGATGATTTTCTTGATGACTATGCTGATATTATTGCAACATTTTTTAGTTCAACAAGTTTTGATTTTGATATCCAGCTTGTTGTTGACACACTTCGACTATATTAGTTAGAGAATGCTTATACTCTATTACAGAATCACCCAAATGATGATGATAAGCCATTTGTTAATCATTTTGCAGCCTTGGCTTAGATATTGCCACATAGTAAAATACAGATAAAGTTAGCCCTTATATTTTACGTTTTATAAATAGGGCTTGAGGATTACTTCACGCATCCATCAGCAACATTCTATTGATTACTTTCTTTCTGATTTAGGAGGGTACACAATTTATATCTTTTCAGCTCATGGCATTGTTACACAATTAATTAAATTCAAGTTGAGTTGGACGTTTTAGATGATTTGTGGAAACTTGTATTGTAGATTGTTGATGTTATTAGCAGCTTCGGGCTGCTTCTTCCAGCTTACACAATTCGAGAATAAATCAAATTAAATAATAGCCTACTGACTATTTAATTTTCTCTTGAGTGATTTAATAATTGAGGGCCGACCCTCATTGAGATCATTAATATTCATTTGTACTTGGGCCGACCTATCTTGCCATTTTGTAAAATAATTATTTATTTTAGGTGGCCGACCTAATTGAGGAGGCACCTCATTGTGTATAAATATAAGGTCGAACTTGTTCATTATCAATAAAAAAGTTCAATCAAGCATAATTCGCATTCAGCAGAAGTTCGCACTTGAGCAGTTGTCTCTCATCTTGCAGCAGCAGATCGAATTCAAGGAGAAACATATTCGTTTGTATCTTTGCATCTAGGAGAGGTGCTATTATTCATTGTATCAAATTCGCCTATGTGTTGGGCCTGAGTTGTAAGCAGATTTCTGCTCTTGTTCTTCATTATATAAGAGAAATATTTTCTGGGTTTTTCTCCCTCAAGAGGAGGGTTTTCCCAGGGTATCTTGTTGTGTTTATTGTCTTATGTGTTGCATTTTTCTGAGTGCTTTCAGTTGTTTATCTGATCATTAAAAACACTAACATGGTATTAGAGCGGGTTTGAAAAAGATCGTGATCAGATTTGTTTTGCAGCACTCTCTTTAATCTTTTTCTGTCTATCTCTATTTTGAGTTTCAAGATGGTAAATGGTCTGAAAATCGAGGATAGACTCGAAGGAGCTTCTAACTACACATCATGGAGGTTCAGGATCATGCTCAACTTGGAAGAGAATGATTTGGCTGAGTTTGTAGAAACAAAAATCCCCGAACCTAAGGAGGAAGAAGAGAAGTTGCAGTGGAGGAAGAAAGATACTAGGGCAAAGAAAGTGTTGGTTGATTCAGTTAAAAATCATGTTGTTCCGATTGTCTCCAAGTTGAATACAGCAAGGGATATGTTCAAAACATTGGAAGAGATGTACAAAATCAACAACACCAGTCGGGCACATGTGTCATGTCCCCTTCTAGTTGACATCTCTTTGCAGTGTAGAGTTAGCCTATTATGCAACCTCCGTAGGCCAATGAGGAGATTAGGGGGTCTTGTGAGGCATGGCTCAGCCTCGGTTAGCGGAGTTTCTTTGCTTGGCTTTCGTTCGGGGTCAATCGGACATCTTTTGGCTAGACTTACTATTTTTAGTAAGTCATGGGAGAACCCTGCTATTTTTAGAATCTCAGTTTAGTCACATGTGGATTTAGTCTCTCGACTCCTAGCTCAGACGGCTTAGCAATCAGACAAGTAAATCAAGAGATATTAAAATTTAAGTGACTTAAGTGATTTATTTAATATTTTAATATTATTATAAAGTTATAAAGTAACTTTATAATAATAAAGTCACTTTAATATAGTAAAGTGCGTTAAGTGAATAATTTAATGTGGGAATAAATCTTTTATCCCACATTGGCCAGGAAGGTGTTTGAGCTTTCCTAAGGAAAGAATAAAAAGAGACTTAAGAGCTCATTCTTGACATCCATTGTAATTGTTATTGATTATTGCTTCTTGCTCTGAGCTCTGGACAAGGGTTTTCAGTATTGGCCATTGAAGAACGTAGTTCTTCTATGTGTTCATCATTTGAGCTAGTGAAATACCTGGTGAATTTGATACTTCAAAGAGAATCTCATACAGAGGTTCTAATTGTGCTCCAACAGTACGTTTTCAATATTCTTCTATTTACAGAACAAGGGAGAAAAAGTTGCAGCCATGAATAGTGCGCATGAACAGTGCGCATGAATAGTGCATGTGAACAGTGCGCATGAACAATGCACGTGAACAGTAAAATTGCAGCTTCATCAACAATCAACAATCAGCAGCGTGGTTGCATTCTGGAGACAAACAATCAGGTTTTAATCATTTCGTACAAATGCTTTTTATGTATTTTTTTATCAGCAATACGCTGTATTTCAAAACATTAGCAGTCATATGGGAATAAATGACTTTGATCAATATTGCAATCAATTTGAATTTTAGTTCAGATAGATTAGTTTTCAATTATTGTTTTTGCTTTGTCAAAACCCCTTGAAAACACAAAAAAATCAAAATATTAAACAAAAAATAAAACACATCAAACGACACAGCGGATAGAGCCTGCGAAGGGTTCTTACAACATGCACTGAAGCAACAACTTCATCACGTTAAGATGGGGGAAGGAGAATTTGTCATCACCTACTTCATGAAGAGTTCCAAATTGAGAGATCAACTCTCTACCATTGGTCATATTGTTGATGACAAGGATTTGACCATGTTGGCTCTTAATGGTCTTCCTTCATCTTGGGAGTCTTACATTCAAGGAATCATTGCAAGATCTAAACTTCCCAAGTTTGATCGATTGAGGGTCGACTGCATTCAAGAGGAATCGAGGTTGGCAGCTAGAGGTGTTGGTCAAAGTTCAAAGAATGAAGATATACATGTTCTCGCCTCTCATTCATCGAAGAAAGGAAAAGTTTGGAAGAGAGGATTCTTCAAAAGGAATAGAGATAAAGGGTCAGATGGTGCTCCTGCATTCAAGAAGAAGTGGGACCTCTTTCGTGTTCAATGCTTTAGATGTGACAAATTTGGTCACTATGTGCAGGATTGTCCTACCAGGCCTAATCAACATGCTTCATTTGCGGATGTGATTGATATCTCTCCCCAAAATGATTCTAGTGAATTTCTACTCTAGTCATGGGCCTATGTTCAAGCTGTGAAGGTTGTGTACTGATCAAAGCACAAGAGCAACGTATCATACTGTGTCCACCCTTCAAAATATTTAAGAGATAAGTATTCCTTGTTTTGATTGTAATTACCCTTCTAGGCTAAAATTCAGTTTGTTGAGTTGTGCAAATCTGACATTATTTACTTAGGATTATGTGTGACCAGTAAATAGTGATCACTGTGATAAGATTCTTTAGATTTATTCATTGCAAGTAGTATCATGCTAATTTGTGAAGATTGTCTTTTGTTTTGCTGAGATTAGCTCTTCCGAGAAATTGAAAAAAAGACATGTCATGATTGATGAATTATTTATCTATTACTCAGGAGATTTTGAATTCTATGAGATAAGTATTGCATGGTTGAATAATGTTCATGAATTGTTTTGTAGTTACTAATTCATGCTATAACATTGAGATAGTCAATCATGTATGCTCCTAGTTATGGTACGTCTATTTGAGATAATAGAGTTCCATGAACTATTAGTAATCTCTTCTTAATGCTTTCAGGATAAATCAAGAAGCATAAGAGATTGCTTTCAAGAAGAGTTTGATGCATCCTATAGGTTGAAGAATGAAGACTCTACTTGTAGCTATGAGACTAAGTGAATGGCTGAAGACATCTTTTCAAAGAGGAAGAATTAACCTTAAGAGGGAGTTCTATGACTCACTGAGAATAAGTAAGGGTTGCAGTGTTGCAAGGCCAGATGCTAAATTATTGAAGTACCTCTTCAATAGTTGGGTTTTGAATTGCTCAAGTCAAGTCAACCTGGATTTAACATTGGTAGCTCCGCAAACCTATTTAGAATAGAGTGATCTGGGATGCGGTCGAAGAGGACAACCCTGAATCTCTACAGAGGTGTGCGTTGGAAACCATTTCTCTAAGGCAAGCGTTGCAGACAATCTTGGACAATGAGGTCAGGTGGTTGATGCAAGTGATTGAAGATTTAGAGGGAGCCTACTGAACTTAAAGAAGATGGTTGTGTTGCTCTGGATGTTGTTTCAGTTGAGGTCTGCGATGATATCCTGGTATAGCAGGAAGCAGTCTCCTGTGGCACTGAGTACAACAGAGGCCGAGTACATTACAGCTTGTGTGGCAGCTCGATAAACAGTGTGGCTTCGAAAGCTCCTTGCAGGATTGGTTGGAAAATCATTGAAGCCAACTATCATCCATTGTGTTAATCAAAGCTTTGAGAAGCTTTCTGTCTTTCCAAGTGTTCCATGACAAAACTAAGCATACCACTATATCAGAGATATGGTATTGAGAAAAGATATTTAGTTGAGGTATATCAACACTGATGAGCATATGGCAGTCATTCTCAACAAGCATCTCTTCAGGATAATGTTTGTGTACCTTCGAGACAAGCTTGATATGGTGGAGAATGAAGTCTTAGCTGAGAGGGAGTCTCAGTATCAATGATCCTCTTTAATGAGTTCTTCTCTGTAAGATAAGTTCGAGGTGAAATCCCTTGTTAACGAGTTCTTCTCTTAGGAGAAGTTCGAGGTGAAATCCCTTGTTCCACCCTCTCGGAGAGCCATGGTGGATGTCATGTGTGTGACTCCATGACAACATCACGTGAGGGAGTCCGTAATGATTCTTTTTGTACTTGTGTTTCACCCTCTGGGAGAGCCATGGTGAAAGTCACAGTGAGGTGACAACATCACATTGAGTGATGAACACTTGACATACCATCTATGGAGGTAGCTATGATGGTTGATATCACGATGAGGTGATAAGCTCCTTATCACGATGAGGTGATATGCTTTGTGTAGCTGGAAGTATCATCCCTAGCTGAGAGGGAATGTTGATGTTATTAGCAGCTTCGGGCTGCTTCTTCTAGCTTACACAATTCGAGAATAAATCAAATTAAATAATAGCCTACCAACTATTTAATTTGCTTTTGAGTGATTTAATAATTGAGGGCCGACCCTCATTGAGATCATTAATATTCATTTGTACTTGGGCCGACCTATCTTGCCATTTTGTAAAATAATTATTTATTTTAGGTGGCCGACCTAATTGAGGAGGCACCTCATTCTGTATAAATATAAGGTCGAACTTGTTCATTATCAATAAAAAAGGTTCAATCAAGCATAATTCGCATTCAGCAGAAGTTCGCACTTGAGCAGCAGTCTCTCATCTTGTAGCAGCAGACAGAATTCAAGGAGAAACGTATTTGTTTGTATCTTTGCATCTAGGAGAGGTGCTATTATTCATTGTATCAAATTCGCCTATGTGCTGGGCCTGAGTTGTAAGCAGATTTCTGCTCTTGTTTTTCATTATATGAGAGAAATATTTGTTGGGTTTTTCTCCCTCAGGAGAAGGATTTTCCCAGGGTATCTTGCTGTGTTTATTGTCTTATGTGTTGCATTTTTCTGAGTGCTTTCAATTGTTTATCTGATCATTAAAAACACTAACATTTTTTAGTTCAACAAGTTTTGATTTTGATATCCAGCTTGTTGTTGACACACTTCGACTATATTAGTTAGAGAATGCTTATACTCTATTACAGAATCACCCAAATGATGATGATAAGCCATTTGTTAATCATTTTGCAGCCTTGGCTTAGATATTGCCAAATAGTAAAATACAGATAAAGTTAGCCCTTATATTTTATGTTTTATAAATAGGGCTTGAGGATTACTTCATGCATACATCAGCGACATTTTATTGATTATTTTCTTTCTGATTTAGGAGGGTACACAATTCATATCTTTTCAGCTCATGGCATTGTTACACTCTCATGTAACAAGGAGAAAATTTAGGAATTAAATTCAAGTTGAGTTGGACATTTTAGATGATTTGTGGAAACTTGTATTGTAGATCACTTTCACAAGGATGTTTTGTTGATTCTTCGATGACAATGACTTGTTGAAGGTATTGGCTATGTTGACTCGCAATCAATGTTTTAGAGTCATTTGTTGGTAACACTTAACAACTTTCGCAGTTGAGGTACTCAAGTTTAATATCTTATTATGATCGATTTCACTTTAATTAAACATTACACGTTTCAATGCTCAAACAATCAATAGCAATTTTATACCTCATCCCCACTAGAAGGTGGTAAAATATTTTCCTATTTTTATCAGCCAAAATTTAATTTTGACAATTGAAATAGGTGATGTTTAAGAGTAACCAATTGAATTATAACATTACCAAAGTTTGTTTTGAGCCATTGCATAGTTAGTAGAATCATTTTCAGGTGAAGTTGTTTGGAATACTTCATATTGTTAGCAGTCTTGAGCCATTTAGCTTTATTGATTGAGAGATTGTAATGTCCCTTTCCGCCTAATGAATGTCCAAGAGGAAAATTTCTAGCCTTTCCATTCCCAGAGGTTAGAAAATCAAATGTTTACTAAGGGAATAGGAGTATAATTAAATTTGAGTCCAAAAAGCTATAGTTTCAGTTTAATTATATTTAATTATTCACATTGACTATAATGGGGACCACTTTTAAGCTAAGTTGCTGGTTCGGGTACGGATTCAGATGCGGGTTTGGGTTTGGGTACGCCTGTTCGGCGATTTTTTTTTCCTAGGGTACGGGTATGGGAGTATATATATATTAGACTCATAACTCATAAGCATGCTCAAAATTATAATCATATTGATATAATGAATAATCATAATGCCATAATGCCAAAGAATATTGAAACAATGAAATATGCCATATGGTAATACCTCATATAATCATATTCATAGTTTGCAAAAATGTAAACAGTAAATTACTAAATAGTAAATACTCAAGTCTTAAAATGTCATTACACATTGAAAATTCAAATTACAATCAAAACAATATTTAAATCAGTATTCTTCAAATTCGTCTTCATCAAAAGCATCAAGGCCGTGGTCCTCAATTGGTTCAATTTCATTTGAACCACTATCAATTGGATTACCACTCCCACTAGGTGCATCAGTTGCCTCATTGACATCTATAGAAGCCAAGGAAAGTTGTGCAACTGTAGCATCTAAATCAGGACACTCAGGGACGAGATCCCAATTCTTTGTCACACCCTCATTGTATTCAGGTTTCTTATGTGATAAGAGACGAAGGTTGGAGTGTACATAGACCAAATCCTCTACTTTTTTTTGCACCCAAAAAAAAGAGAAAACTTGCAAAAATCAACTATTTCAGCTTGGAGGCAAAAAAATGGTGTTTTTTGCTCTTTTGAGTTTGCAAAATGAGCCTCATTTGGTTGGCCAAGTCAATATAAGGCAACTTGGGCACTTTTTAGGGTTTAATTTTATGTTTTTAATTTGAGTTTTTCTCTTTTTTTGGGTTGGATGTCATGGGTTCACCCGGGTCCTCCTGGGTTCTTCTAGGGTTCGGCATTTACAACCTGGGTTCTCTGTGAGTCTTTTTGTGAAGGACCCACAGAGAACCCGGGTTGTAAACATCGAACCCAGAGTGAACCCAGAGGAGAACCGAACCCGAACCCGAACCCACACGCATTTTGGCTGGTACGGGGGCCTAAAATGGAGAACCCAGTAAAAGAGCTTTTAAGTGAAGACTTCTTTGTTACTAGGCAATCATCAAGGTGGTCAATAAATTAAAATAAAAAGCCTAAGTCTTATTATTAAAAGGGGGGAATTTATTAAAATGGATATAAGATCTCTTTTGTAACAACCCCCAAACCGGGTAAACAAAAAAATTTCTACTTTCACTAATAAGATACAAGGAAAGATATTCATAATGACAAAGTAAATAAACTTTTCTTTTCATTTCATTCTAATGCAACATTTCATCATAAAGAAATAATTGACACAACACATCATTATTCTCTTTTCCAAGTAAATAACAGAGTACGCATTTCAAATTACTTTTCTTTCAATTAAATAACAAAGTAAGAATCTTACAAGTTTCAATCATAGCTCGGAAGCTTTTGGGCAAATAGGCATAAGACTGTCCAGGATCTTTCCTTTCAAACCTTGGTTCATCAGAAGTCTTCTGTGGAGGAGAAACATCATTCAGGTGCTTTTCCGCCAACCACGGACTTATATTGCGGTCCCCCGCATGTTTACTATCAAGTAGACGACCCTCCCTTCTACGAAGAGATTGGTTGGGTAACCGGTTCTGTATGACCAACTGAGCATAGTGTGTAATCCTACATAACTAAATCCTTGTGCCCTCACAATCTCAATCTAGCATGTAACCTGGACTACTGTGAACTGACAGTGTAATTCGTCTCACAATCTAAGTGGACGTTAGGTATACTACACTACTTTGGCCAAAGTGTTTCGGCAGTACTTAAACTGACGGTCATCTATCACTTGCACTAAGTCAGTTTCAGTTTGACTTAAGGCTGTCTTATCCTACGCGTAGGTTGAGTCCTTTCCGTGGGTAGTCAATCACCCTAGACTTCCTACATCAACTACTTAATCAGGAATTGGAATACAGTCAACAAAGGTCCCTCTGGTAACTCCTAACACAGAATCTTTTATCCGTGGAGTACATAGCTTTCCCTAGTTAACCTATTTAATTTTAAAGCTTTAGACTACCTTGGTACTGGTTCCACCCTCGACCTAGTATTAAATAACTAGTTCCTTTTTCCTTTATATAAGGAGTTCAAGCAGTATTCAAGTAATACAATTCATAATATAACTTCTATTAAAAGGTATTCAAACATTTCCCTTTCATGCTATTCTTTAACAAGCTTTCCTATGAATTTAAGCTATCTCTATTCAATAAGCTCTTTTTATGAATTTAAGCTATTCCCAATTTAACATGCTTTCACTATGAGCTATACTCAATTTGATAAGCCTTTTCCAATGAAATTGAACTATTCCCAATTTAACATGTATTCACTATAAAACAAGTTCTTTCATTCCAACAATTTTCCTATGAATTAAGGCTATTCCATTTTAACATAATTCCTTTGGAAAACAGAATCTTTCTAGCACTTTCCTTTCCTACTTCAAAACATAATGCAAAGCATAATCTAAGCAAGTAAACTTATTTTAGTTCAAATGACAGAAGTATTATAAAAACATTTCTCATGCCTGTTTCCCTTGCTATAGACGATTCCAGGCAGCAACTACTTCTCCTCCTTTGTCAATGTCACTCCTCTCAAACAATGCTTATTCAGCAATGGCACACTATGGTTTTTAAACCAATGCAGTACAGTAATGAAAGAGTATGATAATCTTATAATTGCTTCCACAACAATAAAAGACTGCTCACAAAATGCTTCTACAGAATTAAAAGACTACTCACAAAATGCTTCTACAGATTTGACAAGAAATGGCTCTCAACAAAGGGAATTCGTTTTTAGCAGAACAAAAAGGAATTTCGTGTGAATGCAGCAAAGGTAAAATGCAGCTCTCTCTAGAGTAAATTCGGATTTGGCAGTTGTGTTTTATGAATGAACTGGGCGGCTATTTATAGAGCCCTTAGCCAAACAATTTCCACTCTTGCAGGCATGTAATATGACAGAACTACCATTTGAATTTTTCAAACTGAAATGTGGCGAATTTCCATACTTACTCATAGCCTTCAAGAGGTGATTCGACTTCCAGCAGTTCAGAGAATGATTCAAACTTTCAAAGAAGGCTGACACCTACAGGCGTCTCCCAAAAATGGCACAATGTATGAACAATGGCGGGTTAAACACAAAAGAAAATGTCAATGCAATAAACGCAGCCAACTGGCCCTATTTCACCCACGTGTTTCCAGCATGGTGGCACTTAGCAAATCGCGACCAGGTCCAAGGCGTGAGGAATTTGTGCGGGTTCTTCTTCCACCATTTCCATAATTTCGGCCTTTACACAGTCCGTGTTTTTCCTCATGAAGGAAATCCGCAATTTTCAAGTTTTAAAAATGCTTTTAGATTTAAATCTTTTAATAAGACTATAGTTTTCCTTTTAATTTCTCATAATACTTCCAACATATTTTTCCAATAGTCTATGGAAATCGAAAATACTTTTATTACATATGGTAAATGCATTTTATTACCAAATGACTATACTAGTCAATTTTAATTATTTCCAAGGCAAAGTTAAATATTAAATTAAAACGTTATATATATATTTTCCATTATATTAAATACAGCTTATTATAGTTTTATTTTACCTTATTTAAATATATGTATATATCTATATAATATTTAAATATTACTATAGATATATCAATATATTCTCTTATTGGTAAAACTATAATGACGTTTATATTAAATATATTTATAAACACATTCAACATTTACATTTAAATATATATATATACATATTTGTATTTAAATTATCCAAATACGTGTATTACAGGCCAGTCAGCGTACCCTTAATACACGTGTTTGTACAAACATGTATATATACATTTAACTGTAAATTCCAGGCATTAATATAACATTATAGCAACATTACAGATAGCGTGTATATGTTTATAGGTGTGCCAGCCATGTATACGTATCTGTATGTATGCCATGTCAATACATGTGTATGGCATAATAATTGCCCATCATACATATGTGTCGACATGTCATGCGTGTTGTTACGTATATATGAGTGGTACATGTATACGCATATACATCCTGTCTATACCACTCTTATCAGTTCACATTTCACATTCAAGGTTCACAGAACAGTAAGTCAATCAACAAGTAACACCACTCATAAAGCGTAAAGAAGTAATCCAAAACTCCTAAGCCTAAGGGTGACTGACTCAGTTCCCAAAACCCTTAGTGAAGTGTGTATATGCTCATATGATCAACTTTACTGGTTAGCCGACCAAGTTCCTCTCCCGAGTGATGTTTCCCCTCCGCCTGGAGGATTAGTTCCTGTTCCTGCATCCATTGGCACAAAACCACGACAGTTACTTGCTCATAACATTTGCAATATACATAAATCAAATATAAAACAAGACTAATTATTCTCCTCTATGCATTGTTTTATCCAAGAATAACATCAATCAAGAATACAGAATGAGCCAATCATATCATGTCAAAAGATTCTCAAAGTGATAACAAGGTTCAATACATTTTATTCATTCAAATTTCTCCTTACAATCAGAATGCTCTAAGCATTACTAAAATAGTAACTATACAATTTACGGGGTGTAACATACTCCCCCCCTTATGATTCATCGTCCTCGATGACCAAAGGTATTATTCCAAGCATAAAACAAAACAAAATCTTTATTGTTCAGCATTCTCAAAAACTTCAAGAATGTCAGGAAATCTTCTTCGGATTTCCGCATAGTCCTCCCAAGTTGCTGAGTCTTCCACATACTGGTGCCACTGAACCTTGCATTGTGAGACTTCTCAGTTACGTAAGTGTAGCTTACGTATTTCTAGCACCTTGACTGGCTCGAGAGTTACTACTCCTGGATCCCTTACCTGTAAGGCAGTCCAATCAATAACATGATTATCTCCTGCAATATACTTTTTAAAATAAGACACATGGAAGACGTTATGCATTCTAGCAAGAGCGGGTGGCAAGGCGATTCGGTAAGCTACAAGGTTTACTTCTTCTAAGACTTCAAATGGTCCAACATAACATGGAGCCAATTTAGAATTCTTTCCAAAGTTAATGGAACTTTTGTGAGGTTTCACACTCAAAAGTACTTTGTCACATATGACAAAACTTCGAGGCACTCTCTTAGCATCTGCATAACTTTTCTGTCGACTGTCAGCCTCCGCTAACCTTTGCTTAATAACCTTAACTTGTTCTTCCATTTCAGGCCCAAGACTTACTCGATCCTCAAGTTTATCCCAACTTATAGGAGTTCGACACTTCCGACCATACAAAGCTTCAAAAGGAGCCATTTTAATTGCAGAATGGTATGAGTTGTTATATGCAAATTCAACCAAGGATAAATAGTCCTCCCACTTATATTGCTAATCCATGCAATATACCCTAAGTACGTCTTCCATAACTTGGTTTACCCTCTTAGTTTGCCCATCGGTTTCCGGATGATATGCTGAGCTAATGTTTAACTGCGTTCCCAAGGCAGAAAACAAGGTTTGCCAAAACCTAGAAGTGATGCGTGCATCCCTATCAGATATAATCTTCTCAGGAATACCATGCAACCTAAAAATTTCCTGTACAAACTTTCTTGCTATGACCGGTGCTCCATCGGTTAGATTCCCTGGTATGAAGTGTGCTACTTTTGTTAGCTTGTCCACTACTACCAGAATGGCGTTATGCTTGTTCCTAGACATTGGCAATCCTTGCACAAAGTCCATACTTATAACTTGCCATTTCCTTTCAGGAATATCATGTGGATATAACAATCCTGCTGGATGATGATGTTCAGCTTTTACTCTTTGACACTCAAGGCATTGAGCTACATAATTTGCAGCATCACCTTTCATTCCTTTCCAAAAATATAAAGGTTTTACATCAGCCATCATCTTAATTACTCTAGGATGTCCAGAATATGGTGCCTCATGAATCTCTTTCCATACAAGATTTCTCAATTCCTTGGCATCTGGTACATACATCCTCTCATTGTACCTTAATATCCCATTAGACTCGTATTGATATCCTTCATACCTAGAGTCTAGAGGATTCTCAATGAGTGCTTGCTTAACCTATGAGTAAAATTCATCCTCCTTGCATTTCAGAAGCACTTGTTCTTTGAAGTCGCTTTGAATTGTCACTATAGATGCAATATGGCGTCTTCTACTTAAGGCATCAGCAACTCTATTTTCCTTTCCTTTAATATAATTAATATTAAAGTCATAATCTGCTATTAACTCCAACCATCTTCTCTGTCTAGCATTTAGATTAGGTTGAGTAAAGAGATATCTTAAACCATTGTGATCCGTTTTTAACTCAAATGGCTTTCCAAGCAAGTAGTGTCTCCACATCTGTAAAGCATGTACTACTGCTACCAACTCTAAATCATGCGAAGCATAATTCATCTCATATGGCTTTAGTTTCCTGGACTTGTAAGCAATTACTTGTCCTTCTTGCACCAACACACCTCCTAATCCTTCTCCGCAAGCATCAGTTATGACTGTGAAGCTTCCTTCAGGATCTGGTACCTTTAGAATCGATGTGGTGGTTAGATTTTCTTTGGGAAGATCAAATGCCTCTTGGCACTTCTCATTCCATGCAAATCTTTTACCTTTCTTCTGCAAAGATGTTATAGGGAAAGCAATTTTTGAAAAGTTCTCCACAAACTTCCTATAATATCCAGCTAGCCCCATAAAACTTCTTACTTCAGATACGTTCTTGGGTACAGGCCATTGCATAACTGCCTCTATCTTGGCTGGGTCTACTACTATCCCTTCAGCTGAAATAACATGGCCCAAGTAGTGCACTCTTTCTTGAAAGAAAGTACACTTAGACAGTTTCCCATAAAGCTTGTGTTCTCTTAATCTTTGTAACACCATCTCAAGATGTTTACAATGTTCTTCATTCTTTGAGTAAATTAATATGTCGTCTAGAAAGACCAACACAAATTTATCCAAGTAATCTCTGAAAACACTATTCATGAGATTCATGAAGGCTGCAGGCACATTAGTTAAACCAAATGGTAAAACTGTGAACTCATAATGTCCATAGCGAGTTCTGAATGCTGTTTTGAAATTATCTTCATCCTTCACCCTCAGCTAGTGATATCCGGATCTCAGATCTATCTTTGAAAATATTGCTGCACCTTTTTTTGATCAAAGAGGTCATCAATACGTGGCAATGGGTACTTGTTCTTTATCGTTGTTTTGTTTAGCATTCGATAATCAATGCATAAACGTAACGTACCATCCTTCTTTTTAACAAATATCACTGGTGCTCCCCGTGGTGATACGCTAGGTCGTATTAATCCTTTGGACAGCAATTCATCCAACTATGTCTTCAATTCCATGAGCTCAGTTGTAGTCATCCTGTACGGTACTTTAGATACCGGTTCAGATCTTGGTACAATGTCGATTGAAAAATCGAACACTCTCTTCGGTGGAAGACCTGGTAGTTCCTCTGGAAATACATCAACACAGTCTCTTAAGATAGGATACTTCTCCATATCTGATCTTCTTGTTTCTTCCACGTCTCCGTCTTCAAGTTCTTGAGAACTTTGAAACATAGTGTTTCCGTCTTCTTGCCCTAGTTTCTCAATCTTGACTGCGAAAAGTTGACAACCTTTCTTCTTGGCTTTCACCAGCTGCATTGCTGTGATTTGCCTAACAATCACTTCCCTTGGTATCCCTTAGATTTCTACATGGTTTCCTAATTCATCAAGGCATCTTACTGTCTTGGCTTGGCAGTCTACAATAGCCCAATGTCTCCATAGCCAATTCATTCCTAGGATTACATCATAGGACCCTAGAGGTGCGACATATAGGTTAACCTCAATGGCAAAGTTGGGTAATTCTAACCTAGCCTCAAATAGACATTGGTCAACCCTTGCTCTTGTTTGGTTTGCATACTCTACATTCCAAGCCTTTTCCATGTGTCTTGCCTTCCTAGACAATTGCCTAGTTACCTTAGGTGAAATGAAATTTTTAGTTGCACCAGTGTCGATTAAAACAGAAATAGGTAGTCCAAAAAGGTTACCTTGAACTTTAATCGGGGTGATTTGATAGTCCGCTTGCCGATCGTCCATTGCAACATGAATCCTTTGTTGGAACATTGCCTGCTGCGAAGGCAAAGCATTTCCTCGTCACTGAGAACTAGAAGTCCTATCAGGGCACTCACTTGCATAGTGTTCACCCTTGCAGATAAAACATCCATCCCTTGGTCCTTTCTTTTCAGGAATTACTCCTGACTTGCTTGTTCCATTTCCATTCTTGTTAGTGTTGTCACTCCTTTTTCGGTCTCCTTTGAAATCTTTTCCATTGAAGCAAGATCGCTTCCCTTTTTGCTTTCTAGAGGTGAAAGTGGAGTCTTCTCTCCTAGATGTTGTCTTTCCTTTGATCCTTCCTATCCTGACGGTAGGAATCTGCCCTAAGCTTCTGTTCTTGACGGATAGCTTTTTCATACACTAGGTCCATAGTGGTTGGACCATGCATGTCAACCTCCCTTCCTATCCAATGATTTAAACCTAGAATGAACTTCCGTATATGGAATCGTTCATCCTTGAGATAAATGGGCACATAGCGGATAAGATGAGTAAATTTCTCCCAATACTCGTGAACCGTCATGGTTCCTTGTTTCAGTTCCTGGAAGTCGGACAATTTCTGATCATAATACAGTTGGGGTAACCACCGGTTACGAAAGATTTCAACAAACTCGTTCCAAGTTAACTTCCATGAACTTATGTTGAGCTCCAACTTTTTGTTCATCCACCAATTAGATGCTTCTCCACCTAACTGGTAGGCTCCCCAAGCAGCCTTGGTAACCTCATCATAATCCCGGATTTCAAAGTACTTTTCCATTTGGACAAGCCATACTTTGGCTTCATCACCCCCAGCAGTTCCATCGAACTTGGGTGGATAAATCTTCTTCATATCCCTTGTTAATTCTCGGGATATCATCTTTTTGTTTCTATCCATAGAGTTAGTAGGAGACTTTTCTCTTTCTTCATGGTGTGACGAACTTTCTTCTAACTCTTCTATAGTTATTTCTTTTTCCCCTTTATCCTTGGCTTTTTCCTGCTCAAGGTTGGCTAGTCTAGCCAATATCTGGTCTAACTTAGCTTCCATCTCAGCTGATGTCAATTCTTCTTGCTGATTTGCTCTGGATTTATTTCGATTTCTTTCATATACTTGAACCATAGATTAAAGAAGTTATAACCTGAAATTTTAATTTCAAGTTAGACTAACTTTTACTTTACTATTTATGTAAACATATAATCAAACAACATTTCATACAAACAAATGTTTTCACACAAAATTTGACATTTTGATTGATAGATAAACCTCGTTTTATTTATAGATAGGAGGATTTCAAAGAATCCACAAAATTACATAGAATGACTATTCAGATAGTCAAGGGGTGAATACCCTTCCAATTCACTCTCGGATACATAGCAAAGAGGTGTGTACCCTATAGATTGAGAGAGTTGTAATTCTCCTTCATTTAGTTCTTCCCTAATCTGGTCTTTCCTATCCCAAAATGGATAGTAACCCTCGGATTTATTGTCCGATACATATATTCGGGATGCAGTGTCCTTTAAGTGTTCCTCTTCTTTATGGTCCATGCCTTTCGCAGGCATTTGTTCATGAGACCATTTCTCCACTGGCGGGGTCCTTGGTGTGTATCCCTCAGACTCTTTACTTGAAGAAATCACAATTACTTCCGCCATTGGCAGGACTCTAGGATCCCTAAATATGAAGGTCGGGCTGGAGCTTTCTTCAGATGGCATATCTCTAGATAGAGACAAGGGTTCAGATTCTTCAAGTGCAACGGAGGGAAGGTAGTTGTACATAGCCTCCAGTTTCATCTTTCTCTTCTCACCATGGATTCGAGAAAGTGCGTGGTTGAAGGTTTCTGTGTCACTCAACCAAACTGCGTTGTCGTAGTTGGTTCCTTCAATTGTTTTCACAAATTGCCTCCTTTTCCTTCTTGGCCTTTAGGTAGCGTTTGTTTCCGATTACGGACTTTCTTGCCGTTAATCTAACACGTACCATCCTGACACAAGAATTTTCACAACATTAGGTAATGTTGGAAAAGGAAAATTCGGTGAACTCATAGGTTCCAGAGCTAAACCTGGTAGCTCTGATACCACATGTAACAACCCCCAAACCGGGTAAACAAAAAAATTTCTACTTTCACTAATAAGATACGAGGAAAGCTATTCATAATGACAAAATAAATAAACTTTTCTTTTCATTTCATTCTAATGCAACATTTCATCATAAAGAAATAATTGACACAACACATCATTATTCTCTTTACCAAGTAAATAACAGAGTACGCATTTCAAATTACTTTTCTTTCAATTAAATAACAAAGTAAGAATCTTACAGGTTTCAATCATAGCTTGGAAGCTTTTGAGCAAATAGGCATAAGACTGTCCAGGATCTTTCCTTTCAAACCTTGGTTCATCAAAAGTCTTCTGTGGAGGAGAAACATCACTCAGGTGCTTTTCCGCCAACCACGGACTTATATTGCGGTCCCCCGCACGTTTACTGTTAAGTAGACGACCCTCCTTTCTACAAAGAGATTGGTTGGGTAACTAGTTTTGTATGATCAACTGAGCATAGTGTGTAATCCTACATAACTAAATCTTTGTGCCCTCACAATCTCAATCTAGCATGTAACCTGGACTACTGTGAACTGACAGTGTAATTCGTCCCACAGTCTAAGTGGACGTTAGGTATACTACACTACTTTGGCCAAAGTGTTTCGGCAGTACTTAAACTGACGGTCATCTATCACTTGCACTAAGTCAGGTTCAGTTTGACTTAAGGCTGTCTTATCCTACGCGTAGGTTGAGTCCTTTCTTTGGGTAGTCAATCACCCTAGACTTCCTACATCAACTACTTAATCAGGAATTGGAATACAGTCAACAAGGGTCCCTCTGGTAACTCCTAACACAGAATCCTTTATCCGTGGAGTACATAGCTTTCCCTAGTTAACCTATTTAATTTTAAAGCTTTAGACTACCTTGGTACTGGTTCCACCCTCGACCTAGTATTAAATAACTAGTTCCTTTTTCCTTTATATAAGGAGTTCAAGCAGTATTCAAGTAATACAATTCATAATATAGCTTCTATTAAAAGGTATTCAAACATTTCCCTTTCATGCTATTCTTTAACAAGCTTTTCTACGAATTTAAGCTATCTCTATTCAATAAGCTCTTTTTATGAATTTAAGCTATTCCCAATTTAACATGCTTTCACTATGAGCTATACTCAATTTGATAAGCCTTTTCCAATGAAATTGAACTATTCCCAATTTAACATGTATTCACTATAAAACAAGTTCTTTCATTCCAACAATTTTCCTATGAATTAAGGCTATTCCATTTTAAATAATTCCTTTGGAAAACAGAATCTTTCTAGCACTTTCCTTTCCTACTTCAAAACATAATGCAAAGCATAATCTAAGCAAGTAAACTTATTTTAGTTCAAATGACAGAAGTATTATAAAAACATTTCTCATGCCTGTTTCCCTTGCTGTAGACGATTCCAGGCAGCAGCTACTTCTCCTCCTTTGTCAGTGTCACTCCTCTCAAACAATGCTTATTCAGCAATGGCACACTATGGTTTTTAAACCAATGCAGTACAGTAATGAAAGAGTATGATAATCTTATAATTGCTTCCACAGCAATAAAAGACTGCTCACAAAATGCTTCTACAGAATTAAAAGACTGCTCACAAAATGCTTCTACAAATTTGACAAGAAATGGCTCTCAACAAAGGGAATTCGTTTTTAGCAAAAACAGAAAGGAATTTCGTGCGAATGCAGCAAAGGTAAAATGCAGCTCTCTCTAGAGTAAATTCGGATTTTGCAGTTGTGTTTTATGAATGAACTGGGCGGCTATTTATAGAGCCCTTAGCCAAACAATTTCCACTCTTGCAGGCATGTAATATGACAGAACTACCATTTGAATTTTTCAAACTGAAATGTGGCGAATTTCCATACTTACTCATAGCCTTCAAGAGGTGATTCGACTTCCAACAGTACAAAGAATGATTCAAACTTTCAAAGAAGGCTGACACCTACAGGCGTCTCCCAAAAATGGCGCAATGTATGAACAATGGCGGGTTAAACACAAAAGAAAATGTCAATGCAATAAACGCAGCCAACTGGCCCTATTTCACCCACGCGTTTCCAGCATGGTGGCACTTAGCAAATCGCGACCAGGTCCAAGGCGTGAGGAATTTGCGCGGATTCTTCTTCCACCATTTCCATAATTTCGGCCTTTACACAGTCCGCCCTCATGAAGGAAATCCGCGATTTTCAAGTTTTAAAAATGCTTTTAGATTTAAATCTTTTAATAAGACTATAGTTTTCCTTTTAATTTCTCATAATACTTCCAACGTATTTTTCCAATAGTCTATGGAAATCGAAAATACTTTTATTACATATGGTAAATGCATTTTATTACCAAATGACTATACTAGTCAATTTTAATTATTTCCGAGGCAAAGTTAAATATTAAATTAAAATGTTATATATATATTTTCCATTATATTAAATACAACTTATTATAGTTTTATTTTACCTTATTTAAATATATGTATATATCTATATAATATTTAAATATTACTATAGATATATCAATATATTTTCTTATTGGTAAAACTATAATGACGTTTATATTAAATATAATATTAAATATATAAACACATTCAACATTTACATTTAAATATATATATACATATTTGTATTTAAATTATCCAAATACGTGTATTACAGGCCAGCCAGCGTACCCTTAATACACGTGTTTGTACAAACATGTATATATACGTTTAACTATAAATTCCAGGCATTAATATAACGTTATAGCAACATTATAGATAGCATGTATATGTTTATAGGTGTGTCAGCCATGTATACGTATCTGTATGTATGCCATGTCGATACATGTGTATGGCATAATAATTGCCCATCATACATATGTGTCGACATGTCATGCGTGTTGTTACGTATATATGATTGGTACATGTATATGCATATACATCCTGTCTATACCACTCTTATCAGTTCACATTTCACATTCAAGGTTCACAGAATAGTAAGTCAGTCAACAAGTAACACCACTCATAAAGCGTAAAGAAGTAATCCCAAACTCCTAAGCCTAAGGGTGACTAACTCAGTTCCCAAAACCCTTAGTGAAGTGTGTGTATGCTCATATGATCAACTTTACCGGTTAGCCGACCAAGTTCCTCTCCCGAGTGATGTTTCCCCTCCGCTTGGAGGATTAGTTCTTGTTCCTGCATCCATTGGCACAAAACCACGGCAGTTACTTGCTCATAACATTTGCAATATACATAAATCAAATATAAAACAAGACTAATTATTCTCCTCTATGCATTGTTTTATCCAAGAATAACATCAATCAAGAATACAGAATGAGCCAATCATATCATGTAAAAAGATTCTCAGAGTGATAACAAGGTTCAATACATTTTATTCATTCAAATTTCTCCTTACAATCAGAATGCTCTAAGCATTACTAAAATAGTAACCATACAATTTCCGGGGTGTAACATCTTTAAAGAAATCAATGGCTTTTTGTGAAGAAAAGGATTGGCATCAAAGGAAATATAAAAGGCATCGCTTGGGTGGGAAAAAAAAGATACATAACTCATTTGATATTTTTCTCTTTATCGTGGTATGAAGAAAATCTTCTCCAAGACGAAACCCCTGGCCTTGAGATGAATGGGACGAAAACCCCAGTTCATTGAATGACTATAGCATTCACATTGCAGCTTACAGATTGAAGAAAGCCATCAGATTTGATCAAGAAAGTCCTTGAGATAACTAGGAGCAGTATTGTTGAAAATCGCAGCCACAGCAAGACCTTGTGAGGCGCCATGCATGCAATTCACGGTTTGATCTAGGAGGGTGATTTGCTATCCAAATCACAGCTAGTGCTGTATTTTCTGGTTTTATACAAATAAATCTGGTATGTCACATGAACTCGTAGTATCTTGGATTCAATAAAATAATCTGAAATTTTACAGTTTCATGGATATGTTGTTCCTGTAATTCATTATAAATCGATACTATTCAAGCATTGAATTGACCAAGCTCATGAAAACATTTAAACAATATGCACTCATGCAAATAGTTAAGGACTAAACCATGAAAACGAGCTAAGGATATTTCAGTGGTATCAGAGCTGGTAATCTTGCTAGCCTGTTAGGGTTTCAACATTGCATGTTGCTTTTTGATCAGTTTGTGAAAGTGGGTTATTGCATATCAATCAATTTGATTCTATGCACTCTAGAGAGGTAGGATCACACAGATATTTCGCCAAAAGTAGGTCAGGACAACAGGAAGGAAGAGCCGATATTAACCCAATTGAAGCAGAGATGGGTGATCGAAGGGATGGAAGCCCGTCAAGAGAATTGAATAATCAGCCTAATGATTTCTTGACCACCTTTGCCCAGCAGCAGCAGCAAATGTTACAACAATTTCAGGATCGTATGATTATAGCTATGGGTCAAATGAGAGTGGATCATGCAAGATCGAGAAGATCAAGTAGTGATCACAGCAGAAGCGATGTTAGACAAGGAAATCAAGGTAGAGCAGCCTCTAATGCCGTTAGGACAGCGAGCACAAGATTTGATTGGCCTCTTCATCCTACATTTGTGCCAAGGCAAACTGAAGAAGAAGCAATTCCGGAGGTGGAGGAAGAGACACACATCACTGATGATGTTATGGTGGCTTATGATGAATATAGAGCTCTTTCACCTGAGGCGAGACAACTAATTAATCTAAATCAGTTTATGAATCAGCAAAAAGATAAAGCCAGATTAGATTGTAAAGGCAAGACAGGGGACTCAGAAGACAAACTAGACAAGGCACTCAACCCAAGGAATACAAGGAAGCATTGAATAAGGTTCCTTTACCGACCTTCGATGGAAGTGGGAAGATAAGTGCCAGGTCATGGGTGCATAAACTTGACACATTCTTGTCCTTGAAACCTATGGAGGAAGATAAGGCTATACAATTTGCTACAATGCATCTGAAGGGTGCAGCATATGACTGGTGGCACCATGGGTTAGTATCACAGGATCATGCCTTGATACGTTCATATGAGGAGTTTGTCAATAAACTGATTGCACGCTTTGAACGGAAGGATGCTGAGGTCTATTACAAGGATTTGGCTCAGCTGAATTAGGTTGGACATGTTGAGGCCTACATCAATGAGTTCCAGAAAATAGCAGTCATGGTTCCTGATATGATTGAGAGGCGAGTTACTATGTTGTTTGTCGAGGGTTTGAGTGACAGATTGAAGGGTTTAGTGAAGGCCCATAAGCCTAGTATACTACATGATGCCATTGGCCTAGCCCTTGATTTGGAGACTACACCTCCCTTCCAGCCTCAGAGAAAGGCCTTCAGTGGATTTCAGTCAAAACAAAAGGGTTTCAATCAGCAAAAGAACACCCCACTGAAACTTGAACAGGAATCCAACAATGAACTGTGCAAGAAAAAGGTATGCTTCACCTGCAAGGAGCCATGGGAGCCTGACCACTGTTGCCTTGGGAAAGGCAAGGTCCATTTGATCGAGGTCACCTCAAATGATGAGCAGGATGATCATGAGGCCGGTGTTGGAGATGACAGTGGACAAGAGGAGCAACCTTCACAGCTAGAGTTGGATGATTCTAGAGTTAAGGAAACTCCCTAGAGCACTAGAGCCTCATTATCCGGAGTCCCTAGACTTCATCCATTCCGTTTGAGAGGTGTCCTTAAGGGTCAATGTATGGTTTGCTTGGTGGATAGTGGAGCCACACACAATTTCATCGATGAGGGTCTAGTGGTGAAGTGTGGGCTATAGGTTGAGGAGTTTTTGAGATTCAATGTGACTGTAGCAGATGGGTTTCAGTTGAATTGCACTAGGATGGTTTCCCAGCTTAGCATCCAAATTGGAGATTACACCTTGACTGATAACTTCGAAGCAGTGTTACCCCAAGTTTCCGGGACGGGGACGACAGGGGATGGCGGAACGAGTCCCCAAGTTTCCGATTTTTCAGGCCAAATTTAGGGACGGCTATATAAAATATAGAAAAATTTAAAATATATAAGGAAACATTAAATATTCATATGAAAACATGGATAAAGCATGCATATATACATTATAGAAACTTAGCATATAACATTTATGTTAAGAATTCATTGCCAATATAGTTTTTTTTCAATTACGATATGAAAATCAAAATAAAAAGAACATGGTACATTGTTGTTGTCCCCCTGGCCGTTTTCGGGACGGGGACGGTGGGGTTTAAACCAGGGGATGCGTCCCCGGGTAACACTGCTTCTAAGTACTGGGTCTTGGTAATATTGATGCAGTTTTGGGTTTGTAGTGGTTGCAGTCACTTGGGAGGTACATTCAGGACTTTTGCAGAATGGAGTTAGAATTCATGGTTGATGATAAAAAGATTGTGCTAAAAGCTATGCCTGACGGTGGTCCTCGAGTAGTGTCAACCAAGAGGATGGAGGCTTTATTCGAACATGGAGAGGTGGATTGGGCAATACAGTGCTTTGTTTCTACCAAGCCTACCTCTGACAACAAGCCACACTACCATGTTGACATCCAGGCAGTGCTGGATAAGCATGGTGTAGTATTTGGAGACATTCCTCTAGGTTGACCACTTGATCGTGGGTTCGAGCATGTCATTGAGCTTGAGGAGGGAGCTAAACCAGTAATAACTACGCCCTACCGACACCCGCGCCATTTTAAGGAGGATATTGAGAAGACAATCAAGGAGCTTCTGAGCATGGGACACATTCGGCCCAATTCTAGTTTGTTTGCCTTGTCGGTGGTTCTAGTGAAGAAGGATGGGACTATGCATATGTGCATAGACTATAGGGCCTTGAATAAGAAGACAATAAAGAATAGATATCCTATTCCCAGGATCGACGAGTTGATTGATGAGTTACACGGGGCCGTATATTTTCCAAGATTGATCTTCGTTCAAGTTATCATCAGACACAAGTCCAGAAAGAAGATATTCATAAAACGACCTTTCATTGCCACTACGGGCATTTTGAATTCCTTGCCATGCCATTCGGACTCACAAATGCACCAGCCACATTCCAATCATGCATGAATCACACATTCCGTGAGCAGTTACGAAAATTTGTTTTGGTTTTCTTTGACGACATCTTGATATACAGTAGGACATGGGATGATCACCTACATCATTTGGATGTAGTGTTTGTTAGTTTTAGGATCAGAAATGTAAGCAATCAGAAAAATGCAACACATAAGACAATGAACACAATGTTTATCTTGGGAAAACCCTCCTACTCGAGGGAGAAAAACCCAACAACAATATTCTCTTTATAAATCAGATAAAGAAGTGCAGAATTTTGCATACAAAATCAAGCCCTTTGAATTTGGCCAAGTTCAATACAAAGAATGGAGACACTTCTCCATGATGCTAAATACAAATGAAGATACTTCTTGAATTCGGACCTGCAGCTAAAATGGTGAATTGCTGCTTGAAGTTGGCGAACTTGAGTTGGAATGGATTAACTTGATGATCAAATGGGAGGACTCTATCCTCCTTATATACCAAGCCAAGTGACCTCCCTCCTAGGTCGGCCATTAGAAAGAATAAATATCATTTAAAACATGAAGGCCAACCAGCCTTTAATTAAGGGAAAATAGCTCCCAAAGCTATAAAACACTAATAGTGGAGTATCATGGAGGCTCAATTGCTTTATGCGAAGGCTTCCAAGTGTGAGTTCGGGATGATTGAGATACTCTATCTCGGACATGTGATTGGGGCTGATGGTGTGAAATTACACCAAGAGAAAATTCAGGCAATACTGGACTGGTTGCCACCAAAGAACATATCAAAGTTGAGAGGCTTCTTAGGTTTGTGCTCTTACTACAGGAGATTTGTGAGAGGTTTCTCATAGTTGGCGTCATCTTTGACAAACCTTACTAAGAAAGGTACATTTCTTTGGTCTGAAGAGGCACAAGTAACATTTGACAAGCTCAAGGAGGTCATGAGCTCATGTCTAGTATTAGCATTGCTGGATTTTACACAGTCATTTGTCTTGGAGTGATGCATCGGGCCAGGGAGTTGGTGCAATTCTAATGCAGAATTGACATCCGATTGCATACAATAGCAGAAAGCTGCGGAACACTAAGCGGGTGTACTCCACATATGATAAGGAGATGCTAGCGATTATTCATGCGCTAGCTAAGTTCAGGCAGTACTTAGTGGGGACTAAATTCGTGGTCAGGACTGATCACAACAGTCTCAAATATTTTCAGGAACAAAAGGACTTGAACGAGCGGCAACAAAAGTGGGTGAGCAAGATTCAATCATAGGACTTTGATGTGGAGTATATTAAGGGAAAGAAGAATATTGTTGCCGATGCTCTTTCCAGAAAACCAACACTTTGCTCCCTCACTGAGATTTCAGCTGATTGAAAATCTCAATTAGTGGCCGAATACAACAAAAATACTTTTGCATGTGATTTGATTGATGACCGGGTACAAGATGATAGATATTCAATAGTCAATGACATCATTTATTATAAGAACATAATTTATCTTGTACCAGGTTCGAAGTTGAAGGCTAGGATTTTGAGGGCTATGCATGATACCCCTCTACTAGGAAATCCAAGATTCTTCAAAACTTATTGTCACATTCGTGAGAGGTTCACCTGGAAGGGATTGAAGGATGATGTGTTGCAGCATGTTAGAGAGTGCCTGGCTTATCAGCAGAACAAGTCAGAACACACATTCCCTACAGGCCTTCTATAGCCATTGTCGATACCTGAATAGAAGTGAGAAGGAATATCCATGGACTTTATCACAAGACTTCCATGTATTTAGGGGAGAGATTGCATATATGTAGTTGTGGATAGACTGACAAAATATGCCCATTTCTTTGTTGTATCTACCGATTACACCGCACTTCAGGTGGCAGAATTATTCTTCAGAGAGGTGTTCAGGTTGCATGGAATCCCCAAAACGATCGTCAGTGATCGTGACAACAGATTTCTAAGTATGTTTTGGCAAGAGTTGTTCCGATTGGAAGGTACAGAGTTGACACCGACCACGAGCTACCATCCTCAAACCGATGGTCAGACAAAGATAGTAAATAAATGGATTGAGGGCTATCTGCGGAATTATGTTTCAGGGTAGCAACGTTCCTGGATCAAATGGTTGTATTTAGGGGAATATTGCTACAATACCACCTACCACATGTCGATTGGCATGACTTCCTTTAGGGCCTTATATGGGTATGATGCATTACCATTTATAGATTTGGCCTTTGATGATAGCAGGGTCCCTCGGGCCAAGGAGACAATGCAGAACCATCAAGATATTCTCAAGGCATTAAAGGACAATCTTCAACACGCGCATAATCAACAAAAAATGTATCCAGACAAGCACCGAGTTGAGAGATCATTTGAGATTGGGGACTTAGTTTTCCTGCGGCTACAACCATATTGGCAATCCTCACTAAAGAAAAGTGGTGCAAAAAAACTTAAGCCACATTTTTATGGGCCCTATAGGATAGTGAGGAGAATTGGAGAGGTTGCATACGAATTGGAGCTTCTTGAGGGCAATAAAATCCACGTCGTCTTCCATGTCTCTTTCCTCAAGAAGGCATTGGGCCAACAAGTTGTGACATCTTTTGGGCTTCCTCCATTTGATGAAGGGAATTTGGTATTAGTTCCTGAAGGTATTGCTGATTGGAGAGAGAGGAAGCTGAGAAATAAAGTGATTTGAGAATATCTGATCAAATGGAAAGATTTACTAGTTAAGGATGCAACTTGGGAAGGGGAAGAGATTTTGCGGTATCCTAATTTGTAATTGCTAGAGGACAAGCAATCCCAGGAAGGGAGGACTGTAATGTCCCTTTCCACCTAATGAATGTCCATGAGGAAAATTTCTAGCCTTTCCATTCCCGGAGGTTAGAAAATCAAATGTTTACTAAGGGAATAGGAGAATAATTAAATTTGAGGCCAAAAAGCTATAGTTTCAGTTTAATTATATTTAATTATTTACATTGACTATAATGGGGCCACTTTTAAGTGAAGACTTTTTTGTTACTAGGCGATCATCAAGGTGGTCAATAAATAAATAAAAAAAGAAGCCTAAGTCTATTATTATTAAAAGGGGGCAATTTATTAAAATGGAAATAAGATCTCTTTAAAAAATCGATGGCTTTTTGTGAAGAAAAGGATTGGCATCAAAGGAAATATAAAAGGCCTCAATTGGGTGGGAAAAAAAAGATACAAAACTCATTTGATATTTTTCTCTCTACCGTGATATGAAGAAAATCTTCTCTAGGACGAAACCCCTGACCTTGAGATGAATGGGACGAAAAACCCAGTTCATTGAATGACTATAGCATTCACTTTGCAGCTTACAGACTGAAGAAAGCTGTTAGATTTGATCAAGAATGTCGCTGAGATAACTAGGAGCAATATTGTTGAAAATCGCAGCCACAACAAGACCTTGTGAGGCACCATGCATGCAATTTGTGGTATGATCTAGGAGGGCGATTTGCCATCCAAATCGCAGCCAGTGTTGTAATGTCCCCTTCTCAACAGTGATCTAGCAGTTGGCCATTATCCTATTCTGGAGACCTGTAGGCTACTCGGAAGGGGAAATTAGGGTTTCCTATCTTCTAGGAGGATGTTTCAGCTTTTCCTGAGGCTTGCTTCTAGAATCTTGGAGTTTGGTTTGCGGATTATTTCTGGGTTTTCAAAGAGCTTCGCAACGGTATAGCATGCATGTTGATCCAAGTTACTTCCTGAATTTACTATTTTTAATAAATTCTATTTCTGGCAATGGTCCTGTTGGCATCAGTACATTCGGCCTTCCTCTTCGAGCAGTTCAGTTGGTAGTGTTGGGTTTGGCTCTTGGATGCATTTTCTAGAGAGATAAGTTATCTTAATTAAAATAATGTTATATTTTAATTATGACCCCTTGGCCTAGCTTCATAACTTAAGTTGTTTTAAAAAAGGGGACTCCATGGGTGGATGCCTCATCAGGAGACCTAAGTGAAATATTTCCATAGTTACATGGAGTTTTGGGGACAGGGATGGGGGGACGGCAGGGGACGCGTTTCCGAGATGGGAGACGTGGGGCCTAAATTTGGGGACGGCAGGGGGACGGTGGCGGGGGGGTGGCGCTAAAATACATATAGTACTTGAAAAATTAGTTATAAAAATATGTATAACAATATAATTATATAACTATAGAAGCCTAATGAATAAGTAAAGTTAACACATTGAAACAAAACTTAAAAACTTAAAAGTTTAAACACAATAACACATTGCAATGATATATCATTTCATTTAACTAGTGAACCACTGAACATTGAAAATCAAAATGAAAATTTAGACATTGGAAAATGCAACAAGAACTAGATGTTTCATAATTTGAGTTTCATAATCATGATTCATGAATCATAATTACAATCAAGTATCACTGTATCATCAATGTTCAAACTTCAAACTTCAAAAACAGAGTACGAAATGGTAAATACTAATAGTAAATGGCTCCAGGCTAATGGCCTGATGCCTTTGGAAGTCTCCCAGAAGTTTCCTTGGAGTCTCCCAGAAGTTTCCCCGGAGTTTCCTTGGGTGGAGGGGATGTCTAAAAGTTTCCCAAAAGTCTCCCAAGAGGAGACTTCGGGGGGACGGGGGGACGGCGGGGAAACGGGGGGACAACGGAGGGACGTTTCCTAGGCGTCTCCCCATCTCGAAAACGTCCCCGTCTCGGAAACGGGTGGTTTTTTCGGGGGGACACGTCCCCGTGGAACACTGAATATTTCTCATTTGTTAAAGTTTGACTTTGAGGAATGGGACGCCAACTTGAGGAAGAGGTAATTGTTTTTAAATTGAAATATTTCTTCAAAAGGTGGGATGCCAACTTTGAGGGAGAAATGGGTCTACTTAGAATTTCGAATTAAGTTGACTCCTTGTTTGGGTGTACCTTCTAGAGGCTCCTAGAGATGCCTTGTTGAGTTTATAAAAGGAAGTGTTGGTTCTTCATTTGGTTATCTTCTGTCTACTGCAAAGTTATGCTGCCGAAATGGTGACTGATTGCTTCGGGGAATGCATATCCCCTAGCTTGGCTTAGCTTCTTGCTTGAAAGATAGCAACTAGTTGAGATATGGTTGTTCTTGATCCTTGAGAGCAGATTGAGCACATTGTTGTAGGATTTTAGGAGATTAGATTATTTTTGGAGTTGCTGGTTTGACTGTAGCTGAATGTTGTTTTCTCTTAGAAGTCATAGAGTGAATTTATTTTGGTAATGGGTATTTGATGATTGTGATTTGCAGACTTGGGCGACCCTTTCCACCAATTATCAAATTTTATTGTTGAGTATTTGATTTTCTAGAGCAAAATCGCCCCTCCTTGAGGGTCGTACCATTCTGAAAGTGCATTGATGTTTGTGCAAAATAAATATAAGTCTTTTGGGGTGGTTTCTTGGTTCCATCTTGGGCGCCATCAGCATTAGAAGCTTATGCATTTTATCTCATGTCGATTGGTTGAGTTTTGAGTAAGATATAAGCATTTTAGTGAGTTTTTGTATTGCTAGTTATGCATTTCAGTTGCAAGTCTGTCATAATCAGATTGTTAAAATTGGGATTTTGAGTAGAGGTTTGATTTAGAGAATTCAAGCTAAGTATAGGAGAGTTATTATATATTATTGCAGCATCGAAGACTTCTAATCTTGCGTTCCTGACAGGCTCTCTATCTCATTGTAAGTTGAATAGTAGTACTGCCAGCATTCTTATCTTCTTGCATTTCCCACGATTGAGGAAGAGACTGGCCTTGCCTTAGTCTTTCATTTCTTTCATTTCAGTATTTGCTTCTTGTATCACCCGCTGAAAAAGTGGAAGAAGCCGGCATGCCGCCTAATTACTTTTGTAATGCATTGAACATCCTATTGTTGATCGGTTGAGCCGTCAACACACTCCCGCTGGATAAGTGGTCGAGTTGCATATTTACTTTCAGCAATGTACTTTCATTCTCAGTCCTCCTGCTGAATAAGTGGTTGAGTTGATTGTTATCTCCTTTCATTGTACTTTCCAGCAATTTCAGCCTTGTGCTAACAATCCCCTTTCGAGTATGCTCTCACCTTGCCCACACTGGGATCTGGGTTGATCAGAGGAAAGGGTTCCCTTCAGTTGGTTTATGATTTCACTAACGTTAATGGGTGAAATTAATGTGTCAAAAATGTGAAAAAATTGGCTAGCACATTTCAAGTGTTGTATTTTCTGGTTTTATACAAATAAATCTGGTATGTCACATAAACTCGCAGTATCCTGGATTCAATAAAATAATCTGAAATTCTACAATTTCGTGGATATGTTGATCCTGTAATTCATTATAAATCGATACTGTTCATGCATTAAATTGACCAAGCTCATGAAAACATTTAAACAATATGCACTCATGCAAATATTTAAGTACTAAACCATGAAAACGAGTTAAGGATATTTCAGAGATTAGAGTTTATTGTCACAATTTAGTAAAACCAAATTTTCTTCATTGAGATCCTTTGATGTTGTGTTGATATGCCATTATGAGCTACAGTATTGAATTGATTTTTAGTGATGGATATGGAGCATAAGCATAGGTTAGACAATTCAGGATAAGTATATGATTGATGTAAAGTTGTGATGGAGAGACAAAGAGATTGTTGGTGAAATTCCAAATGGTGACAGCTGGTTTATTCACTGTAGTACATTAAAATAATTAATGATACAGTTTTTCTGCCATGACCATCTTTCTTAGTTTCTATGTGTCAACTTTTCCGGTTCTACGAGTCACTGGCTCACAGCTGATGATAGTTCAGAGGCCTATTGATATAGCTTGCTTGAATGATCAGACATTTTGAGTTCTTAATGCGATTGGAGAACTTAGAGTTGATTCACCTCCCATAGAGAGGCTTTTTTAACAGGCTCTTCACAAGAATGAAACATGGTTAATCTGATATTCTCTAGATTAGTTGAGTTCATAGATGCTTATGACTTACATAGATAATCCATTATGACAGCGTATAATTTGCTCACTTGGCAAAGATAAGAGTTTGTTTATAGTGGACATTGATGAACTCATGATTACCAATCTTGTTGTACCTAAGGCTTGCAACATTTTGTAGAAGACCTGCATAGAATACAATTGCAGAGTACAGATATTGGATATGGTGTTTTTGTAGAGTTTAGGATCCGTGATTATCAATTGAGGTACAACGTAGATTTGGAGATTATACCTCTTGAGTTAATACCAGATCTAATTGAGGATGATTGACTTCATACAGTTGAATCATAAATAGATTAAGTAAGCTTTTAGAATATTTTATTGCCTGTATCTAATTCTAAATTCCTAGTACTAAAGTCTACATTTACCACCATGTTAGAATACTTAAGTTCCTAATTTGTACTTAAATTACCACTTTTGTTATCTTATGATTAGTTGATGTCTAGGTGGTTGTATCCAATTATTCACAGGTAGTTGTAATATGAAAAAAGGGAAGTATGCTGCAACGAGTTAGCCTAATCCTGTAGGTGTCTATCTTTACTTTTTGTTCGGTTGTAACAGTTGGAAGCAATATCACTCTGTTGGCCAATATCTGCATTGTAAAAATTAGAGTTGATTTACCTATAAATCCTTGTATTCTAGCAACAATATACAAGTACACAAGTTAGGATTTGGTTAAACAAAAGTATAGTATGAAGAACCAACATCCACTGCCAGTATTTCCGAACCAAATCAACTGATATACTAATTATGAAAATAAAGCATTTTAATGCAATTGAATATAATCTTTGTGCATGGCATCATGGAAAATTTACCATTTAACTTTCCTCAATCCAAACAAATAATACTGAAGGCTTATTGGATTTCATTTTCAGTATCCTATACCCTATAAGTGACTTGTCTAACTTACAAGTCACTAAAGTAAAGTTAGAATCAAAATAGTTTAACTTATCTAACTTTAGTTTAAAAGTTAGGAAGCTTTCTTGCATGGCATCAAATAAATTTATAAACAAAAAAACTCTTTGAAGTTGTAATCATTGAAATTAAAATTTGGGTGAGGATTTTAATGGAATAAAATATTCATCTGTTGGTAATAGTATCATTATCGACTTAATTATAAATCCAAAGCCGACTTCCCCAAAGGAAATGAATGGGTGATATTACATACATGATCTTGATATGCATGGATGAACTCTTGTTTGTCCCTGATTGGTCTCAAGGTTGGCCTACATACAAAATTTTTGTCTTATTTGAGTGGGTCATGAATGGCAACAGAGGTGGGCGGGCAATTCTAGAGGGTTGTTCAAGATCTTGAGGTCTACAGTCCGGCTTTCCTATGGTGTTTTTTTCATTTTGTTCTCAAGTATGCATCTAGGGGGTACCAAAGCCCAGACTCCGACCTGTTCAAGCGGAGTATGCGGGCTAGATCTTACATACTCGACAACTTAGAATATAATCAAGCCCATAAACTGAATATACAATTCTAGACTCTTGTCCACATGCATTTGTGAATCCCAATCTTTGTATAAACAATTCATTAAAGGCATTGAGATAGGAAATCTGAGATAGGAAATCTCAGGGGCAAGATTAGATTGAAGGAACCTTAACAACAAATATTCATTACACTTGAAATAAGGATACTTTTTAATATTTTATGCTTCAAATATACTAGGGATGGATTCAAATTCACTTAGAATTGATCCTACAGAACATTTTATTACTTGACCATTTTAACAAGCCTTTAGATACTAAGATTGTAGAGTTGTCAATCAAGCAATCAACATGCCAAATCCATATTCGAGATATGCACAAAGACTCAATAAGACACAAAGATTCAACCTTTATTCCCTTTAGGAAAAGTCATCACCGAAACCTATATTCAAATCAGGTACAAGATGATTGCCATAGAAGATATTCATGGTTCAAATGATGACAAAAGTAGTTAGGGGAGAGGGTCAAGTAATTTTTTTATTTAATTTTCTGTCGTGCATTTTAATTTCAAGCCTCCCAAAATTATACATCATGATTTGGAATTACTCAAATTTTATAGTAATTTATTTGATAAATTCATTATTTATATCTAAGGTTTAAAGTCTATATTATTAAATATAATGTCACATCAACAAGTTTTTGTTGAGGTGTCATAAAAGACTCCTCAAAAGAGGTTAGACTAATAGTTACACATGTAGCATACCTTCCATTACGCATCATCGGATCAAGGAATGCTAGGGTGGGAGGACAAACCGTCTAAACCATTATGGCGGATGGAAGAAAGCGAGAACCAACTGCTGGGATCGGATCAAAACTTGAACATAGTGATGTCAGTCGACACGATGTAAATGCCCGAGTGCCCATATCTATATGGGGATAGGGGTGTTGGTCGCTCCCCCTCAGCCTCCTCGACTCGACCCCCAGGGACTATCGAGTGCAAAAATGAACTTTCATTGGTCAGTCAAGCTTTCTCGCATAAATGACCTCGACCCCCTCTCTCTATTTGTGGACTGTCGAGCGTACCGCCCGAGCTTTTAACTGCTCACCACCCAACCCTTCGGGACCTAAGGCCAATATGGTCGGCTGTCGAAGGCAAGCCTCAGGTCATCCCAAAGGGCGTGGTCGGTAGCGAAGCTTGGGTGGTGGGGTCCGTCTTGGGTGGTTAAATCTAATGAGTACTTTTCATTTGATTATTCATAATAATGATCAACACTAACAATCTTGAAGTTACAACTTATAATACTATGCTATTAAAAATAATAGTCTTTAGATCCACAAATACTCTCTAGTATTAGAAAGCAGTCAACTATTAAATCTTTTGGCCTAGATATCATAATTATTTTTTTTTATCAAAATTTACCAGCATTAATAATAAATTTTATATTAATATGTGATACTTATTAATTTTCAGAGGCATTCTACAATAGTAGCAAGGGGTGGAAGGTAAGGGGATGAGTGTGTTAACAAAAACTCTTACTTTTCATCTTAAATTTGAAAATCATTTATACATCAAAAATAGTAATAATAAACATGATATTTCTAAAATAAACAGCACATAAAATAAAATACCTTTTAAGTAAATAAAATAGCTTCAAATTGATATCCCTTAACATTTTTTAGATAGATGTATTAAAATATCTATAGTAATAGATTTACCAACTTTTCTATGATTGTAATACAAATTGCAAACTTGAGTTAAGTAATCGTGCCAGTTGCAATAATTTTTAGATAATTCAATTAAAAAGAAAAAAGTGTCGACTGAAAAGGAAAATTTCGCTAGCTTTAGCAACCTTGTAAAACAATCTATACAATATGCCTCTAAAACTACTTATCAGTGTTGGCACTGGATGCTTGAATGTTTTTTTTAATCAATTAAGGGCAAGTGCTAAAATCTATGTTCTGCTAGTTGCTCATTTAGACAAAACCCTAGATGGTTTCAGATATTTTGTAAAATAAATGTACAGGATTGTAACAGGGTCTAAAACCTCTATATCAATTTCATTTCTATAATAAAATGGCAACATACCTACAAAGTAAAATATGTACTTGGAAGGCGAATTTAAACATTACTAAGTAAAATTTGTACTTGGAAGGTGAATTTAAAAGATAAACATTTATCTGAGGTTTATTAAGTCTTCGTTTGGAGATTATGAGTACTTCTTCTCTATTAGGTTTTGATTATCTAGAATTCGAAGGATTTATGTATGGTCATCCTGGTACGATTGTTTTACAGACATGGCATTTATATGAGGAAAACAAATTGCTGGAGTTGGTGGATCCAAAGTTAGAGGTGTACTTGGAGGAAGAAGCATTACTGTTCATCAAAGTCGCTCTTTTGTGCACTCAGGCTACACCCAAAATCAGACCGACCATGTCTCAAGTCGTAACAATGCTTTCAGAAGGGCAAACCTTTACCGAGATGTCTCTCTCGCCGCCTAGTTTCATCTCAGATTTTGCAGACTTAAAAATACGTCCGTCGCAAAAGCCCTCATCCCCCAATCCAAGGCACGAAGGTACTTCCACATCTAATAACTGAAGAGGTACACCGACCTCATTTTCAGCGGTCTCTCACAGATTTCAAATTAAAAACCCGTCTTAGTCGTTTGTAACGTTTGGGCAACGTTACCCAGCCAGCAGAATGCACATTTCACTGTATTTATTAATTAATTGAAAATTAAAAAAAATATATTTTCATTTTCAATAAATTAATAAATACCGTCAAATTTTTATCATATTTTTGAGACTATTGTGATTGGAATATAAATTTATCATTGTATTTGTATTTTTTATAACAAGCCTAGTTATCTTATTCAATAATTTATCTAAATTATGCAGAAATTTGATTGTTGGGAGTATTTATATTATTAATATGTAATATTATTTTATGTATGCATAAATGTTTGTATTTTATTATTTAAATTATTTAATTACAAATTGAAATTGTGAAATTTAAATAAAATTTAATTTATTTCTTCTTCTTTTATGAAATGAAAAATAAAATTATTTTATTTGCAATAAGAATAAAATTTATTATAATTGTTTATATAATAATTTACTTCAATTTATAATAATTGGATATATATATATATATATAGAAATTAGTAAATTAAATTTTATTGAATGGAAGTAGAAATTAAGTTTTTAGCCTATTATTTAAGTTCTTATAGTTTTGTGATATGTCTATAATTGTACGGAAAGATGTTGAATTGCATAATTGGTTCAACATTTAATTGACTTTGATTCATATTGTTAAATTGAATTGTAACTTGAGCACTACTTGTCAAGGTTTTTTTTATGTTTCTTAGTTTCACTTTTGATTTGTAAAAACCATGAAATTATCTTTCAGACTAGTGAATTAATATTTATGGTACTACTCATCGTTACTTTCTCATATGTATAACAAACATTTTCTTTAGGATATACAATTATAAGAATGTATATATATATATACTCATGAAATATATTTTTACAAAAAATATACAATTAGATATATCTATGAGAATTATTGTAGAAAGAAGATATCTTTAGAGATATATGATGAAGAAAATGTTGGAAAAAAATGCATAACATAGATTAATATTTAATATAAATAATGTAAGTGATTATACAATAATCACATTAATTAGTAGAGATTAGTTACTAGCTAGTTATTAGGTGGTTTTAGGTAGTTAGTAGGTTGAATGGCTATATAAAGTCATTGAATGTAATAATGTGGGTGTAATGTGAATGACAACCTTTTAATTCGAGAGCAATCTCATTTTTTTATCTCATTTCAATATGGTATCAAAGCAGGTTTGACCTCTTGGTTTGCCTTCCACTCTTTTGTCTTTCATCCAAAGTGGTTCATTCAAGGGCCAAGCAGTGCAGACCATGTGTAACAACCATTGATGTTCATCCACCATTCTTGCATTTTGTCAACAAAGGAGCAGTGCAAACCACGTGCAAATCTGTGACATTCATCACTTATTTTGCATTTCTTCTCTCTTTCCATCTTGGTCACTCCTTCCATTATTTTTCCTCCATAATGTTCATATTAATTTTTAAAAAGTGTGTTTATATCATAAATCAATAGGGTTTTGAAAAATTTAGAAGTGCCTTGAAATGAATGCAGTTCATATTGCTAGCATCACTTTTATATTTTGCATATCAGACGACTCTTCTCTTGTGCAGAACGAGACTTCATTGAAATTCTCTATTGAAGCGTTGAACTCCATTCTATGCTCTGTTATGCCAACCCGATATCGGGACACTTAACTATGCATCAATTGTTATTCTGGTGGTTGTTTCTATGGATGTGTCTTTACTCTGTTGATTTCACCGTAGTCAATAATCATATATGTTGCAAAAGGCATATAGAAAAGAGGCCAAGAAACATTTGAAACATCAAGAGGTGTCCTTGTGGGCTGATCCCACAATAATGGGTTACACTTTTTGACCAAACTTAACATTGAAATCAACATTTTTTGCCAGATCTTCACATTCTTACACCTATAGAAGCTAAACCATTAAAAATTTGAAGATGAAGCAAACTACCGATTTGTGATATTTTGTGTGTAGATTCTAGTTATATTTAAAATAAAAATAAAAAAAAATTTGTGTATCCTTTTATGTAATTTTTATTAACTTATTTTTTCTACTAAACACCGTCTTCAAAAAGTGGTGTTTACTTTCAGCTGCATAACTTTTTTTATAGAAAGGATACAATTCTAATTTTTTAAATACAATTTTTCCATACCAATATCTAGTGGATGGATATTTTTTCATAATGTTTTGTTGCATATATATATTTTTAATTAATTTTATAAGTTAAAGTAATTATAATTTGGATATATTATACTTTCAGTTGCATAACATTTTTTGTATGCATTTGAATTAAATTATTCCTTTTGTTGTTGGAATAAGGACATCAATAGATAGAATACATGTATTTTTTAGGAAAAAAATTCTCTCTTTTCCTATTTTTCCGTATGTGTGAAACAAAGACCTTGATGTTCATTGAAAAACCTACATTCACAAGAAATAAAAAATAAATATAATAATAAAAATAAATATATTTAAAATTATACTTTTTGGGAAGCTTATAATAAGGACTACATGTTTACAAAAGATAAATTTGAAATTAATTAATTTGATCCCCTATAAGATAAACCAAAAGTGGTTTCTTATCACCATTTTCATAGGTGTAGAGGAGGCTCCATTATAGGTATGGTTTAGAACTAGCGGGTTTCTATTCAAGGGGGTTTGATATAAGTGGTTTTGATCAAACCATCTTCAATTAAAATCCTTTAAATGGAACATTTTTAAGGCTTAAATCTTTAAATTTTCTAAAAATATGTAATTTCAACAAAAATCAGGATGTCACAAAAAGTGTAACCCATTATTGTGGCAACACCCTGACATGATGTAGGATACGTCTTGATCACTTGTGTGAATTTTTGTACAGTTAAAATTTGAAACTGCTCTTGATATTAGGAGGGTGGCATCTGTGGTGTTGAATATAAAGGAGGGTATCAGAGTGCCAGTGGAGAAAGAAAATAAGGTTGGATATGAAAGCAGTATTGTTGTTGGAAGCAACTGTAGGCATCTACATGACTTAAGTCTTTGGTTTTGTGACAGAATTAAGGATAATGCACTCATCTCTATTGGGCAAGGTTGTCCTTCTTTGCGGCAATTGAATGTTAGTGGTTGCCATCGGGTGGGTGATATTGGAGTTACTGCTATATCAAAGGGTTTCCCTCTTCTAACTCATCTGGACATAAGCGTGTGCCAAAATATTGGTGACACGAGATTGGTTGTGTTGGGTGAAGGGTGTTCACATGTTTGAAGGACATTTTCTTGTCTCATTGTTGGAAAATCATTGATATTGGTGTGGGTTACTTGGTATTTAATGTTACACAAAACTTACTTGAAGCATGTCACATGGTATACTGCCCATTTATAACTGTTGTTAGTGTTACTACTGTAGTTTCTAGTTTTTCTCTATGTTAGTACTAAAGGAGGTATTGGAAAATAGTGCATAAGATAAACTAATATTTAATATAAATAATGTAAGTGATTATGAAATAATCACATTAGTTAGTAGAGATTAGTTACTAGATAGTTATTAGGTGTTTTTGAGTAGTTAGTAGGTTGAGTGGCTATATAAAGCCATTGAATGTAATAGTGTAAGTGTAATGTGAATGGAAAATTTTTAATTCAAGAGCAATCTCGTTTTTTTTCTCTCATTTCAATAGAAAATACATTGTTATTTTTCAAAGTATGTACATGTGATATATATGAGAATTAATTTACAAAGGAAATATTTTTAGAGATATCTGATGAAGAATATACATTGTTATTTTTCAATGTACATATGAGTAATTAGCATAAATGAAAACACTATACATGGGCCTAGTTCAAATATATTAGTTATCGTTTAAAAAACGTAAAAATTGTTCAATAATTTGTTTGGATGAGCCTTGCTCATATTGCTCATCATAGTAGATTTCTTTTTAAAAAAAAAAAAATTTGACTACTTTCATACATGTTTTATGGAACTCTTGTGCAATATCTTCCATTTGTTGGAATTCTTCTTTTTCGACAATAACAATAATGTAGGTTGCTTTTCTGATCTCTTGGATAATCTTTTTTGAATGTTCAGAAATTGATTTGATTAATTTTTTGATTGGTGTTTCAATTTGTACACATTTGACCCCATAGAATCGCCCACATAATCATCTGAGATTACAATTGGACTTGTTACTAAATTTTTCGATTTATTTTGTTGAGCATCAATATTTTCCATTATCTAAAAGAAGAGAAAATGAAATTATTATTCAATAATTAAAAATAAACATTTTCATATTATTAGATAGAGAATAAAGTCTAAATATTTTGAGAAATAAGCCAATGAGGTTCCTATGTGATAAGCCAAATGTGAAATATAAAGTGTAAATGTGATAGGGAATAAAGTGCAAATGTTTTCACTGGTAAAGAAACAAACACTTATAAATTGAAATCTTTGTCTATATATTTCAGCCATCCACATTCATCTTCTGATGAAATAAAAAACACATAAAGTATGACTGCCAACTTAAGCCCAATAAAAGGGCAGTATGAGTGTTGCACTTTGCTACTTTGGTTCCATTATGAAACTTGAAACTAAGAGTTCTTGTCATATTAGTTTAACTGTGGGGTTCAACTGTTGTTAAAAGTGGTACACTGCAACGATTAGTGGTTGAGCTTCAAATTCATAACCTATTGAAGGTAGTGACATGAAGTAAATACTGAGAAAAATAAGAACACATAACATGACATTTCTTAGCAAGGTCACTTTGGTGTTTTAGAATTGTTTAAGGATGGACACAAGGCATTAATCTTAAGAAGAATGAAATAGTGTTAGTTACAAAGATTTATTGAATAATACATGTTAAGGAGGAGAATGAGACAACATTCATAATCTCTTAAAGTTAGTGGCATGAAAAAAATACTAACCAGATGTCACGTATGGATTTTTTTAGCTTATTTATTTAAATACAAATGTTACTTGATTTGTCGAAATTAGATTATTTAATGATTACTTTAATGATGATTTAATTGAAATTCGAAATGAAATGAAGATGAAATTGAATTGAAATGCAAATGCAAATGATCGTATTTACGTTTATTTCGGGGTTTGTCATTACTGATGATAAATCGAGTGCAAGTGAACGCAGGAAACAGGTGAACGAGGTTGAAGGCGAGAACAACGATCAGGTACAGTTGTTTAGCTGATTGATGTGTGCGAATAGATGGGATCTCACACACTCACGTAGATTGATATTTTATGTCTCGTGCATATATTATGCTTGCAAATCGAAAAATTTGGTTTTGGTGCAATTTCTTAAAAATTATAAAAATGTGTTTTCGTAGATGATTTTGTTAAAATTGTGAAATTTAATGCAATTAAATAGATAGAATGTTTGTTTAATATTTTATTCTTATTTTTGAAATATGAAGTTGAAAATTTGAAAATTTAATGTAATTGAGTTTCAAACTTGATTGTTATTAAATTTAGTTTAATAAAGTTAGTTTTAAATTTAAATGATATTTAAATTAGAAATTGTGAAAATAAATGAAATTTTAAAATTTAGAAATAGAATTCATTTCTAAATTCAGTTAAATTGTGAAATGGAAACAAAAATTTCGTTCTAAAATTTTGATTGAAAATAGAAATCAAAATTGGAACTCAACGAAATTAAAAGAAGGAAATATCTTAAACTGAGAGTTTACAATTTGATCTGAAGATCAAATTGAGATAATAATGGATCTGAGCATGCATGAATGCATGAGAAAACAAAATATAGAGAAGGAAAAATCTGAAATGAGGACACAGAAGATTTGACAAACAAAAAACAAAAATTCAAATTTGGGAAAATACAGGAGAAATAATCATTGTTTTGGAGATTGTTTTTTTTTTTTCACTATTTTTCATACACTACAAATTGTGAATTTGTGGGAGAGTTGAGAAGAAGACACAACATCAAGGCAGAGCTTCTTTCACCCACGCCAGGAAGCAAGGAGGAGCTAGTGAAGGTTAGATTAAGAGCCTTCACTCCTTGCGCAGCAAACTGAGGAAGGAAGTGCGGCCAAGGGAGAAGGCACACACTTGCCTTCCCCTTCCAACTCTCTACACACAGTCCCTCCTCCCCATGCAATAAGAGGTCTCTCCTCTTCACTCCACGTGGGTCAAGGAAGGGAATTTGGGTGAAGGCAAGGGGTGCGCAGGCCTAAAGGGTTGACTGTCCTCCTCTTCTACGTGCAGCCAAAGGTTTCTTCCACACGCCAGAGAGTAAGGTGCGACCATAGCAGGAACAACAGCATCAGAAGGAACTCTCTCTTCCTCCATACACATAGGCCTCACTTGCCATAAAAAAAAGAAAGAAATTTACCAGGTTGGAAACTTGTAGAATGAAATTATAAATTAGATCATTCAAGTTTTAAAAACAACAGATTCTGGAAATGAATAGTAGTAATTTAAAGAAGATTTTAATTGATTTGATTTAGGAAAATAGAGAATTAAACAAAAATCATGACTGTCAAAAGTAATACTTGCAATGTGTCTGAACAGAAAAGTGAAACAAAATTGTATTGAATTCCAAAATCAAAGACAAAAATTTAGATGTAGATTAAATGAAAAACGATTAGATAAATCTTCATGTTAGGGAAAAATCAAACTGTGTTTTATTTTTCCAGAATTCAAGAAAGCTTTAAACTTGATTTTATTTATGCTGAGAATATTATAAACTTCGTTTTAAATCGTTCTTAAATCAATGAACTGAAACTTAGAAAACCAATTTTAAACTTGGAAACAAAATGACCAAATTCAGAGAAACGAAATATGTTGATGCAAACTAGTTAAATCATTTTGACAGAATTTATGGAATTATTGACAAAAAAACATTAAAAAAATAGAATTTTAACTTGATTATTTCATCTTTTAGGAAAACTGTCAAAACTCAAAATTTCAAAATAGATAGATTAAATTTGATAAATGATGAATATTTAAAATGCTGAAAATAGGATGAACTTGAATCAAAACGTTTAAACTTGAGTTTTAATCAAATTTTGATATCTATCTGAACGAATTTTAAATAACTTAAATTAAATAAGAGTTTGAAACAATTGAATGTGTGCTCTTTTAATTTACGTTTTCATATGTATTTTGACATACTGGAGATACACCTTCATTTTTGAAACTTTATTGATTATTTAAATGACTGAATTAAAATACTGATTTTATGTCTTTATGCGAATTGAAACAATGAAAAGTGGTGTTTGATAACTGTTTTCATTTTAAATATTGTTTTTAGTTTATGTTTTGAAAGATTGTGAAAGATTGCGTTTGACTGTTTGAACCATGCATGAATGATAGATAATTCTGCATGTATTGTTTTTGGGAAAGTTACCTTCCGGGACAAGTGCCGAATATGGGTAAATAGAGAGTGTAGTTTTGCTTTTTCCAAAACTACTTTTTATTGTCGTGCATGACATTTTACTTGGCCAAGTAATTTCTGTACCATTGAAATAGATGGATTATTTAATGCTCTCTACCATATATCGTAGTACCGAACTTGCTTCTTTCTTAACTGAATTAAAAAAAATGAAAATGCTTGTGGAATACTAGTAGTACTAGGCATGCACCAGATTCCATCTTGCTCGTAGACTGATTTTTGCTAAGAAATTCATGCAAGGTCGGGTATTTCTTGATTGACTAAGAAATTTCGGGGAAGCGTAAGCTTCGAGGTTGGGCGGAAAAGTGCTTGATTCTTGTTCTCGTCTTCTTTTGAAGATTTACTTATGGATGGAAGATCGACAGACTGAATCTTCTTTTTAATGCTTTATTATTCATGATGTATATATTGACGAGCTTATGGCGATTGAAAGCCTAAGTCTCGAACTTGTAAACTGGATACGTATCATCCTTTGTTACAATTATTATTTGAAATGTGTAATTTGACACTTGTACGATTTAGAATGAAATGTAATGAAATATATATTTTCGACTTTTATGTCGTTGTATGTAATCGACTTGTATTTTGATTTATAATAATGATGAGATGACGACTTTATTTGAAATATAATGGAATTTATTTTAAGTATTGTCGAATTTGTTTTTAATTAGTTTTCCGACCTCTACACCAAAAGAAGAACACATAACTTGACAATTCTTAGCAAGGTCATTTTGGTGTTTTAGAATTATTGAAGGATGGACAAAAGGCATTAATTGTAGGAAGGCGAAAATGTGTTAGTTATATAGATTTATTGAATAACAACTACATGCAAGGCTTGCACAAATGTTTAAGGATGGACACACGACATTAATCTTAAGAAGAATAAAATAGTGTTAGTTACAAAGGTTTATTGAATAATACTTGTTAAGTAGGAGAATGAGATAACATTCATAATCTCTTAAAGTTAGCGGCATGAAAATAATACTGAGCAAAAGAAGAACACATAACTTGAATATTCTTAGCAAGGTCATTTTGGTGTTTTAGAGTTGTTGAAGGATGGACAAAAGACATTAATTGTAGGAGGGCCAAAATGTGCTAGTTACATAGATTTATTGAATAAAAACTACATGCAAGGCTTGCACAAATTTTATACCTAATATTGTGAAGATTGAAGAAATGGGGACTAAATTTTCATTGATATTTTGGAAAAACATGATTTAGGAAAGAGGGCTTGCAATTGTTTCATTCATTTTCTCACAAAAGAAATCAATCTGTGATCTCCATTTGGGCATGATGTCGACCTCTGTTTGGGTGTGATCTTCAAGCAGGTATTGTTGAGGTCACAATCTAGATTCACTTTTAGGTTGGGCCTGATCTCGACCATCATGTGGCGAGGTTGTTCACATAGTAGGAGCAAAACCCTTGCATGCATACTTTTGTACTTTGGATGTGATTTGTAGTAGTGTGTGGGCATGATTTGTAGCAGGTCGAATCTATTCATTGGGAGCATCAATTTTATTAGTTAATTGAGGGTCCTATAGAGGTCACTGCCCAAAGGAAGGCTACTCTTGTGTTTTTTTGTGTATTTTATTATATGTTTTTAACCAATTAGATTAGAAATCTAAAATAGTGGCATGGTCAAGTGTTGTATCAACACTACGATAAGGATAGCATAGACCATTGTAAAGTCTAGACAAGCTACACTAGAGATTAGGGTTACCATGATAAACTAATAAACCTTATAATAGAGGAAGGTGCAAAAGTGGCCTAATCTAGCTAATCTGAAAAGACAACTACATATCAAGTTAGCTCAATTTCAGTGATTTCAACATCACTCTTTTTGAAATTCTACTAAACAAATTGTACTCAACTACTGAAAACAAACCATGGTAGGTAAACATGCTAAAGTATTCCAAGCCCTCTTATTTTGGAAGACAATAGTTTCTTGGTGTAAGAAACCCTATCCAATGAACTATAATTGACTACTAAATGGATAGATCAAAGAACGATATGTTAGAAGCCCCATTGTAGTGCTTCTAGCATCCCTCTTCTTACAACATTGCTAAAAAAACTGTAATTAACTACTAAAGAGATAAAGTAGAGTAGTATCTTTGATTAGTTTATTTGGGAGGACATCAGTGTGCTAGCTAAGCTCCATCGTAGTGAGATATTAACATTTCTCTTCTTAAAACCATATCAAGCCAACTGTAATTAGTTACTAATAATATAGGGTAGAGAATGATGTGTTATGGGAATGAGTTATCTTGCATGGAAATACAACAATATCTTGGTTTAGTCCCATTGGACAAAGTTTGGCTTCTCCGTCTAGTCCCATTAAGACCCTCTTCAATCTTTAAATTGTCATGCAACATGAACCCCTACAATGTATGCCTAATAATATATTTTTCTGTTAGTGCTATGCCAACTAATGGTTCCAGAGGTTTAACCATTTTTGGACATCTTGGAGGGAAGGGGCTTTAGGAACCTAAGCAGTGTTAAAAAATGAAGGGTAAAGGCAGGAGAATTTTGTGGGGCAACCAATTGCATCTTGATATCGATTCACTACAAAAGAGGTAGTGGAAAAAATACCAACTAATGGTTCCATGGGTTTGACCATTTCTGTAAAATCACAAGGGCAATTCACAGGATCATGGCCTTCAATTACTTATGCAGTCTTAGTAATGTAGACAAAAGGTAGGGAACTCTTGTTGGAGGGGCACTACAACTTCGAAAAAAATTACTTGTAGAAGAGGCATTGGAAGTAATACTAACTGATGGTTTGAGGGGAATTATTTTTGGACTACAACAATCTTACAATAGAAGGTCAAAGGTAGGGGAATCTTGTGGGGCGAGCAAAGCAGCTTGATAATGATTTCCTGTTGAAGAAGCAATGAATAAAATATCATCATCATCATCATTATCAATTAAATGCTCTCATGTTGGTCAAATTTTGACATCAGTTGAGTCCCTAATTGTTCTTGTATCTTGACCGCTATCATGTGGCCAATGTGATTGGTTGGTTCCCCTTTTCCTTTCTTAGGCTAGATGCTATAGTAAGGCAAGGAATTCAGGGCAACCAATGCACCACTCTTTTCCTTGTTTGCTCTCTCCTCTTCCTGTTCGAATTGTTTCACTAGATATGGATATGGATTGGTGTCATCAACCACCTTTATTCTATTTTTTTATGTATATTTTATGTACCTGTATTTATTTTTTAATTATATAGGGTTCAATAGGTCGAGATAGTGGGTTGTCTTGCTACTTGATTTTGGTGGAGTTGAGGCTGTGGGCTTGAACCTGGTTTACACACTTTCATTCACCACAATATTTGATATGTTCCATGACATGTTATCCAAGTTATAGGTTGATTTATTGGCATGTGGAGATTTCTTGTGGGGTTTTGAATATGGGTCACAATTACACCATTATACCAATGTAGCATTGCACAAGCCTTTGGAATATCTACACTCTTACCTTGCATATCATAAATATAAAAAACGCTAATGCTAGGTTCCTAGCCTACACACTTGAAATGGTAGAAAATACCATTCATCTAAATTCATTCAAGTTTTGTTGTCTTCAATTACAAGGTCGAACAAAACTTTTAGAGAGTTCTTTCTTCTTCAGGATAGAAGAAATATGAATACCTTATGTTGCATGCTTGTGGGAATATTTCTCAGGGTATTAGCTTCAGTTTTGATCGATCGATAAACACTTTTCCTTCCTCTTTAGGTTATAAAATTCTCTATTAGGCATCCAACTAAATATTAACTTTATGAACATATTCTCAGTAGAGTTGGCACATGTATTTTAGGTTAGAAAAGAATTCCTATCAAGCAATAGGTTTTGTGGTAGGTACCCAAGTCAATGTTGTGTGCCTTCAAAATGAGCTCAAGCAAATGGATTAGCATTATAACAAAATCCAAAGATCAAATAAATGATAGAAACTTGTGTTAGAGCAATAATGGAGATGAACACACAATGATGTAAAGAAAATAATTCAAAACAAACATTAAACCTCTATTATTTTAGATGACCTCCAAGATGGTATGTTATTTCCTTTCCCAATATAGGGAAAGCTGACTCACATGCATTTGGAAGGTCGGTAGGCGTCACCCAATCTACATTTTATAAAATATTAAAGGCAATCAAAGCAAAGAATAAGGGTTTTGAGGTCGTGAGAAGCTACACATAGGAAACACCTACAAGGCATTTAGCCTACAATCTAAAACTAAACCAATCATTGTTGAGTCGTGATATCAGATGAATGCCAAAAACATATTGGAACCATAAATACACAAGAAATTGAATGCAAATTCATTCTATTAAAATAAAAAATGGTTACAAGATTGAACCTCGTTAACAACTCTAGTAGTCTTTCCCTCCTAATCAAAGTGTTTGATTTCTCAACGAAGTGTTTGATTGCTCAACAAAGTGTTTGTGTCCTCAATGAAGTGCTTTCTTGTTAATAAGAACAAGACTCAAATCTTTGCATGTACAAAAACTTATTTCTATAGAGTAGAGGGATTCACTACTCATGAGTCTCTTTATTCTCAAGAGAATCCCAAGGGGCAAACTACCCTAAACTACCTCAAAGAATAATACGAGAGTTTCAGAATCAAGATGAGTAGGTCACAAGGATTTTTTGGATAGATTGATGGGCTCTCGGTCAAAGGATGATAGCATAGAATAAGGATGACAACATGGTATGCTGGAGTCCCAGAGGCGTTTTGGAGTCCTGTACGGACTGAAAATCAAGTTTATCACATAAAACAACTTAATGACTATTAACGATCATATTGCTAATAACTCTTAAGAATTTTGGGGAATAATAAATTATAATAGAACTGAAATAAAGTAAAGCCAACTAAGTAAAGAAAAAATGATATTTAAGCAAGAGGATAAGAGATAGAAAATTCTCACACTAACCCAAGTAATGAAGCCTCTAGCACATGAATATTTTCAATACCTACATATGTAAGATCAAGAGAAAATGTTGGGGATGTGTAGGTGTTTGCCTCAGTCAAACCCTTGTTTTGGTGTTTTCACCTCCACAAATAGCTAGATAGATAGAGAAGTGAACAAAGTAAGCAAATATGGAGTGATAAAATCAATCCATGCTCAAGGAGGAGAAGCTATATCACAAGATGGAGATGTAATAGATAGGGGATGAGTGAGATCCCAAGATGCTCACAAGCACATGATAAGGGAGATGTCAACTGCAAGGCTTAAGGAAGCCAAAGAGAGAGATAGTTGTGAGGGCCAAGAGAGTTGCAAAGAGCATTGTGAGAGCTTGAGAGTGTTGTTGTAGAGAGTTGTTCAAGCAAAAGAGCAAGGGAATATTGCAGAGAGGAGAAGAGAATTCAAGAGATCAACCAAGAAGACCAAATGGATTGAAAAGATCGCATTTAAACGGAGAATAGGAGGGAAAAGAAGCTTCTCGATCCGTTACAAGGTGTCTCAGGCCGATACCACCAACAAAAGTTTTTGACAAGTGGCAAGACACTTGGAAATAGTCATTTGAATGTTGAAATCTCATAGGATGCTAGCACAATGCACAAACATCCGTGCAGAATGTTGTGTCTAGACACATCGCGTTACAAAACAACGAGAACAAGAAAAGCATGAGATTTGATGCAAAGCTAACGCGCAAGGGTAGCTATTGAAAAAGGGTCCTTGAGCATCTTGAGAGGGAAAAATGTTGATGTAAGGGCTAAAATGAGCCTGCAAAAGTGCTAAGGGAGTGGTCACTAAAGCAGATACAAGAATGTATATGAAATTGCAAGGGGTGCAATTTTACGACATTATATTTTTCCCCCACTTTAGTGGGCATATGAATCTACACTAATATGCATACTAAAGGAGATCTACTAAACATTAATAACATCATGATACCAAAAAGATACTGTAGAGGAAGCATAAAACTCTTCAAACCAAGGAAGCATGCCCCTAGTCTGAAGACCTACAAAACAAACACATTAGACAAGAAAGACCTACATAAGACAACAATGTTAGAACATAAAAATCCATTACATCACAGGGTTAGAAAACACACACACACAAGCACATAACACACTAAAGGATTTGAGTTAGCAAAGTGAAAGAGACCTCGATGTAAAGGGTTGTGTCAATACTATGTATCATCCCCAAATTAAGAACAATAACACATAGAAGAATTCTTAAACAAAGAGAAGAAGATAAGGATTGAATGCTTCAAGAGAAGACACTAGTACAAAAACAACAATATATGACTAAAAAAACTACTAAAAACTGCTTATAAATGACTAAACATGGTCACGTGACCATTAGTAGTGTATTGCCAATCATTTATAACACGACCAAATTGATGACTAAACCATTTTTAGTCATTTATTGGTTGTTTTGATTGATCGATTTGGTAGTATATTTATTCATTGATTGTCGTAATTTGGTCACTTATTTAGTCATTTTTTATTCATTGATATATTTAGTCATTAATTTAGTCATTGATTTTTGTTAACTGGTCACTTATTTAGACATTTTTATTCACCGATTTATGTCTATTGGTAGTGTATTTAGTCATTAATTTTAATCACCATTTTGATCAATTTGGTAGTGTATTTAGTCATTTTTATTCACTGATTTCACTGGTCATATATTTAGTCATATTTATTCATTGCTCACTGATTTCTATCAATTGGTAGTGTATTTAGTCAATTTAATCATTAGTTGACATCAATTAATAGTATATTTAGTCATTTTAATTGATTGATATTTGAGGATTCAAACATAAAACACAGAAATACACATCAATCATCAATTGCACACAATAAGACAACCATTGAGAAGACAAAATCACTTAACTTTATTAAAAGAAAGGAGTTCTTACAGCTTTCACAAGTCTGAAATATCTATCTTTCTTGAAAAATGCTTAGAAATAGAGTATTACAATTTTTATTTTCAGTCACAAGACTAAAAATCTGAGTTACAATGCACAAAAATGACAAGAAAGAAACTTCTCCAAAAAACTTATGCAATGATGGAAACACATGCTTGGAGCCCTTCAATGCAAGCACATGCCCCTTTCATCTCTTAAAACTTCTACAATGTGGGAAATCTTCCTGGAGCAAGTTGTAACGCTCAAAATCCAAGAAGGAGAGTGTTGATTTGTCCCATATATGAAGCTCTCTCCTTCAACGCGGTCAACAATAACCCTAGAATCTTTCCTCCTTTATATGCAATGTCCCATATAATATGGGCAACAGGGTGTCACCTTTTTCGCCATGAATGAAGCTATACCTCAATACAACCAACAAAATTACTATTACTCAATCCATAAAGAATAAAAGTGCATTGTTTATTGCAAGTTTACAAAAGTAAGTCCAAACACAACAAAAAGATAAATCAATTAAAAACTGTAGGAGATAGATCACATCCACAAACATGGGAGAGCTATGCAAAATTGGAGAAATTGGCTTAGCAAATGAAGGAAACAGGGTATTTCTAGATTCAAGACTTTTACTTAATGTTGTGGAATAAAAGAAAAAATAATCATTTATTTGCCACCATAGTGAAAAGTTCACAATTGCATTTGGTTTGTTACACACGGCCCCTAGTAAAACTATTAGAGTTGTTAAGAACTTTTGAGTATGTTCTGAATTTCACAACAACTCTAATGCAAAGACCACTGCATCATTGTTGTTGCCTAATAATTTTCATTGCATGGATTTTCCTTGCCTTGAATTGAGAAAAGAGATAAAGATGTCACAGTCATATATCATGCAAAGGCAACACTTTGAAGGAAGATTTGTTTCCATACATGTGGGAGATCTTGTGCCTCTATACTCAATAGAGAAATGTCTTTCAAATGTGTTGTGACTATACAAATTACAAAATACAATGATGTATCATTGAACAAGCTAGAGCTAGTTCATGTTATGTTATGATATCATGTTAGACCTAGTACATATGATAGTTTGGGTTTGGTTATTGTGCATATGTGACAAGTGAAGTAAGAAATCCTCTGATTTAATAAAGGTACTCATGATAATTTATCTTGAAGACATGCTTCTTCTAGTGGTTGCCAGGGTTGCATTGAAGAACATTGCAATGAGGTGATTGCAGGGATATGGGACTGTGCAAATTAAATGAATGATGTTGAGTGCAAGTTAGTGAATGCAGTGAGTATCATATCAAGTACATACATAATGAAAGTGCAGTCTTGAATAGGTTTGGTGAATAAAGTGCTTGCATCAAAGCTAGCCTTGAGAGGAGCACGTAGCATTAGAACACTTCCACACAAATGATACTAAATGGGTAGGGTTTTGATAGGAATCAATTAGTTCCCAATAAAAGTAAGCAACTAAGGGTTTTGTTGTGAGCTTCACGGGAGATTGAAAGATAGGGAGTTAGACCATCTTAGTTCATTATCAATATGAGGTCCGAATTGAGCATATTATTTACCACCAAAGTAGAATTCAATATGGTATGTACTATGTCACAATGAATCTCTCTTATTTATTACTATGATGATATCAAATCTAAAAAAATGATATAAACTAGATATTTAACCAATTTCACTTAAAACTTATGAAGATGCTAGTACAAAAATAACATATAGTCAAAACTAGGAAAAGTGCTAATAAAATCCAGAGTCCCATCCTTTTTATTTGGCAATTTAGGATGTATTTGTCTTCTACAAGAAAAATTCCTTGTGTGCTAATTTTGAATACATAACTAAATTTAATACTTCAATCTTAATATATACATCACTCAAAATCAATCTCTCTTCAAATTAGAAGACCTGTAATAAAATAAAAGCTTTAACATTTTTACAATTATAAAATGTACCATTTGGTTTTGTCGATTCTTCTAAAAGAGAGTGAAATTGCATGATCCAACTCCTCATTTTCTTCCTTTGATGATGGACTATCCTAAAAAATAATCCAAATACAGTAAGCAAGAGAACATTAAGAATCTTGAAATAATCAAATGAAACAAGTCTTATAGAACAGTATAACCAAAAAACCAAGTTGGGAATGTGAAATGCAATAATATAAAGAATCTAGAAAAATAAACAATTTTCTACCACCCAAGGAAAGCTAGGAACCAACTATCACTATAACCACATAGCATCTAAAAACACACCATTGCTGCTCCAAATACATGCATTGTAGGTCACTTCCAAGTCCATTTAGAAAAAAAAATTCTTACAGAATATTCAACATGTGTATCTAATTTTTGTTATACACTTTCCATTCTACTGAAGCACCAAAGCTATTATAGCTTTATGAGAAAAAGATAAATAGGAATCTCAATGGAATTTATTTGTTTCTCAACCTCACTAATAATTTGTCTGAAAGCAGTCACCTGTGAAAATAAAAAAGTTCAATAATATGAGAAGATTGAAGCTATTTAAATTATAATGAATACTGGCAAGTATATTACCATGGTACTTCGAGGAAAATGCGAAATAAGATCATCACTTTCAAAACCTTTAGGACAACGTCCTTCTGATTGTTGCAAGATAATTTTTTTTTGAGAGATGTGAACCATTTCCATCATTTTAAACAGGGACAACATTCTTGTGGAGAATATTGGTGATGCTAAATGAAACAATCTGAAAAATAGGCTTGCACTATAATAATGCACACACTCTATCAAATATCCAACAATAACGAAGGGACATCCATCAAAGCATAATAGCAGGGAATTTTTTTTCATATTTTGTAGTTGTAGATGCATAAAAATGTCCTCATAATCATTTTTATCCATCATCTCCATATTTATAAAACCATTCAAATATTATAAGCATTTATAGGCATTTAATCATAATCATTTATCATTTAGGCATTAATCACTAAAATATCATTTGCATCCACATTAATTATCATCCATTTATATAGTCCATAAAATCATTTAAACATTTATCTATTTCATTTAGGTGATCCATTTGCATATCCTTATCATTTCATTAATCATCTAAATGTTCATAAATCACTTAAATCCACTACATAATCATATCTCCATAAATTCATTAAAATATTCCATATTTCATTTAAATATATTTGCATTGATCACTAAAATATCATTTTCATTCATACATGAACATTTATCCATTCACATATTTCGTTAAATAATTTAAATTTATAAAATCATTAATCATTAAATCTATTTTCATCAAATCAATCATTTAAATTCGCAAATGCGCTTTATTCTATGCTTTTAAACAGAGATTATATTATAAATCTATTTACTTTCATTTTAATTCATTCTAATCAATTTCAAAATGCATTTTCACCATCTCATTTATTTATCCCATATTCTCCCCGAAATCCAGATCTTTCCCACGAGGACATCTATAAATGCCCATTTCCTCCTCACTTTTCGATATATGCCAATCTCATTTTTTGTCATATCCAGCTCTGCATAGCTTCTTGTGCTTTTTCTCATAAAAATCTGAAAGCAAAGATAAGATATTGTGGAAAAGGATACCAAGGGAGTTTAATTTTTGTTGAAAGCATTTGCTTTAGTTTTTGCCTAATTTAATTTTGTTTTTGCATGTTTTTAATTAAGAAAGATGCCATTGATGTCATGCTATAATTTTGGTTTGAGGCTTATAGTTTAAATCAATTTGGATTTTTGAATTTTAGTATGTACAAAATGGTGAACATAATGAAATAGTTTTTGTTATCCTAGTAACGTTGTTGCAGTAACATTTTTTTTGCAGTGTTATATTGACATGTTATCTCTGTTATTCGTTCATACTACTGGCTTCATAATCTATATTTCTTCAAATCTATTTTTTGATGCGAATTGTACACATTGTCCTTAGCATATTGGAAGAAAATAATCTAGTCAATGTATGGTTCTTTCTCCTTACTGTATGATTTAAATGCTAAACTTTATAAGAATGCTAGTATGAGCAGAATATAAGGTGAGATATGGCGATCATCTGCTAAAGAAAATTTCTTTTATTCATCGCAGACCATGTTTCTTTTGAGACGATTTATTTTTGGTATTTAAAATCTGAGGAAATTGTCATTAACAAGTCTTCATTTTGTGCGAACTTTTTATAACTTAAAACACTTTAGACAAATTATGAAATCAGCGCCTCTTGCAACTTAGCATGAAGAATGTGAGAAATCCAATCATAATTGATCAGTTTTACTGCCTTAGCGAGGGGTTTTCACAATGTGATAATGGTAGAGTACGTGTCTGATATTATAGGGGCATCCATGGAACTTAGGACATGAGGAGCCCCGCCATGCATCTTTCATGTAGCGACCCCATTCCTTGGACAAATATCACTCTAGCCAACATAGAACTTAGCCTTTATATCAATCACCTTCGCAGTTTCATGGAGAATAAGAGTGTAGGAATTTGTTGTGTCTCAACCTAATCTCAGGCACTCGTATAATCCTCTTGAACTCTCCCATTGGATTTGGCTTGAACTAATGTCTCTGACGTTGCCCTTCCTTCAGTAAGAAAAAAATGGCATTCATTTTGAACATACCCTGTCATATACCACAACATTTCTGAACGTATCCCGCAAATTCTCAGCGCATGTTATTTTGGAACATCTCCTGCAATCCCTATGTTTCTCATATCTTGCAATCACGGTATTTATAGAGGGCACCTCTGCAATTACTTTCCCTACAATCATAACGTGTCCTGCAAAAGCATCAATTTCTTCTGCATTTTGAAGTTTCTATTTAAATTAGATTTTAATTTAGATTCTAGATTTTAATTTAAATAAGATTAGATTTTAATTAGGTTTTAAAATTAGATTTTCAATTAGATTTAGATTTTAAATTAGAGTCTAACTTTAGATTTGAATTAGAGTTTAATTTTAGATTAGATTTTATTTTATTCTAGATTTTAATTTAGGATTTGAATTAGTTTTTAGGGTAGATTTAATTAGACTTGTCTAACTTTATTTTAGATTTAGTTTTAGTATTAAAATTAGATTAAGTTCTAGATTTAAATTAGTCTAGATTTTGATTAATTAGATTAATGTCTTTTTATGTTTTAGTTTCATTTAGATTTTGAGGCTAATTTAGTTTACTTTCTTGTAGGTTCATTTGATGACGACTTGAAATCAAAACATACATTTGTCGAAGAAAGGAGACATGAAATTAATAATGAGATTTTAATGTAGGACATTCGTCGAAGACTTGATTTTGAAATTGATTGTCTACATAGCTTAGAAAACATTTCATTTGGTGCTTAAAAAAAAACCTGTCTCTCGTGTTCAATGCGCTTGTACGTTCTGTGTTACTCGATCCAATGTGTACGTATCCTCTCCCCTTGCGCACTTGTGCAATATTGGATGATGAGAAATAGACATTGGTCTCTTTTTTTTAGGAGAGGCTTCCTTGGAGATTTTATCACCTCAGGGTTTGACCTTGAGCACATTTTTCAGCAGGCTATATCAAAGGGGGGAGAACGAAAGTTGTACCCTAAGGAGTGGCTAGCATTGTTCGAAGCCAAGCCGCGAGACCCTTGGTCCACCGAGAATTGTTGGTGATGAGAGTGGGAGTGGGGCTCCTAGTTCTCAGGGTATTACAGATGGGCTCTTTGTTCACAGATACCCTTACTAGACACCTCTTGTTTTAGAAACCAAAATTCCTCTATTTGTTGGTGTAGGAGGTTAGACCTCTGAAGTAGTCCCACATACTCATGGATCTTAGTAGAGATTAAGGGTTCGTCATGGGATATTCATGAGAACTCGAAGCTTGGTTAACTCGAGAAGTGAGTGCCATGTTGGAGGAGCCAGTGTGGCCAAGCTTCTAAGTCATCTATTAAGAATAAGCATTGCTGGAGAAATCCAAGTGAGAACCCAACAAATATTGTCCTTTCCAACCCTAGGATTGTGCATGATTGTTTTTGTCTTAAAATCTAATTTTTTGATAAAAAAAACTCAAAACATTATGTTTGTTGTGTCTTGCGTGTGTATTTTAAAATAAACCTTAGAAAAACATCATACCTAGTAGTTTGCAACATCTCAACCTTGTAAACCCAAAAAATTCAAACAACAAAATCATCCAAAATGAACCTTTCACTTAAATCTTGGGGTCATCATCCTTCAGTTCTGATCTTTCAGTCCTTGCATTCCACCTAGTCCTTGCATATCCTCCACCCTTGCATATATTCCACTCTTGCATTAATCAAACAAACCTTTAGATTTCACTTAGGCTACTCTTTCTAGGACTTGAAATCAAACCATTAGCTATCTATCACCTGCATCACTTGAGGTTCATCATCCTTAAGTTAGGGAACATACCATTATCCTTGAGTAGGGCTATATTTTTGGAGTTCATCATCTCCTACATACCCTCTCTTGATTGTTTGTCCTTGTGTCTATCCATTATAACACAAGTAAAGCCTTACATCATAACCAACTTCAGACTTACAATTGCCTTTGAGCTCTTGCATTCTTAGCTTTTCATATCATACCATATCATTTTCATATCTCATCTTAGGGTCATATCCTTTTCATTGCATCCTAGTCTTAGGTCTCATACATTATCTTGTCTTGGATAGAAAATTAGAACAAATCGCCTATGAGCCCTAGAACAAGAGCAAAAATGTTTCAAGAAGAAGGGAACCCTTGGGGAAAAGAATTTGATGGGGAAGATCAGATTAGTGTTGCAACTAGTGAAACAAATGAAACCAATGATTAAGAAATAACCAAATATGATATAGAAGAAGCACTTAAGGATCATAGATTCACTAAACTTCTTATAGAGGCAGTCAAACGTAACCCACAACAATACTTCAAGGCCCTTTCTGATGATGGAATGAAACTACCTCCTGATTTTGACATGTCCTTGCTTACAATGAATGACCAGCCTAAATTCAGTGAATCTAAATATCCCAAAATACACAATGATGAAAGAATCAAATATCACAGACCTTTTTATTTACAACCTGGTTACAAGAGATCTTCAAAAACGTCAAAACCTGCACCTACAAATGATTCTATTTTGAATAATCTTAGAGCATTAGAACAAGAAGTGGAAACACTCAAGAATAGTAAAACAACATCCTACAAGTTTCCATTGAAGATATATGTCCTTATCCTTTCAATTCAAGCATACCAATGCCGCCTTTTCCTAGTCACTTGGACATACCTAAACTTGATAAATGTAGGAGAGAAGGAGATACTAAAGACCACTTGAGAGAATTTTGTGCTACTACCATGGAATTTGCAAATAATGAAACATACCTTATGAGATTATTCCCTCACAGTCTAGGAGGAGAAGTTATGGAATGGTTTTCACGATTACCCCCAACCATCAAATATTTTCAAGAACTGCCTGATAAATTTGCCTCCAATTATAGTTTCAATTGTGACCTTAAAGTGACCATGAAAAACCTTTTTAACACCAAACAAAAACAAGGATAATCTTTGTCATTTTTACAAAGATGAAAACATTTAACAAAACGATTACCTTATACCGTTCCAAACAAAGAATTGGTTGATCTCTTTTGTCAAAATTTGAACAAAGAATTTGGAAGGGAAATTTGCCTTAAATGCTTGGATTCCTTTGATGAAGCCATATAAATGGGATTTCAAATTGAACAAAATCTCATTGATGCTGGAACTATTTAACTTAATAACAACAAAGATAAAAAATCAGGTTCAAACAATAAGATGCCTTTTTGGGTCAAGAAAAAGAATGTAGTCAATGACAGAGTTGTTGATACAAAAACAACTAAAACTTCATTACGTATCTACAACCTTAAAGGTTCCTCTTTAGATAAAGGAAAAGAAAAAAAAAAACTTTCCTGTAAACCAAAATTTTACACCATTGGGACAATCACTGGAATCTGCATTAAAAGAACTTCTTGAAAATAATGTTATAACACTACTCAAAATGAAGGAATATAATCCACAAGTCAAACCCCCATGGTGGAATGAGGATCACTTTTGTGACTATCATAGACATAAAGGAAATAAGACTAATATTTGCAATAAACTTTGACATTTAATACAAGACCTTAATGATGACGGTAAGATAATAGTTGACAGACACACTCCTTCTGGTAACTCTGATCGCAAGGTGTTTAAAAACCCTTTCCCTAAGCATGACAAGGATAAAGGAAAAGCCTTGGAATTTTTAGAATGGTGTAAACTATACTACTGCTAAGTATGGCTATACCATAAATAACATTAGTGAGGCTAATAATCATGTAAACACTTTCATTATAAAAGGAAAATAATTTGATTGCAATGCTACTGCCCATAGAGGCACAATTACCCTTAGAGGTCCTAATTCAAAACCCACTATGACAACTTCGCAATACAACCTCATAGAGAATTTAGGAAAAATGCCTACGCAAATTTCTATACTTGAGCTGAGATCAAAATACAAATAAAAGAACAAGGAGTAGGAGAGTATACCTTGAATCTTTCTCTTTGCATTGGAAAGCTACCTTTATCTCCCCACACCTATGGCAAACCACAAATGACTAAGGCCACATCAAATGAATATACTACAGTGCTTTTTAAATTAACCAATCCCAAGAAATGTGGATCCCTATGTAATGAAATAGAAGAATTTGATCTCTTGAAATGGCTATACAAAGATGAGTATGCAGAAAAAGAACAAAATAAAAAGATAGAGACAAAGGTACCTGTGGAAAAATACGGAAAAGGATTCGATCTTATGAAACAAATGGGATATGATGGTAAAAGTCCTCTCGGCTTACAAAAATAGGGTATCTTGGAACCAATACAACCTACTCATATGCAGGAAGCTCTTGGTTTAGGATATGATGCGCAAAAATATAAGACCTTGAGTACCACATGTACTTCAAGTAAGGAAGTAGAGTCCTCTAATGCTACATAGACAAATAAGGAAAGCTCCATCGATGACTTTATTGAAATTTATGACTATGATAGTATCCCTACCCTTGAACCCGATCATAACATTTGTACCCTTGAATCCATTCAAAATCATGACCCTTTACCCTTGGTTCATCCCAAACTCATTGATTTGGATCAGAAGGGACTGCCACAACTGGATGTATTTCAAAATGATGAGGCCATCATAAATTTTTTGGGAGAACACGAAGATACACCTCTTAAGGATCATAAAGTAGGTTTCACCATAGAACTGAACAGTGCGGCTTGCTTTGGGGGGGTGCCAAGCCTTTTAGTCACAAAACTATTGAAAATATAAATAGGTCTTCTAGTGAAAACCTCTCTACGACACTATTAGACCCAAAAAAAGTAAAAATAAAGGATTTATCCAAGGGTGAAAACTTCTTTGAGGTGCCTAAGGATGGGAGGCTTGACACACTTCCCCTAGCACTCTATCATGAAAAATCATCTATGTTGGTGGAGAAGACAATATCAAAAAATCTGGGCACAAAAGAAAAACCAAGGATAATCCATCTAGTAGAATCATTAACACCTGAAGAGAGAACAAAGCATATATAGTTTTACAATGAAAGACAAGTTAAATTTGTGTGGTCCCATGTATATATTCCAAGACTTGATCAAGATCTAGTAATGCATCACTTGTCTTTACCACGAGGGGCAAAACTTGTTAAACAAAAGTTGAGAAAGATGCACCCGCATGTTGCTCTATTGGTAAAATCTGAATTACAAAAGTTGCTAGATGTGGGATTTATAAGACCTGTTGACTATGTTGATTGGATTTCAAATTTAGTACTAGTTTCAAAACCTGATGGAGGCATCCGAGTTTGCACAGATTTCAGATATTTAAACAAAACTTCTCCTAAGGATGACTTCCCACTTCCAAACATTGACATGATAGTGGATTTGACAACAAGACACAAAATGTCATCCCTCATGGATGGTTTCTCAGGCTATAATTAGATTAAATTTTCTCCTAAAGATTAGATCAAGACAACATTCACTTGTCCTTGGAGAACCTTCTGTTGGAATGTCATGCCCTTCAGGTTAAAGAATGTTGGAGCAACATACTAGCATGCAATGACCACTATCTTTCATGACATGATGCATACCTATTTAGAAGACTATGTAGATGATTTATTGGGAAAATATCACACCAAAGATGGACATCTAGAGATCATGGATAAAATTTTCACAAGATTAGAACAATACAAGGTCTGGTTGAATCCAAATAAATGTGCCTTCAGGGTAACCTCTCAACAACTCCTTGGATACATTTTCTCATCAAAAGGAATTGAAGCTGATCCTACAAAAATAAAGGTTGTACTTGAAATGCTTCCACCTTAGAATATCAGTCAACTATGATCATATCAAGGAAAACTTCATTCTATTCACCGCTTTATAGCATGACTCATAGATAAATGTCAACCCTTTCAACATTTTCTACACAAAAACGCTCCATTCCGATGGGAGGACAAGTGTGAAAAATATTTTTAGAAAATCAAAGAATATCTGATGACATCACCAGTATTAGTGCCTCCTACAAATGACAAGCCTTTACTTTTGTATATATCCACAAATACCGCAACACTAGGGACACTTTTGACACAACATGATTCTAAAGGAAAGGAACGTGCAATCTATTACATTAGTCACACTCTAGTGGGATATGAGCTAAATTATAGTCCTATTGAACGAGTGTGCCTTGTCGTAGTTTTTTCTTCACAAAAGCTATGAAATTAGATGCTTACACACTAGACAAAGCTCATTGCAAAATTTGATCCTCTTAAGTACCTCCTGAATAAGGTAGCACTCACAAGACGATTAGCTAAATGGGTTATGATTCTTAGCGAGTTCGAAATTGAGTACGTAAAAAGAAAAGAAATCAAAGGACAAGCTATAGTAGATCAACTCATTGATGATCCTGTGATAGACAATCATCCTCTTATTAAAAAAATTCCTGATGAATCAATCTTCGACATGAAATCTACACATTTGTGGACCTTATATTTTGGTGGCTCCTTCACACAAGGTGGTGTTGTCGCTGGCATTGTCTTTGTCACCCCACAAGGGGATTGCATACCTGAAGCTTATAAGATATAGTTTCCACGTACCAACAATATCGTAGAATATGAGGCATTACTTTTTGGGCTCCGTATGGATATGCAATGGAAAATCTTAGAGTTGTGTGTTCTTGGTGAGTCTCAACTAGTGATCAAACAATTTAATGATGATTATGAAACAAAAGATGAAAAATTGATGCCTTAAAATTTCCTTTGAGAAGATTCCCTGAGATAATAATAGAGTTGTTGATGCAATGAAAACACTTGGTTCACTTTGGGAAATGCCAAGCAATACTGCCTACCGTGAGTTCTTGGTAGAACCTCTTTTGGAACCTACTTACAATGTACCACAATATGAAATTATATGTCTTATTGTTGGTCCTAATTCTCAATGGTATTATAGGGATATTTATACCTATATTCAGGATAACACCTTTCCATCAAACCTATCTAATAAATCCTGTAAAATCTTTATCCGTCAAACCTCCCGTTATGTAATCTTAGTCGATACCCTTAACCGTCGAGGTCTCTATGGTACTTTACTTAGATGTTTTGAGCATGATGAGGGAAAATTTTCTCTATGAGAAGTACATGAAGGTATATGTGGGACACATTCTAGCAGTCCTATCCTAGCCAAGAAACTCTTGCGTACATGTTATTATTGGCCTACAATGGAGAAGGATTCTTATCAATTTATTAAAAAATGCAAGCAATGTCAAAAACATGCAGACTTGATACATGCCCCAAAATAAGAATTGTAATCCCTTGCTACAACATGGCCCTTTCATCAATGGGGACTCGATCTCGTGGGTAAGATCCATCCACCTTCATCCAATGGTTATAAGTTCATTCTTGTCGCCACAAACTATTTTATGAAATGGATTGAAGTTTTTCCCCTCACTCATATCACTGGAAAAAAATAGCCACTTTCATATTGAATTACATCATCTACCGCTATGGCATTCCTTTATCCATCATCACAAATAACGGTCATCCATTCAAAAATCAGGATGTCTGATACAACACCATTTTTCCACACCTTACTATCCTCAAGGGAATGACCAGGATGAGGTCTCTAACAAAACCATTCTCAAAACTCTTAAAAAGATGGTCAATGAAGCTAGTCAAGATTGGCATATTCAACTGAATCCTGCCTTGTGGGCTTATCGCATGAGTGTTCACACTCCCATGGGTGCTACCCCTTATGCCCTTGTCTATGGATCTAAAGCCATCTTACCCATTGAGGTTGAGGTGCCCTCTTTGTGCATCTCCTTGTGCAATCAAATCAGTGATGAAGAATACCGAGTTTCCCATTTGCAGGAATTGGAGTTGTTGGATGAATGAAGACAAACTGCTTTGAATCATCTCAAAGCATATTAGCAGCGAATGTGCCAAAGCTATAATCGGAAAGTGAAACCATGTGCATTTGAGGTTAGGGATCTTGTCCTTCACGAAAATCCTCACAAACAACAAGACAAAGAAAAGAAGGGTAATTTTGAGTCTAACTGGTTGGGTCCATACATTATCACTGTTGTGTATAGATCTGGGGCATACCAGTTATCTACTCCAAAGGGTGAATTGCTCAGTGATCCCATCAACAGTATGCACATTCACAAGTTTTATACCTGAGTACTTCAGATAGTACACTCTTTTAAAGTCTTGAAAAAATGGCCACCTTGATGAAAACCTAGAAAATAGGCATCTTGGTGATAGCAAAAAAAAAGAAAGTAAAGAGAAATCAATTCGTTCAATGGTGAAAAGCACTTTGGTGGCGCCTTGAGCAAGTAGCATGGTGAAAACTAAGAAATCGATGCCATGTGTAGAGGCTTTTCTCCTCTTTCCTTCATAACTCTACTTGATTTTTCAACCCATTTTCATTCCCCCTTGACTTCAAAATAGCCTTTTCACACTCACCATAGCTTCTGAATTGTTCGACATTCCCCTCATTTGCTCGCTTTGCCATGCATACTAGGTTGGTCATATCCCTCACTGGGGTATTTCCTCAACCTTCACTATAGGTTAGACTATTGAACATATCGCGGTTAGAGAAACTACCCTCTTTGTTTGTCTACTTTCTTGCGATTTGTATCATTCCATCGTAAAAACTTAAAAAAAAATCCCTAAAAATCATAAAATGTCTTGAAAAAATCCCTAAAAATCATAAAATGCCTTGAAAAAAATCCCTAAAAATCATAAAATGTCTTGAAAAAAACCCTAAAAATCATAAATATCTTGAAAAAATCCCTAAAAATTAGAAAATGACCTGAAAAAATCCCTAAAAATAAAAAATATTCTAAAAAATATCCTGAAAAAATTAAATAACCTAAAAAAGTATTTCAAAATAGTGTCACTTTCAGTTCACCACATAGCTTTGAACTTCAAAAAATTCAAAACACACCAAGATTGACAACCAAATGGACATTGCAACATACCTATCAATCCATCTTTCAAATCCAACCCAAACACATAAACTGTAACAAGAATTAGACTTACATTAAAGCAAGATGCCTATTTGTTTGTCAAATTTTGGTGATTTTTATGATTTTATCTTTGGTGGCATGTCTTTTATCTTCTCAAGGATGTCTTGGACTAGAGAGGCAAGGATGGGGCATGCTCACTTGTTTGCTATCTGTGGATTGTTTCTTATTCACAAGATGACTCATCTTAGGACATGGTTATCTAAAACCATTGAGGACCTATGAGTCTAGTGTGGATGAGAACATTCCTTGACTGATAGTGTCTTCCATGCAGTAAGTATTCATGCCATCTAAGGTCTTTATACCTAGATGTTTATACTTTACTGCTAAATAAAAATACAAGCTATATTCAGTCGTCTAGACATTTATGTTATCTAGACGCTTATACTAATTTGTGACATAATAAGCTCTATGATAATAAAGAACTATGTAAAGCACAAGAAGCTTCATCACCTTCATTTTCTTCATATCTCTTTTCATCTATCATTTCTTCCATCATCCATTTCCTTCATCATTTCATTTTCTTCATGCTCCTGATTTCAAAAATGATTAATTGGTTTATATCTTTGATGCTTGTCTTCAAATATCAAATCAATCAACTTTATTTTTAGCATCCAAGACTCCACTTCTCCCTGATCACTCAATCTATTAATCAATCATTATTTTGCACTAGCATCAATCTCAATAATCTTAATTATCTCATCGAATCGACTATACTGATCATTTCAATCAATTATCTAGTTGCGCCTATTAGTTGTGCATTTTCATCAAATGTACATCTTCGATTATCAACTGTACATTTTCATCAAATGTGCATCTCTGCTTAATCACCTGTGCAAATTATTCAATTATCAAATCTTCTCCTTATGATCTATCGAGAGATTAATCTTATCATAGATTGTTTGATCAATCTCTCGAGGGAGCATATCATCCTTATCATCATCCTTACCAATATTTCCCTGAGGCATGTATTAGTTAATCAATATTTTTCTTTGAAATAACACGACAAATTGCATTGTCTCAAAGAGGGACAAAATGTAGACACATAAAAATGTCCTTATAATCATTTGTATCCATCATCTACATATTTATAAAACTATTCAAATATTATAAGCATTTATAGGAATTTAATCATAATCATTTACCAATTAGGAATTAATCACTAAAATATCATTTGCATCCACATTAATCATCATCCATTTATATAGTCCAAAAAATCATTTAAACATTTATCTATTTGATTTAGATGATCCATTTGCATATCCTTATCATTTCATTAATCATCTGCATGTTCATAAATCACTTAAATCTGTTGCATAATCATATCTCCATAAATTCATTAAAATATTCCATATTTCATTTAAATATATTTGCATTGATCATTAAAATATCATTTGCATTCATACACGAATATTTATCCATTCACATATTTCGTTAAATAATTTAAATTTATAAAATCATTAATCATTAAATCTATTTTCATCAAATCAATCATTTAAATTCGTAAATGCACTTTATTCTATGCTTTTAAACATACATTATATCATAAATCTATTCACTTTCATTCTAATCCATCTTAATCAATTTCAAAATGCATTTTCACCATCTCATTTATTTATCCTATATTCTCCCTGAAATTCAAATCTTTCCCACGAGGACATCTATAAATTCCCATTTCCTTCTCACTTTTCGCTATACTTCAATCTCATTTTTTGTCATATTTGACTCTGCATAGCTTCTTGTGCTTTTTCTCATAAAAATCTGAGAGCAAAGACAAGATATTGTGGAAAAGGATACTAATGGAGTTTAATTTTTGTTGAAGGCATTTGCTTTAGTTTTTGCATAATTCAGTTTTGTTTTTGTATATGTGTTTAATTAAGAAATACTCCATTGGTGTCATGTTGTAATTTTGATTTAAGGCTTATAGTTTAAATCAAATTGGCTTTTCGAATTTTAGTATGTATATTAATTACAAGTGTCATGTGAGACATGCATGAAAATGTGGAAGCATAGGCAAGGCAAGCGAATTGTTTTAAAAAATGCCTCAAAGAAATGTGATATTTCATTTTATAGTTTAACCATGATATCACACCATTTTGACTTGATCTTTGTGATGTGGGAAGAGTATTTGATTTATTTCCATACTACACATTTGTTTCTCGACCTTCACGGTAATGTTGGATGTTACCGCTAAACCGCACCGTGTCTTTTTGGCTCTTGTGGTGAAGTGGGAGGCTCTACCGTGATACCACATTGGCTCCAGGGATCTCTTGTGGTGATGTGGGTAAAATATTTCCTCTTGTAATATTCCATCTTTATATGCATCTACCTATCAAGTTTTTGATTTACTCTTAACTCTGCAAGTCTCTCTTCCCTTTAACATAATGAAATCACTTTGATATTAGCCGATTTTGAAGTTTTTAGATCTCGAATTCTATAAATAGCTTCATAATATCTACCTCTATTACTCCCCAAAGCACAAAATGATCACTTCAAGCTCCTCTTCTTGAGTCATAGGATTCAATAAACAAACAGGGCATTCCTGGGTTATCAAAGAGACTTCAAAACCTTTCCTTTTGACATATCAAAATATCTTTGATGAAGCTTTAGTTGGACTATCGAAGGGACACTGAGACAAGCCCCTCAATATGGTGGATTTATTTTGATGAACTTCTCATTGTATTATTTTGTCACTCTATTGAAGGGACCATGAAATGATTCCTGCCAAAATAACATGGTCTCCCCAACATGAAGTTTTTGATAAATGGGTATGATGGTAAATGTACATCTAGTGGGGTGAGGATTATAGGGCGGGTAAATGGTGTATTTGAAGGATAAAGTTTTGAGTGAAATATTAGATGATAGGATATTTGATAGGATAATAGATGTTTGTGGGTAGCGGAGGCTAATTTTATTATTCCTAACAGGTTCTTGGGGCAATCTCATAATCAAGATGTGGACTCATGTGACCAAGATTTCCTAGAACCATTTGATTTTTTAGGCCTAATCTCTCAAATAAAACCATCTACTACCTTGACACAATAGTCTTATGAAACTTTTCAATATTTATGGGTACCTTTTAAATTACATTCATATCTATAAGGAAACTATCCTATAGGGATGAAAATCCCAAGAAGTATGGCAATGGTTACACCAATAAATAGTTAACTAGAAACCATGAATTTTTAATGCATAATGATGAATATATAGATAGTTAAGTTAGTGAGCAAACATACTTGGAGAATTGTCATCAAAAGTATGATAGCCTAAGAGTTCATAGTAGAAAATCATATACTCTCAAAGACCTAACAATCATAATAGACCTAGTGATAGCTTTCAGAGTCATAAGAATAAATTCATAAGAGAATAAATGAAAGAGTATGAAAAGACAGTGAGATGGAAGGGAAATTGGTAGAGTTGAAGAATCAGACTTGTAGTGAGAAGGTAGGGAGAACAAAGTAATTTATAGTCAAGAGTATCATGGCAGTTTCTCAAGTGACTATATTTGGGTAAGGAGAGAACTTAGTGACAACATTACCATCAAAACAATAAGGATAATCAAAACCCTACCAAATCGATGAAGAACTATAATCCAAATGAGGGACACCATAATTCATCAGCTAGTAACTAGATTAGACACCCCAAGATTGACTCAATAGTGAAATTCACTTGCAATTGTATACTTGGTTATTGCAAACGATAGGGCGACAAAATTCTTTCACAAATTCAAAATTCAGGACACCATTACCATCAAAACAATAAAGATACTCAAAACCCTATATTTGGGCAAGGAGAGTGAACACATTACTATGAAAACAATAAGGATACTCAAAACCTTACCAAACCGATGAAGAATTATAATCCAAATGAGGGAAACCATAATTCATCAACTAGTAACCAGATTAGACACCCCAACATTGACTCAACAGTGAAATTCACTTGCAGTAGTATACTTGGTCATTGCAAATGACAGGGTGACAAAATTCTTTCACAAATTCAAAATTCAAGACACCATCACCATCAAAACAATAAAGATACTCAAAACCCTATATTTGGGCAAGGAGAGAACTTAGTGACAAAATTACCATCAAAATAATAAGGATACTCAAAACCATGCCAAAATGATGAAGAAATATAATCTAAATGAGGGCAACCGTAATTCATCAACTAGTAACCAGATTAGACACCTCAAAATTGACTAAAAAGTGAAATTCACTTGCAACAGTATACTTGGTCATTGCAAACGACAAGGTGAAAAAATTCTTTCACAAATTCAAACTTCAAGACAAAACTCTCCTCTATATTAGGCGATAAAGATAATCATAGTTTCAAGCATTAATAAGAAGCAAGGATAAAAGCCATTGCCATTCGAGTTATAAAAGCCACTACGATCGAGTTAAAGGAAATATTAAAAAACAACTATTATAGAATTTCATACAAGCAAACAACAATTCATTGACCATGTAAAAAAAAAATGCACAAGGCACTAAATGCTTTAATGACTCAAACAGTTAATGAATGAAACCCCAAATTGTACATAAGCCATTCTGGACACAATGAAATCATCATCTAAAATAAGGCGACAAAGAAATAAACCAGGCTGGAATAATTCCCATCGATCCAATCAAAAGACCATGATTTTTATAGATCCATAAGAAATGGATTACAAAAAAATTTGATTCCTCAAGGATTGATTTCAGAAGTTGATTACAATAACATTCGATTCCTCAAGGATCGATTTCCCTCTTACTTCCCTCCCAAACTGTCGATCTCAACACTAGATTGGACTCTTTTATTCATTCAAATTCAGAATCGGCTTTTCCTTTCCAGGTTTTAGTTCTTTCAAACATAGAATCGACCAAATCTCATGTGTTACAACTGTTTCTTGGTTTATATTTATTTTGATTAAGCCTCTCTCCCTTCAATAACCACCTTCCTCTTTTCCTGGCAGTCACTTACACCCAAACACGTGGGGCGATGCCTACTCTATATCTCCACCATTCTAATTTCTTAGAACTTTTCCAAAATTAACTAGAAAGGCAACATAAAAAAGGCAAAGTAAACATCTTGTGAGTAACCAAAAATGATCACCTATCATCGAGAAGAACAAGAACATAACACATAACACCAAAAATTCAAAAACAAAAGATTGCACAACCAAAATTATTTGATGCCCCTGTATCAGGCTCCTCGAGGGAGTTTTTTGTGAGCATGGATCACAAAGGGGGTTGGGTAGTAGGACTACTCTTTCAAGCTCCATGCATTTGCAGTATACCCCTTATGCTGAAAACTGGTAACTTTTACCCTCACTTCTTCCTTTTCTTCTAGCATATGGCTGAATTAGTTGAACCTCCATGCATCAAACTCCTTAATATGCTCTTCATGTTCTTCCCACTAATTGTTCTCCAAGTAAGATTGTCATTTCCACACCCCTTCTCATCATTTCCAACATATTTCGCCCACTCTCCAAGTAGTATCTTATTGTTACATCTTCCCCACTCGTATTACATTTTCCTTTCCATAGCTGTTATTGCATCTTCAACAAAATCATCTTCAACTATATTCAAGGGGTTTGAAAATTGTGATGTTACCTCACTGTAGATGGCTACACTATTTTTCACACCTCCTATCAGTTCAAGCCACTCTTTTCCAACGGCCTCGATTTGAAGAATCAAGTCATCTTCCACTTCTTCTTTTGTTATCTCCACAATCTATTCATGTAGATTTGTGCCCACTTATCCATCTTGGCACTGTTGTTTTGAAATCTCTTATATCTCTACATCCTTGAGATCACCAATAGTTTCCTAAAATTCATAGTCATCTATTTCAACACATGTTGTTGGTTGTCCTACCTATAAATCAACATTGTTTCCACCCATGCAACATTGAGAAAAGTGAAGGTTTACCTCCTCGGTTACTGCTACAACTTTTGTTGACTCCCATCCATTAATAAAATTCTACTAAAGCCTATTCATCTACCAAAAATTGATGCCCTTTTTGAATCCAAGAAACTTTATAAGGAGTAGGATGTTTAGTTCTCTTAAGTTATAGCTTATCCACCATTTCTACATCCACTAAATTATCCGTACCACCACAGTCAATAATTAATTTGTAGCACTACCTTTAGATTTGCACTTCATTTTGAACAAAGCCTTCCTTTCTATGAGTTCATGAATCTCTGACAGTTTCAACAACACTCTTTTGAACAAAATAGATTCTCACGACTCAAGTTCTTCCTTTCTTAGAGAAATTGATCCTGCACTCTCTTGATCTACTTGCACCACCTGATTCCTCTTTTCAGGCCTTGTGTAACCTCCTTGGGAAGATTCTAGATACTTCCAACTCTTATGACCCACATATTGATTGCACTTAAAAAATTTACCCGCAAATCCTCTACCTCTTCCTTGATAACCATCGCTTCTAACAAATATTTCTCTTGTATCCTGATAACCTCCTTTTTTTGACTTAACTTTCCCTCTAGAGCTACTTGCCTCTCCATCTTGATGGTGATGATGTCCTTTTTTTGCATAGCCTCATCCTCTACCTCGGCCTTGCTGATTCTACCTCCTCATTGGCTTCTCCTTTGCCTTAATGGTAAACTGGTAGGCTTCCTCCAAAGTTCTTGGTGACACTAAAATCAACTCATCCTACAAACTGTATCTCAAACCATTTGGATATATTTCCACCTTTTCCAAATCCTCTTCACTATGGCCTAACTAAATCACTAACTTGTAGAACTCTTTTGTGTATTCCTTGACTGGCATATCTTTCTGCTTCAAATTCTACAATCTTTTGAAAAGATTCATTTGGTGGTCTGATGGAAGGAACTTCGTCTTCAATTTAGAAACCATTCGATCCCATGAGGTAATATTTTCTTGGTTCTTCTTCTGTCTCTCAGATTGGACATAGTACCACCACATAGCAGTGTGGCCCTCGAGCCTTGTGTAGGAAAATTTCACTTTTCTTTCCTCTGCAACTCCTTCATACTCAAAATACTTATCCAGGTCATTAATCTAATCTAGAAGTTCTCCATTAAGACTTCTTGAATACGTTGGAACCTCGATTCTTGAATTGGCTCCCAAATTCATCACATCTCTGATCAATATTTCTTCCACTCCTTCTAGTTCTTCTTGATCTTCCTCATCATCTTCTTGTGGTCGCTCTTCCTCTTCAACATCACTAGCATCATCCACTAGTGTCCCTCTTTGTTGTGCCCTCTCCATGGCATCCATTCATCTAGTGAAGTTCTACAATAGTTCAAGGAATCCATCATCATGTCCTCTTTTTCCTCTTCCTTGAGCACCTCTTCCTCTCATCGTTCTCAATGGCATTATTCCCACTCCTAAATCAACCTAGGTCTGATACAAAATTGATGACAAGCTATAATCCAAATGAGGGAAAGCATAATTCATCAACTAGTAACCAAATTGGACACCCCAACCTTGACTCAACAATGAAATTCACTTGTAGTAGTATACTTGCTCATTGCAAACAACAGGGCGACAAAATTCTTTCACAAATTCAAACTTCAGTACATAACTCTCCTTTGTATTAGGCAACAAAGATACTCATAGTTTCAAGCATTAATAAGAAGAAAGGATAAAATCCATTGCCATTCGATTTACAAAATCCACTACCATCATGTTAAAGGAAATATGAAAAACAACTATTACAAAATTTCATACAAGTAGACAATGATTCATTGACCATGTAAAAAAATCTTGCCAAGATACTAAATGCTTTAATGACTCAAACAGTTAATGAATGAAACCCCAAACTATGCATAAGCCATTATGTACACAATACATCAAAAATAAGGCGAAAATCAAATAAACTAGGTTGGAATAATTCCCATAGATCCAATCAGATGACCATGAATTTTATAGAGCCATAAGAAAATGATTATAAAAACATTTGATTCCTCAAGGATCGATTTTAGAAGTTGATTACAATAATATTTGATTCCTCAAGGATCGATTTCCCTCTTACTTACCTCCCATACTATTGATCTCAACACTAGATAGGACTCTTTTATTCATTCAAATTTAGAATTGGCTTTTCCTTTCCATTTTTCGGTTCTTACAAACACAAAATCGACTAACTCTTCTATGTTACAATTGTTTCTTGGTATGAAAAGAAACAAAGTTATAACAGTCAATGAAAGGGAGGTTGATTTCATTTTTCAAATCATAATCATCCAAAGAGGTGACATTGAAATCACATAGTATCTTCTAAATTACAACAAATTGCAGATGGCACAAGAATTCAAATGAAAATTTTAAATTTACAACATGAGTCTTTGTGTTGAATTGGCATCTGGTTATTATTTTGTGCAAACATCAGAGCACCTACTATAACATAAGTATATCCATCCTTAATGTGTGATGGTCACAATCATCCTATATAATATGAAAAATATAATAATTGAGTATTATTCGAAGGGTAACAAAATACAAAAAATATGTAAAATTAAGGATAGAGTATCTAGTTGCAGAAACCATGCTATTGGGTATTGATTTTAATATTTAAATAATGTGAAATAAAATCAATCAACAACACAAAATAAATGAAAGCTAAATGGCCAATTAAATAAGTCAATCAAAAGCCGTATTTATTCTTTTTTTTACGAGATGGATTGACCATCTTATCAAATTGTCTTATACTTTTCTATTCCATTGATTACCATCAAATATATACATGAGTGCACGATAGGGATGCAACAAACCTCTAAAATGAGGCTAGCTTGGGTTTAGAAGCATATAAAATGGAATTAAAGAAATGTTTTCTGAACACTTGAAAGATCATAGTTCCAACCATAAATTTAAATGGTTGAAACTCTTACTATAGCATCCATTCAATAGAAGTACCCCTAAATTCCTATGTTATTCCTGAGAACATGAAACATAATATTTAGTAAATGAAATGCTAACTTACATAAAGAGCTTCCACAAATCCACCAAGATCAAAAGTCCACAACTAAGTGTTCAGTATAAACAATATGTAAATATCTTGCTTTGACAGTACATGATCTCAAGATTGCAGTGCTAATGATAAGTGTTTTATATGTAAATCAAGAAAGTATCCAACACATGATAAAAATCAAGATTACAAAGCATTAACAATAGCCATTTGTTATTACTATGAAAATTGGATCAATGAAAACTCTTGAGCAAGCAATGATGATGATGCCAAGAAACATGTAGATAAACCTATCATAGAAATAGTTAAGGTTATCAGTACAAAAAAGGAAAGAAAAATTTGGCTTACAAGGACTTAATATTTTCAGTTTACTAGAAACCAACTTCTCAAACTATCTAAAGTCCAACTTTGTTGTTCGTATACCTTGTTCATGATCATCATTTCCACTTTTATCAAATAGAAGCCAACGAGCTAGCTTTTTTCCTCTTTCCTAATAGAAATTTGCAAAGATATTTTTTTATCATAATGTATGCAAGAAGCTTTACCACCTTCTCCATAATGTCTTCAATATTGTACTTTTTGAATAAGAAAAAGATAGTAAAAACACAAAAGAACAAATGGAGCCAAAAAGTGGATGGAATTCCAATTGCAAGAACTAACTCTAATTGTCTCTAGGTATATTATTTATCTATCCCAACATGGGAGAGAATATAGGTCATCAATTAAAGGTAATTAATGATTTTTTGGCTTGACTTGGTTGTTTGATCTCCACATAGGCACCTAAAAACTGCCTTTGCTTGATTGAGCTAAGAAACTTTGACTTAACCTTTCAATATTCTTTGGAAACTATTAAAAGACTCTTATATGCTTTTCAAATTCCCTCCAAGTCACCCAAACTGACCCTTATATCTTCTCAACCACTCATTACTAACCTCCATCACTCCAAAACCTTCAAAATCCATTTACCATGTTCATAAGATATGTGTTAAAGCTTTGGAAAGGTTAACAATCTCTTGGAGGAATAGGAGAGCTTCAAGGTATTTTTTTTTATGGTATCACAATGTATACACAATTGAGAAGAGAAGAGAGGGAAGAATTTAAGAGAGGGAAAATAATGAAAACTCCAAGAGAGATGGCTCCACAGGTACTCTCTCGTGGGGAGGGTTGAATAAATGCGCTGCAGATCCGTAGACCTAAAAGTTGTAGAGTTGAACAAAGTGCACTGAAGGCCTGTAGACCAACGATGAATAAATTGGTAGGATGAAAGTGCTTTAAAGGTCCTCAGACTTGCAAAAACAGTGCCCTAGTTGTTCAATCCTAAGGGAAGCCTGATGTGAAAGGCTCCGCAAAGTTTGATTGGTCCTCATAGGTGCTCATTCCTACAAGGCAAGCTTGATGCAAAGGATCTCTACAGGTTCTTAGTCCTACAAAGAAAGACTAATCAGAGAAGCCTGTGGATATTGCAAGACACATTGTAGGATAGTCAAAAAAAATATAGGTCTAGTCAGGTTGCCCCCAAGATAGACACCATAGAATTCATTCGAGAGAAAAAAATTTCAAAGGGAGTCCCTCGGGAACCCTTCAAAATAAAAGGGAGGTCCACTCAAGGAACACTTCATTTGAAAGACATAGAGAAGAGAGGGGGTCAAGAAGGACACACATCCCCAAAACAAGGTATCACTACCCCCTAGCATATAGGGGAGGAAAATCATGCAAGATACTTAGAACATACATGACAAAGGTAGACCTCGACATTAATTTTTATGTGAAGAAAAGGCAGTTGCATCAACAAATGAGAGTTTGATGGCACTAGAATCACAATTTTTTTTGTATTTTATACTTCAAGGCCTTACATTCACTAGTAGAATGGCCAAGTGCTCGATGGTATGCATAGAAAGAATGTTTTGCTTTATCATGTTTATGAAATTTTTTATTTGTAGGAAGAGAAAGAGTAATTGAGTGGGCTTTTAGAAGCCTCAACAAAATACACTCTTGCTTAGATAAAGAATGAGGAGTAGGAAGAAACCCTTTCTCTTATGGAGAAAATATTGACTACTCACAAGAACAAGACATGAAGATAGTAGATAACAAATTATGTTTAGATTGTTCATTTGAGCAATCAAGCCCCAAATTAGGCTTACGAGGTGCACATTATATATAGGGACTTGAATGCCTTGTACATTACGCCCACAATACGCTCATAACCATATTTAGAGACAAGCTTAAAGCCAGGTCCATAACATGTTTGCAAATATTGAGAAGGAGGAGGATCTCCATAGAGAGCATTATTCCTGCAATGGGGATTATACTCCTCTATGGGATTTCCATCAACCTTCTTAACAAGATTGTCAACGTTATCCTCTTTAATATAAGTGTGATCATCTTCTTTAGAAGGGGAAGGATCAACATTAAGAACATTATAATTTTTGTTCACATTACCCCACGATAGAAAAGAAGAACCATCTTTGATAGTAGGTTTTGGTGATGTTATCAGAAGGATCAAGTGGATCAGGTCAACTTTATATTCCCCAATGAAGGAATATGTAAAGTCTAAGGAACCCTACTCATCAGTGAGACATGCATTCTCTTGAGAAGAGGCAAAATTATGATTTCTTGTTTCAAAAGGATCTTCTTTAGGAACATCTACCTCAAGAGTATCCTTTGTAATGGGTACTGTTGGAGTAGACGTCAAAAAATTGGAAGATACTGAAGGGATAAGAGTAGGCACAAAAGCCCGACTGACAACCACCATCTCACATAAGTGCATAGCATTAGGGCCAACCTTGATGATGACTACTCGTTTGTTACAAATGAACTTAATATACTTATGCAAGGTAGATGAGACTGTACCTATAGCGTGAATCCATGATCTACTGAGGAGAAGATTATATGGTAACTTTTTTGACATAACATATACGAGGGTGGGTATAGTAATTGGCCCCAACCTTAAAGGCAAGACTATTGTGCCTAAAGGTTGTCGACCAACATTATTGAACCCATGAATAACAAGAGAAGAAGCATTAAGAGAAGATGAATCAATATTAATCTTGGACAATAGATTAATGCTACATACATTGAGCACCGAACTGACATCAACAAGAGTATGTCTAATGCCAATGTTGTTAATTTTGACTATAATCATTAGAAGATCCGCTTGGTTCTGTACTTCCAAAGGTAGGAGTTCCTATGGATAAAATGTAATATTTGGCGAATCCACACGAATATGAGCTATCAACACATTAAAATTCACTGGCCTATCAGAAGAAGGAAAGATAATCTTTTGCTAGGCTTCCTGAAGCATACCTCGATAAATCAAAGTAGACTAAAGCAAGTCCCACAATGAGATCTTAGCCAAAGTAACACAGAGTTTCTCGACAAGATCGTAATCACTAGGTGCTTTAGTTGTAGGTTTAGGTGCTTGAGGAAGGATTGGTTGAGAAGGTGGTAAAGAAGCAGGTTTATCAACATTTTGTTTATTATTTATAGTATTATAAGTATGGGCTACCGCTCTATAAGAGAGAGCCTTAGAAAGATCAAGAGAATCACTATCAAATGGAACACCATTAATAGAACAAATCCTTATAGGAGGACTAGCCGAGGTTAGATAAATAATAGGTCTCTTAGGCCTTTGAGGGGCAGTAGAGACATATATGATATTTACAGATTCCTTACAACTCACAAGAGGAATTATTTGAAGAAATATGCTCAACATCCATCCTTGAAGGATCCGATGGGAGAGGAGATTTATCATTCACTAATGCATCATCTCTAAAAGAGAGTGCATTGGAATAGAGAAGAGATTCATCATTCACTAATGCATCATCTATAGAAGAGAGTGCATTGGAATGAAGAGAAGGTAGAGTAACATTAAGAAAAGTATCAATGATTTCATCCTCTTGCACCAAAATATCCTTAGAAGGAATTTCAATAGAGGGATCAACAAACAATAATAAGAAAGGAGAGAAGAACTCACTTTCATACACTTTTAAGATAACTTGTTGAAGCTTCTTAACAAATCTAGAAAGGGATAAAAGTAAGAAAGATAGAAATAATATTTTGAAATAGAGATATAGACAAGCTGGCTGAAGGCCGATGTATATCGCTATTAATGACATGGATAAATATTTGATTTGTCCTCCTTTTCTTATGAAGGGGTATTTTTGGGAAAGGATAAATCTTTGATTTTTCATCCTTTTTTTATAAAGGGGTGTTCACATCGGGTTCACCAAAATGTAGAGAAGGGGTATTCACTACTCATGAGTCTCTTTATTCTCAAGATAATCCCAAGGGGGGAACTGCCCTAAACTATCTCAAAGAATAATTCGAGAGTTTCAGAATTAGGATGAGTAGGTCACAAGGATTTTTTGGAAAAACTAATGGCTCTCGATCAAAAGATGACAATGTAAAATAATGATGACAACAAGGCACACTAGAGTCCTGTACGGACCAAAAACTGAGTTTATCACAGAAAACAACTTAATGACTACTAACAATCATATTGCTAAGAACTCTTAATAATTCTAGGGAATAATAGAGTACAATAGAACCGAAATAAAGTAAAGCCAACTAAGTAAAGCGGAAATGATAAAGCAAGAGGATAAGATTTAAAAAATGCTCACAATAACCCAAGTAATGAAGCCTCTAGCACATGAATATCTTCAATACCTGTATATGTAAGATTGAGAGAAAATGTTGGGGCTATATAGGGGTTTACCTCAGTCAAACCTCCATTTGGTGTTCCCACCTCCACAGAAAGCCAGATAGATAGAGAAAGTGAACAAAGTAAGCAAATATGGAGTGATAAAAGCAATCCCCGCTCAAGGAGGAGAAATCATATCATGAGATAGAGATACAATAAATAGGGGATGTGTGAGATCCCAAGGTTTTCACAAGAATAAGATAAGGAAGATGTCAACTACAAGGCTTAAGGAAGCGAAATAGAGAGATACTACGATGAGAACCAAGAGAGTTGTAGAGAGAATTGCGAGAGATTGAAAGTGCTGTTGTAGAGAGTTGTTCAAGCAAAAGAGAAAGGGAATATTCCAGAGAGGAGAAGAGAATTCAAGAGATCAACTAAGAAGATCAAATGAATTGAAAATATCGCATTTAAAGGGAGAATAGGAGGGAAAAGAAGCTTCCCAAGCTATCTTAGGCCGTTACCACTGACAAAAGTTGCTGACAAGTGGCAAGGCACTCAGAAATGGTCGTTTGAACATCAAAATTTCACAAGATGCTAGCACATCGTCCAAATGTCCGTGCAACATGCTAGTGTCTAGACACATCACGTTACAAAATCACAAGAATGGGAAAAGCACGAGATTTGACATGAAGCTTACGAGCAAGGGTAGCTATTGAAAAGGGGTCCTTGAACACATTGAGAGCAAAAAAGGTTGATGCAAGGGCTAAAATGAACCTACACAAGTGCTAAGGGAGTGGTCACTAAAGTGGATACAAGAATCTATGTCAAATTGCAAGGGGTTCAGTTTTATGACATTACAATCTCAAATACCAAACAAACTTTGAATGATAGTTTTTCACGTTCTCAATATAATTACCACACATCCTATCTTCCCGTTCAATTATACATGCATAAAAAATATGGCCTATATTCCTGTCGGATCACCAACCATGTAGACCAATTTTTTTTTGCTGCTATTCCGTATTAATTATCAACGGTGCTGATTTTTAGCGTAATAACTCTCTCAATCCTAGATTTACTCTGCAGTATTTCACGTCCTACATGCAAATTTTAATGTAGACTATTTTTTTTCCATATTAATTATCAATGGTAGTGATTGTCATTTCATCGAGATTTACTCCCAAGTTTTTATGTCTACAAAAATGTCCATTGTAGTGGTACACCTCTTGACGTAATTAAGATATTATTTATATGATTTTTTAAAATAGAATAAAAATGAACAAATTTTGATATTATGATATTATTTTATATAGAATACATTAATACGTTTTTATATTATAGTAATGATTATATTTAATTCATATGTTTTTAATAATATTTGTTAATTCAAAATAACAATTATACTTAATTTATATATTTGTTCAATACTAGTAAAATACAATAAAATAGTTAAATTAGTAAAAATACATAAATATGTTATTGAATGGTTGATATGTACATATATAAATAGTTTTAATTGATCAACATATTTATGATATTTTGTACAATCATTATGTGTATCGGTCATTCGATAATACTTTTAGATGTTTTTACTTATTTGTAGCAATCACATGAGTTTAGTAGTTTAGAAGATTCTATTACTATAATGTATCATAATGTATTAATGTTAATATTTATTTATAATAGTACTAAGAATAACTATAGAAAATATCAATATCTGTAGGGCCTAATGGAGAGCTCTTCAGGTGGTGGTGATGAAGGTGGTGCAATGTCAAATTTAGAAAAGGCGATATTTCTTGATGTTGCTACAAGCGTGAATGGAAGACAGTTTGCTAATGGGAGGGTGATGTCAGTTGGGTCCTTTGCTGCAAGTAAGTGTAGTGGGTCCTCGTTAGTGGAAAATAAACTTTTTGGGGAAAAAGGGGATCTGAAAGTTGTGTGCACAACACACTCATCGGTGTCCTCTAAAAAAGGGAATCTTGAGGTTGAAAAGTCTAGGCCAGGCCAATTGTGTGGTGCTTTTGATGAGACTCCTAATAATGTAGGTCTTGGGAATGATAATAATAAGAATGATTTCTTGTTGAGCTCTTCTATCAAATGGACAAATTTGTTTTGGGCGAAGCCTAAAGGTAAAAGCACTTATCCTCCTGTGTTGTTTGTTGCTAATGCGAAGACTAGAGAATATTCTATCTCTGTTCTAGATTGTATTGTTGATAAGAGTATGTCAAATATGGATATGGCTCTATTAGGTAAATTTGTTGGTCCTCGACCTCATATTGAGCTTGTACGTAAGTTTGTTGTAAGTTGTTGGAGGCCCAAGGGATAGATTGATGTGGCTATAATGGCCAAAGGTTTTTTCTCCTTCACATTCAACTGTAAAAATGATTTGGAGGTGGCGCTGACGGGAGGCCCCTGGTTTGTTGGGAATTCTTCTTTGATATTGAAAAGGTGGGAAATTGGGTTTAACCCGAACTCATGCTCCTTCTCGACTGCCGTGGTTTGGGTTAGAATTCCTGGTCTCCCTATGGAATTTTGCGATGAGGAAGTGTTCAAAGGGATAACAAGCAATTTTGGCTGTCTACTGTCGACAGACCAAATGACAGATTCAAATAAGTGTCTGTTTTATACCAGATTCTACGTAAGTAAGGAACAATCAATTGATTTGCCTACCATGATTAAGATAAACTCTAAGTTTGGAGTTTGGGAGCAATTGGTTGAATTTGAGTCTATCCCATTTACTTTCTTCCATTGCAAGAAGGCTGGTCACTGGGCAGAAAAATTTCCTCTCGAAGTGTCGAAGCAGATGTCTAAACAATGGAGAGAGAAGGAGAAGGTTCCATAATATATTTTAGAGCTTTTGGAGAAAGGGGGGTTTTATTTGAGGAGTGAAGTTGTGGTTGACAAACCTATGGAAGAGGGTTTGGGATTGGCTGAGAAGGTTGAAATTCCTATGGTTGAGGTGGATGTGGTAGAGTTGAATAAGGAACATGATCTGGAAAAGGAAGAGTTGAATAAGGAACAAGAGCAAGGGGGGTGAGGATTTCTCCTCCCAAGCTAATGATTTAGTGGTGTCTCTTGAGGAAATGAGGATGGAGGTTACATAGGTTGATAAGGCATTTGTGAATGTTGGTTTGGGCTCCCCACTTTTGAGGATGAATTAGTGATAAGATGTTAGGTTGAAGGATGAAGGTTTGGAGGTTTTGTTTGATGTCAAGGTTAATGGGGATCCCGATGATTTGGATAATCCTCACTACGTTTTGGTTCGAGGGTGTAATAGAAAGAAAAAATCCCCTTCACTGAGAGTGGTGACTAGGAATAGGCAAAGATTTGACTATGGATTTGAGCCGAGAGGTAGAGGTTGGCCTCTTGCAAATGTTACTAGGGAGAAGGAGAGCTGATTGGACATTGTTGATTGTACACAAAGAACTTTGTTGGAGATTTGCTCCAAGAGCACCTCCCATAAGTTATCATAAAGATAATCTCCTAGAATATGAGAGGGTTAAATCACCCTCATAAGCATGATCTCCTAGCTAATCTGGTAAGAGATCATCACCCTACTATTATATTAATTCAAGAAACTAAAATGGATATGGATAAATTAGCTAGATTGAAGAATAGGCTTTTTAAGGACTGTGGGATGAACTGCTCAAATGCGATGGGTGCCTCGGGAGGGGTTCTAAATTTTTGGAATCTCAGGTTGATTCAGGGGGTTAAGGTGTATAAAGATGGTAACCATGTGGCTACTTCATTCCTTAACTTGAGGGATAAGTTCTCTTGGACTCTGTCTAAAATCTATGCTCCTAATAGTAAGAGCACTAGAAATTTTTTTTGGGAATGCCTTGGTTCCTTCAAAATGAGGTATTATGTTGGTAATTGGTTGGTCATAGGGGATTTTAATATGCCTCTATATGATGTTGATAAGAGGGGTGGCTCATAGAGTGTAGATGATAGCAAATATAATTTAATGAATTTCATTAATGATCATGATCTTGACTTGGATCTCAAAGGTGCTTCTTTCACTTGGTCTAATAGGCGGGTGGGAGAATCTCTTATCTAGGTTAAGCTTGATCGTGATTTTATTATCCCTAATTGGTTGGTGTCCTATATTGCTCGCTCTCAACTTTGACTAGATTGGGCTCAAATCACTTTTGCTTTGTCTTTGTCGCTGGATTTGTTGGGAGGGATTTTTTTTTCAGATTTGAGAAGATGTGGACCTATCACCCTAACATTAGGAATTTGGTCTTTGATTGGTGGAACATTCAAGTGGATGGGTCTGCTATGTTGAGAGTTGCTAAAAAGCTCACTAATGTGAAGGATAATATTAGGAAATGGAATCAGTCTTCTTTTGGTCACATCTTTTTGGAAAAGGAGGGGGTGACTAAGGAGCTTCAAGATGTGCAACATTCTATCCAAGTGTTTGGGTATGATCAGGCCCTGGTGTTGAAATAAAATGTTCTTCTTTCCAAATTGCATAGTATTGTTGCTAAGGAAGAGGAATTCTAGAAGAAACGCTCTAGGATTAGGGGGCTAAAAAGTGGGGACATGAATACAAAGTTCTTTCACAGGTATCTACTTTGAAACATAGGGCTTCCAATCACATTAAGAATATCAATCTTAACAATAAAGGTTTGGAAAATGATGTTGATTTGTAGAATGTTGCTTCTTCTTATTTCACTGATCTTCTTGTGGTGGAGGGGGGAGCTTGACTTGGAGTGTCAAGTGGAAATTCTCAGGGATATTCCTTAGACCATAAATGAAGAGGCTGACAAGTAGTTGGTCAATATTCCGTTGGCAGAGGAAATTAGAAGTGTTGTTTTCTCCTTTAAAGGGAATAAGGCGTCAGGCCTGAATGACTTTCCCATGTTATTTTTTTTAGTCCTTTTTGGGAAATTATTGCCAAGGATGTGGTTGCTGCTACTGAATAATTTCTTCAGACTGGTTCTCTTATGAAGGAATTGAGTTCCTATTCTATTGTTCTTGTGCCCAAGAAATCAGGTGCTTCTTCTTCTGATGAATTTCGTCCTATTATTTTATGCAATTTGATCTATAAGATCTTTTCTAAGATGCTGGTGTTCAGATTGCAAAGGTTGCTGCCTCTTATCATTTTGCCTCAACAAAACGGGTTTGTGGTTGGTAGGCAAATTTTGGATTTTATTCTCTTAGTTCATGAGAATATTCACTCTTTAACTATCAATAAGCATGTTGGGTTCATTTTGAAACTTGACTTGCTTAAAGCTTATGATAGAGTTGATTGGGGCTTTCTTTCTAAGATTCTGTATTCTTTTGGCTTTGGGGAGAAGATGGTGGCTCTTGTGCTTCAACTTATATCTACTCCTCGGTTCTCTGCCCTTGTCAATGATTCACCCTCTCCTCTGTTTGATTACTTCAGGGGCCTAATGCAAGGGGATATGACTATCTCCCTTTCTATTTATTATAATGGTGGAATATTTGGGGCATCTTATTCAGAGACTCATTAATTCTAGGGATATGACTGGATTGGCTCCTTCATCTAGTAATTTGATTTCCTCCCATTAACAGTTTGTTGATGATTCTCTCATGCTTAGGGAGGTGTCAATTCAGGAAGCTAAGACTATTAAACTTATTTTATAGAGGTATGAAGCGGCTTTGGCATAGAAGGTTAGCCTACCTAAGAGTGTTATCTTCTTTTTTAATACTCCGACCCATAGGTAGATAAAAACTGCTAGAATTTTGCAATGCCAGATTGGTGATCTTTCAACATATTATTTAGGTCTTCCCTTGTGCTCTAATGTTCCAGAGTCATTTTGGCGGGGCTGATTGATAAGTTCAATTTAAATTTGGCTAGTTGGAAGGGGGCATTGCTGAGTCAAGCTTGGAAAGTGTAGCTGATTAAGTCTAATTTTCACAATATTCTATTTTATGCTCTCAGTTTATTTTATATGCCAAGGAAATTTGTGGAAAAATTTGAAGGAATTCAATTTTTTTCCTCTGGTCTGGTGTTGAGGACAAGAGAAGAATCCATCTAGTTGTGTGGGATGACGTCTGTAGACATAAAGGGGTTGGTGGTCTTGGAATCCAAAAAATTCATGAGTTTAATGTTGCTCTTATTGGTAAAAAAGTATGGAACCTATTGTTAGCTAAGAGTGAATGGGAAAAAATTGCTTGGAGTAAGTACTTACAAGGTGCTGATGGTATACTTGGGAACTCTTAAATCCTGACTTTCCCCTCCATATGGTTTTTCTCTTTGGAATTGTACGGTCAATGCCCGTAGGCTTCTCTTTAAGTGTCTTTTTTTGGTAGTTGGGAAATGGTAGGAAAATTTTGTTCTGGGAAGATAGTTGGTTTGACAATAGGCCTCTAAAAGATGAGTCATGAGCTCAACCTTTTATGGAAGTTTTTTTACAGCGGTTTGGTAGATTTGTTGCTGATTATATTGCTGGAGGTTTTTAGAAAAGGTTGCATGAGGGGGAAAAGGGGGCAAGAGGAGGGTTTGAAGTGCTCTACAAATCTTGGTTTGCGCGCATGTGAAATTTACCTTCCGTGGAGGAGGCTCGACCCTCATCCACATTTGATAATTATTTTCATTTCCTGCAGAGTATCCGCCTTTATTGCTAAGGTGTTGTTTCCTTCCGGTTTTGCCTATGGTATGGGACGGTTCCCTCATGCTGACGACCCGAATAGGGTGTGTCCGCATGAACGCTCTGTGTTTTGGATCTGGTTTAGATGGCCGAGGACACAAATCTTTTGAGAGTTTCAAATATTAATGCCTCCATCCCTTCTATCAATCATGCGTCCTCTAAATCTTTTCGTGACATCATTGCGAGCGAGAGAGGAAAATTACCAGCAGGTGCCAAGTTTTTGCTCGGAGGGCTCAATGTGGAACATGAAGATGGTGGAGAAAGACAAGGTAAGCACCCTTCACTTTCTCCCCTGAACGATATTTTGATTCCTAACAATGCTTTGAATGAGGCTATTTTAGAGGAGGATAATAGACTGGTAAAAATGACCATTTTCTTCACGACTATCGACCCTAATAGGGTTATGGCGAGGAATTATATGGAAGAATGGTTTTCTAAGGTGTGGGAAAAAAATTTAGGGTTTCAGTTTTATTATTGTCGTATGGTCTAGAAAGGTCTATAAGATATATTTTTGAATAACCCTAATTCTCAGTTGGAGGTAACTAAAAAACAATTCTGGAATGTGGGTATGTTGGTTTTTCGAGCCCTTGCTTGGAATCTGGAGACCGTGAAGGAGGAGGTCCTTGCCCTCTCTAGCCCACATTGGTTAATTGTTAAAATAGTCCCGCGTCAGATTTGGAAGTTTGTTCTGATCTTTCTGGAACCATATGGAAGTTTGTTAAAAGTTGATGACACCAGAACCCCTCTTCCTCACTCTGATGCTCTGGTACTAGTTTCCCTTTCTCCGGGTAAAGAATTGTCGGGAGTTATTGAAATGAAACTAAATACTAGCAATGTTTGTTATGAAATCAAAGCTCTGGGAGGACATATAAGAAGTAATTTCCCTCTTATAAGGAATAAAATAAATGTTAAAACCTTCTCTGGTGGGATGAACAAAGGTAACAATAGAATTAATAAATCGGCCTCTAAAATTGAGGGCTAAGCAAAAAATAATGGTAATAATGTTGGGGACGTGACGTAGTCTGGACCCAATCCACAAAAATTTGATGTAGAATCTCCAAACCCTAACTTCAATAAAATAACAGAGGTTAACCCCTCGCAAGAGGAAAGCTCTGACTTCATGAAGAATGTATATGCAGTAACTAATGTTGAAGATAATTTATCCTCTCTCCTTTCTGAATTGGAATATAATTTAAAGAAAGACAATAAATTGAATGAGGTTTAATCGAAAGGAAATGTGGAGTCTATGCCTGAGGCTCCAAAGAACTCAGATAAATTGGAAAGAAGTCTAAAACTGAATGCTCAATGGTTGTCTCTTCTCAAACTGATGCAAAATGAAACTTCTAACAACACAAAGAATAAATTAGATAATGATAAAGAAATTTAAACTTTTAATTCTAAAGTCTTCAAAGAAAGTAATGTGGAGGACAGGGCATTTTGTAGGGAACTTTCTGGATGAGGGTAGTAAATTTATTTCTCAAACCCCTAGGATTGAAAATAAGATTTTGGAAGATAGGGATTTTATCCAGTTTATGGATGCTCTCTAGATTGAGGGCCCTAATGAAAATAATGATGTTGGCATGGCTCCCCTTCCCAATGTGGACTTGGGGACTAAAGAAAAAATCCCTAAAGCCTTCAAAACCATATCTTTTATGGTGGGGAATGAGAAAGTACATGAGATTGTGATTCCCAATGTGCTAGAGAATCTTCCTAACCTTATTGATGGACTGTTGAGCTCTGATGGTTTTACCTCACAATTGGGCATGGACTCTACAGATGATATAGGTCTACTGTCTACTAAGGATATCACTGATGGGGAGGAGAACCCCATGGAGGTTGTTGTGAGAAAGACTCAGAGATATAGAAAGAAGAAAGGTCTAGATGCTAATATTCTACCTCTGGATAAGGATCTCTCTCAGCCTCAAAAGGATAAGAGGAAGAAACTTAGTGGGATTATACCCCTTAATGCAAAGAGAGTGGAACCAAAAGCTAGACTCCCTAAATGATTTGACAATTTCAGGAGTGATAAAGGACCCCCCCTACTGAAAAAATCTAATGGAGGTTAACTATATTCCCTAGAACATTTGAGGACTTGAATCCCCTGATAGAAAACATGTGGTAAGAAGATTCCTTGCTCAGAAAAAGGAGAAAGATTTTGTCCTATTGTAAGAAGTTAAGGTTGTTGGCTTCACCCTTGAAAGAAGCCTAAGAGTTATATGGAAAGATGCCTCACAATTTACTACTAAGCATGATAAAGGTAAAGGGGTGTTGCCCTCTTAATTGCTAACAATTGGATCATCCAATATGTGTCCAGCTTTGGGGTCTCCCCTTGCAATAGGGTAGTGTGGGTGATTATAAATAAAGATTCAAGCTGCTTTGGGGTTTGTTCGATCTATGCCCCCAATGATTATAGAGAAAGGATCATGCTCTAGAACTGGATTTATTCTCTGCAAGACATACCGTGGATTATTGGAGGAGACTTTAACTTTGTGGAAAAAGAGGAGGAAAAATGGGGTGGAACAAGCTATGATTGGAAGGGAAATGAAAGGTTTTATTGGCAGAGGATGAAGTCTAGACTTAGGATTGAAGATCCTATTGAAGGTCAGAAGAAGGACACTCATACAATTTGGTTTACTTGGTGTAATACTCAAAAAGGGAACAAAAGAATCTATCACAAATTGGATAGATTTTATGTCAGGAAGGACTTCTTCTCATCCTCACTAGTGAAATACGGATGCAAAGTTGAGGTTTTCCCCTTCACTCTCTTAGATCATCATCCCAGCAAGGCTTCTTCCTATTTGAGGGATGGGTTGCCTAAGGTTGTTGGTTACAGTAACAAGTTTCATCTGAATACCAATCTCTTAAAGGATGTGGACTATAGGAATGCTATATTGTGTCTTAGGCAAATCAATAATTGGATGTACAAATCTATCTCTCCCATTGATAGATGGTCAATGAACACAGAAGGGTGGATTTTTTTTTTTCAGACTATTGGGAGGAAAAAGGCTAAATATTGTCAAAGAAAGGAGGTCCTACTCCAAGACAATCTTTTTCAGGCTCAATCTGAGTTGCAATCCAATCCCACAAATGAAGCCCTTATAGATAAACTAGCTTTGGCCAAAGATTCAATTAGAAGACTCCAAAATAGTAGAATCAAAGGGCTAAAGGTAAGAGCTAAGATGAATTGGTTGGAAAATGGGGATAAAGGGTCCAAATTATTTTTTAGGTATATTAATGAAAGGCAGGCCAAAGAACATATTGACTTCATTTCTATGGATGGTTCCCCAATGTCCAATCAAGATGAGATAAGGAGCCATTTTTTCCAGTTCTATAAAGGAATTTTATCTTCAGAAAAGGAAGGGAGGGACAATACTCAAGTTAGAGAGCATATTAAGAGTCTTATCCCAAAGAAGATAAATGAGGACATGACAAAGGGGTTGGGGAAAGAGGTGACCATTGAAGAAATTAAGAGGGCCATTCTCTCTCTAAAGGATGATAAATCCCCTAGGGCTGATGGGCTACCGACTGAATTCTATCAATCTTTTATTAACTGGACTTGTGGTGATCTTCTTCTAGTGTATAGGGAAGCCTTTGAGAAGGGGTCCCTTGGCAGCAAAATTAATAAAGGAGTGATCAAACTAATTCCTAAAGATGGTGATAGATTCCTGATAAAAAACTGGAGACCCATCACTCTTTTAAATGTTTCCTACAAGATTTTGGCCAAAATTTTGGCCGACAGGGTGGCTATAATTCTTCCTTCCATAATAAATTCTACACAGACTGGATTTATCAAAGGAAGGTATATTCTTGAGAATTTGATCACCAGTTGGGAGGCTTTGAATTGGGCAAAAAATTCAAATCAGAATGTTGCAATGATGCTCTTGGAATTTGAAAAGGCTTATGATAGGGTTGAATGGGATTCTTTTGCTTCTGATGGTGGAAGCTTTTGGTTTCCTTGAGGCCTTTTGTCAAATGGTTATAACTCTCTTCCAAGATGCCTCTACTCAAGTCGAGGTTAATGGTGTACCCACTCAATAGATCCCTTTGGAGAGGTCTATAAGACAAGGCCGCCCCTTGGCCATGACACTATTTATCATTGACTTTGATGCCTTGCATTATCTGTTGAGGGAGAGTTCTCTAGTTCCAAGGGTAAGAGGAGTTAGATTTCTAGATGAAAGTGAGCTTCTCAATCTCCAATTTGCTGATGATACCTCCATTCTGCTTTTAATAGAGGATTGGAATTTTTCTAATCTAATGAGGAAATTGGATATATTTTGTTTGGCTTCAGGTGTAAAGCTTGCCCCCTCTAAGTCTTGGCTGCTGGGTTGGACAAATAGACCCCTGGATTGGATTACCAAGTATGGAATTCAGTGGGGTGGTCCTCACAAGCTAGTTCGTTATCTCAGGATTCCCTTTGTCGTGGAGCCAGATTTGAAGGAAATGTGGTCATGGATTTGGGAGAAAATAGAAAATAAAATATCCAAGTAGAATAGGCAATTCCTTTCCTTTTCTGGCTGGATACAAGTCTATCAAAAGGTTCTCTCTTCTTACAACATCTATTTTTCTTCTGTGTGGTTCTTTAACTCATATCAAATTAATGAGATTCACAAAAGAATAAGGGATTTTCTTTGGTCCGATGGGAAAGAGAAGAGAAAGATGCATGCTGTTAAATTGGATTGGTGCACCATTGAAAAGTCTAAAGGTGGTCTAGGCTTGAAAGATTTGAAATTGTAGGGAATCTACCTTGCATCAAAATGGATTCTAGGTTCTTTGGAAGGTGAGGAACCTTAGAAGGTCTTGATCCGACAAAATATTCTCAAAGTTGTTCCTAAATGTGCAAAGACTTGGAAGTCCTTACCTATCAGTGATATTCTTAGTAGCTAGGAGATCATGTTACTTGTAGGATCCAGTGTTTTTAGGACAATCTAGAAGGCCTGGATGTGATGAAAAAGTATCTAGATAATCACTAGTTCATTAGTGGGGATTTTAGAATCATCCAGGCTCATAGGTCTATCTGGTGGAATCTGTAACACAAAGGAAGGGCCTTGGCTCTTATCCAAGGCTACTCTCCAAAACGCTAGGCACTCCTTGGCATTATACACTTCAGTGATATATTGAAAGAAGGTAAATTGAAGGGTTGGAATGAGTTGAATACTGAATTCAACCTTCCCCCCTCTAACTGGAGAACATATTCAGTCTTAAGAGAGGCCTGTAACTGGATAAAAATTTCTATGAAAACAAAAAATGATCCTGAACATTTTAAAGACTTTCAATGGAGAAATGGCTCTAATATAAGAAAACTAAGGTTGAAGAAATTTATAATATGCTAACATAACACATTGAATTGAATAATCATTTGAACCAAACCTGGAATCACCAGTGGGACATAACCCAATGACAATTTCTTTTTCAGAATAATTGGGTTAGACAGATTGAGGCTAAACAAGCATGTTTTAGATGGTTCCTTATCTTACATAAAATTTATTTTAAATAAAAAATTGATGAAATTGCAGTATGCAATTTGTGTATATTTCCTGAAACTCTTAATCATATTTTTTTTTAATGCATTTTTGCAAAGGAAGTTTGGAAAATTTTCTGTAATGAGTAAGATATATGGGAATCCAATGGGAAGTTGTTGCTTGAGAAGATTTTGTTTATACATAATACCAATATGGGGAAAATTGCTAAGCTTTTTTGGTTATGCTTGTCCTCCTTGGAATATTCCTTGGATTATTTGGAAAGCGAGGAATGAAGATATCTTTTAGGGGAAAAAAGGGTTGCTTACTGAGTCTTGTAGGAGATTCATATTTTTTAACATTGCTATGTAGGTTTATATCATAGTGTCTATCTCGAAGGATAATTTTTGGAGCTATTTGGAAAACAGGTAGGTTATGATAGACATAATGGAAGCAAGATATGGGCACTTATGGCTAGAGGGGCATCTAGGTGTTGATGTGTTCATGAGGGCTCTTCAAGCCTTCTGGCAGGATATTACAGAGGGACAAAATAAAAAATCTGAGAGCAAGAGTTAGGGTGATAGGGAATGGGGATTGATTGACCCCCTACCTATAGAAGCTATCACAACTATTAACCATGATGGCCAAATCTAATGTGAATAATGATTTGATAAGGTTCAGGGCGTGCATGACTTTCATCATGTGGCAGGTTATGATGTTGAAGGGTGGTAAGCAAGATTTGGATCGAGCTAATTGTACAAGGGATGATATTGTAGGGAACAAAACACTAGGACCATTAATCACTCTTGCCATTATTCCTTTTTCACATGAATTATGGGCACTCTTTCCTTACCTTTCTCGAGATTTTTTCTCATTGCTTTCAAAATTATCAAATTTTTTGACTCTACAAGTTCGAAAACCATGGGAGGAGATAGGAACCATGCTGAACCTTTCTCGTGTGATGCAGTCAAGAAGAATCCAGAGGTTTGGAAGATATTAGAGAAGGGAGGGCTGACTTTGTAGCTGGAGAGGTTACATGGCAACAACCCTCAAACTACTACATTGTTTGCTAAAGGCTGAAACAATAGGGTTCTCAAGCTAGGAGGAACAGAGTTTGATGTGAATGAAGAATTCATAGCCAATATCACTAGTTTTTCAATGGAGGGAAATCAATTTTTTAGAGACAAAAAGGAAGTGCAGACTGCCATGCAAAACTTTTTCAAAGGTGATGAAGCTCAAGAGCTACAGACAGCTAGGAGTGGTGGGTATCAGAGGTAATCTCTTAAGGCGTTGTGGGGGGATGTGGCCGAGGAGCTCATGCAGTTCATTTCCCTTGAAGGTCGCTTCTCTGTGGTAAATGCCTACCATTTTGTTTTACTTAATCACTTCTGCCACAAGAAAAATATTTCTTTCCCCTATTATCTTTTGGCTTCTCTAGATGCTGGCATCATGGACTATAAGAAAAACCCAAAGAATCATGTTCTTTATGTGGGGCTTATCCTTTTAATTTTTGATTATACTAAAGCATTTGAAGTGGTAAAGCCACTTGCAACCCCTAAGGGTAAGCAACATAAGCCGAAGGAAGGTTATGAGATGGTCTTTGAGGAGGAGATGGCTAGTAAAAAAAGTAAGAAGAGAAAGATCATTTTGGAAAAAAAGTCAGCTTCTTATGAGGATGTTGACTATGTTTTGGACTCTTTTGCTACCATGGAAGTGGATACTCAATCCTCTACTATGGGGAAGTCAAGAAAAGAGGAGCCGAGCCCTAATAAGGGTTATGATACTTACAGTGAGGAGCTGGCTATTGAAATGCTGAGTAGATGCATGAAGGAGAAGAAGGATGTGGCTGGTGAGGTTTCTTCGCCTCCCCTACTCTAGGCCTGAAATAAAATAAAGAGCTAGAGATGGGAAGTAATAAGAAGATGGTGGTTAGGTTACGAGTAAAATGCTGGAGTTGAATTCTCCTCTTAAAATTGTTGATGGACAAGGTGTTGTGGATTCTCTAGTTGGGGTTCCAGATGTGCAGATGGAAAGGAAGGTTGTGGCTGAGGTGGGGCAAGGTGCTGAGGATTCTCCTATTGTGGACCTGGATAGGTAGAAGAAAAGAAAAGCAATTGTTGTGGAGATTCTAGATTCCATTCGAAGAATCAAGACGTCGGTTTTTGCTGGAAAGGGGAAGGATGTCTCTACCAGCCAAGATAAGGTAAGCTACTCACATGAGGAGGATGTTGAGGGTAAGAGAATTTTTAATATTGATAAAGATAATATTTTTGATGTTTTGGAAACTGCTAGAGAGGATTCCATAATTTTTTATAAGTTATTTAAATGGATGTTCTATTAAATTAATATGACAAATGTGAAATTTTGTGGTGTGATGAGCAAAGCTGATGAGTCCCCAGTTTAGGATCAAATTGATGATCTAATGAACTCTCTAAAAATTGTGGCAGAGGAAACACTTCTAATGAAGTAGAATCTTGAAGGAAGAGTTCTTACCTTTGAAAATCATCAAGAGAGGATATATGCTAACATGGATAAGGGTGGGGAGGGGACTAAATCTGGGGTTAATTTTGAGTTTGTTGGTGTTATCTCTCCTGTTGATAGTGTTAAAAAATGCAAGGAGGCTGCTGATATTGGTGCTGGTGGTATACTGATGGAGGGATAGGTGTCTGTTGATAAGGGTGGAGAGAAGAATAATGTTTTGATTACTGAGGTGAATTTTGGTGGGTCTAGGGCTAGGACCTACAACAAGACTAAAGCACATGCTGGAGTTCTTGTTAAAGAATTGTCTGAAGCCATGGAAGAGGACCTGAAAGATGCGACGTGATGTGGAGGCTGCTGATATAGTGAAGAATATGTAATGCTGTTGTTTGTGTTCCTCCTTTTTGGCTGACTTTTTGCTGATGTTGTGTTGTGTTTGGGTTGATATGAATGAGTTGTTATTTTCTTTTGTTTCAGCTACTCTTTTTTGTAAAGGGTTTTGGGCCCCTTCAAAAGTCTTTTTTTACTTCTAATAAAAAACTATAGAAAATATCAACTATAAATTTTTTAATTTATTTAATTTTTTATTAGATAATATTTTTATATAACATAATGATGATCTCAAAGAAAATGAACATGTGATCTCCATTTAACCATCTATCCAACCAAAATACATCTCATAGACTTTGTAGGCGGATCTAATAGATAATAGTGTTATAAATGAATGCGTTGACTATAGAGTATACAAAAGTGTTATAAAATGAATGTGTTGACTATAAAATATACAAGAGTGTTATAGAATGGATGTGTTGACTATAGAATATACAAGAGTATATATCAAAGCAAAATTGTTAGAGCTTGATGTCCAGAATGAGAACAAGTTTGAACATTATTGACTTTATCGCAAATTACTTTTGGAAGATTTGACAACTCAAATTGTTTTGATTTCAAAGGAAGGATTAATAGAATTTACTTCAACTTAGACATATTCATAAATAATTATAAAATTTGACAACACAAAATTGAACAAAATTTATATAGCCTAGACTATTTTTTCCTATTGATTTTATAATAGTATGGTCTCATGGGTCGGCTTGGGAATCTATTTTCATGGAGTAGGAGGTCTCATGGGGAAAAAATAATTATGGAACATGATTAATTGGAATCTTTGTCTGGAAAATAGTATAGCAGTCCTTACGTTTTAGGATTGAAGATTTCAGCTGGTGAAATTAAGGTGGAGCTAGAAATTGCCCCACTAGCTTAGGAGTTTTTTGTACCACTTGTCATACATCTACAAATTTAGATTCCCACCAGAGAAAAAATGGAGAGAAATGATGTTTATTTATTAATTTTTTATGCTCAACATTCCATTCCAAATTCATGGGACCACCAGCTTCCCTAAATTTTGGAGATTAAACTTTTAAGCTAAATTGCTACTATATTCATGGGACACCAACTTCAAAATATTCCTAAAAAATCTTAGCAATAAAAAATCTCAGTAACACCTACTGAATTTTTTTAGAAAGCCTCCCTCCAGAAAATCATTATAATTACACTTTGCTAGATCTAGATTTTGACACGATAGACTTCATTGTTTGGGATACAATTTATTGGGTGATACAGGTAGAGACAACGACCTTTTTCTGTGACATGGGAGGATACACAACACATTTCTTCAAGAATATTTTGCTTTTATTGACATTCTGAGTTGAACTACTAGAAGACGGAACGTCATTCTTGATAACATGTTTCTGCTTAATATAAATATCAGTATCTGTGTGTCTTTTTTTTGTCGGGACATCCTGTATTAGTTGCAAAATTGCATTAGTAGAATCCACAACTCGTGATGACTGCACTGTTCTTTGAAAGCAGTAGTCAATTCTCTTTTGACACAGGAACACTTTTTGTGAGAACATGAATTCCACAAAGGCTTTAAGCACGGATTACGTTTGAATGAATTGCAGTAAACAGTCTAGAACAATGCCAATAAAATGACAGTGTTCATATACTCCAAACTCTTGTAACAAATGCACACCTTGCATTGACCGATTATTTAAAAGAAACTTTCTGAAGTGGGTCAAATAATTGTTGCATGTGACACTGCGAAATTCTAACTATCAAAGAAAATATATAGGACAGTGTGACCACTCCACGTTCTGTGAGTGAATCTGCAGCATTTAAGAACAGTGTACACGCCACTTAAGGGTTGTGAATGAATCTACATCTCAATGCTCTCTTAAATGATATAAATCTGCATAAAATTTTGCTGCCGAAAATGATGATGTTAATTTGTTAGCATAACAGAGGTCTTGTGATGTTCAATAATATTCTGTTTTCACAGTCTATAATGATATTATTATAAGATTTTTGGATAAACTGTCTGTAGTTTTTCATCATCAAAGTTTCAAATCATATTCTATGATCCATCATCAGAAAATGTTGATGATGAAAAACTACACACAGTTTATTCAGAAATCTTACCATAATATCATATGCTCTAGTGTTTGTTGATGAATATATTATTGTGTAAATGAATTGTACCACACTTACTTTAAATCAACTCCTATCACGTGTGGTCATCACCTTTTGTTATTAACCATCACCTACATTGTCTGGTAAAATTATTACCATTCTTTTCTCCATGAAAACCGATAGTTAGGTATTGCAAAATTCGGTATTTACGGTTTGAATTCAGAGAGCAAGTGGTTCAGATCACCAAATACATAGCAAACAGAGCACTCAAATAAATACCGACTTCAAATAAGCTGCTAATATGAACTTCTACCTCAAATAAACCCATAAAATTTCCATTTTAAATCCTACAAGAAACCCAAATCAAGGCAACATTTGATAGGCCTCGTGACTCTACATCCTATATCTAAAAAGTACACCGAAATCAATGTAACTTGAAATAGGCTCCTAGATCTGTAATCCTGCCTCTTAAGATCTATAAAACCCGCATCTCAAATCCTACAACAAACACAAAACAAAGCAACATTTAACAGGCCTCATAACTTTGCATCCTATCTAAATGGTATACTCAAATCAACATAACCTGAAACAGGCTTCTAAACGTTAAATCCTGACTCATAGAACCCATTAAACCTCCATCTAAATCCTACAGTCATCTCAAATCATAGCAACATTTGACAAGTCTAATCCTGTATCCAAAATCCTAAATAGTCCACCTGAAACCCCATAACCTCAAAAGAGGGCACAAACTCGAATTAAAACAATCACACACAAGCCCAAAACGCCACTTAAATAGCCTCAATTTCAAATAGGTTTAAAATTCTTAAGCCCTTAGTCCTACCTATATCTGGTTCATTAACCCAAATCCTAGCCCCCTTAAGAAGTTGAAAAAAATTTAATTAAGTAAAATGCTTACAGCTATGAGTGGTTAGCTTGAGGCCCCTGAAACAAATGTCATAGAGCGCTTTGTTATTAAGAACCATGCAATCGCCTGCATTTTCTACTAGGGGATGAACAAACAATGTAGCATTGGAAGGCTCTATCAGAGACCTTGGGAGAATGGAACCTAGCATCATTCTATCTCAGTACTCTTACCTGATTTTGGATATTAGCAATGTGCCCATTCCTGCCCATTCCATGAGAATGCTTGAAGTCCTACACATAATTTAAAGTTACAAATTAAATACTATTTGGAGTACTATTCCACTAAATTAAATACACTATAATTTAAAGTTACAAATTAAACACTATTTGGAGTACTACTCCACTAAATTAAACACACTATAAAACAATCTAAGATTCAATCCACCAAAAAACTAGTTTATCTATATTTATATAAAATTTATATAGTTAATGCCGTAAGATATCTTTTTTGGACTTGTCCCTTATAATGGTGGAATTTTTTTCGGAATATGATTTTAAATTATTTGGTTGATGTATAGTGATCTTATGAATTTCTTTTAGTCTAAGCAGGTGGGAGTAGGACATAGACCATTGAATGTGGGAATGTTCCTAATGCCTAGGGAAGACATGAAAATTGTATAGATGGGGAATAGGGCACATATCATTGAATGTGGTAAAGTTCCTGATTCTTGAGGAAGACATAGGACAAAGATGTTTTTTAGTTTTATTGATGAGAGGCATCAGACAGAAGTGAATTTCCAAATAGCAGAGTCTAGGAGGACTTCAAAAGGATTGTCAAGCTTCTATATGCTTGACATACATGCTCTCAGTTTTGTTTCCAAAATAGTCCTTCGCCCTATTAACATTGAGTAGAAGCTTTGAACAATCGCACTGTCCTAGTCTTTGCAGCCTGAACTCAGCTACACTACCCATCCTAAGGGGTTCCTATGCTACCGAAATGTACTTGATACATGCACTTAGCTCCATCCTTTTGGACACAAGGCACAGAAATTGAACCCTAGTGGACAACTTATAGCATGTCAATGCCACTAATGCACCATGTGTCATCATGCTCAATTCAGGACACAAACTGACATTGGGAACAACTGGGAATTTATCAATAGTTCATAACTGAAACAACTATTGTTTTCTTCAACTTTAAGTTTTCCCTCTTATAAATTTTGAACAGATGCCTTTGTGAGGGTCATTCAACCCCATGTGAATTCTAGATAAATGTCAAGGAAACTCAACACAATAACAAGAATCATTATGCTAAACAACCCAATTACAACTTACACAACAGATGGATGGCATGAAAATCTTTAGTTTTCATATTCAACCATTAGTAGGTCCATCCACATGCAAACATGCAATGTTGTGCTTGGGGCACATGAACATTCTTATATTGTTCAATTTGAGTACATGCAATAGGGAAATTTTATCAAGTTGCATAGCCATATATCAAGTTGAGTACACATAGCATTTATCAAGTTGCAAGTACATATATTGCTAGAGATATATAGTATGAGGCACCTAATGGAAATACATGAATAGTTTAAAACTAAGGCATATTGAGTTTTATATTTTCAAAATACCTAAGTTATGTAATTCTAAGTTGGTGTTGATAATCTCATGCACCACTCTATCCTCCAACTTACTATGACACTTGTGTGTTAGCTTTCGCATTGAGTAACCCCTCATCGATTTTATGTTTGTGTAGGAAATGCTCTGCTTTCAAAATACCTAAGTGACAAAAAAAATATGAAATTAGATGTTAAGTACCCCTAACCCACTCATTCATATTCTCTCCCTCTCTTTCTATCTCTCCCTTCTCTCGTTATCTTCCTCTATCTCCATCCCTTTATTTATTTCCCTCCCTCTATATCTCTATCTATATCTCTTGATCTCTCCCTTTCTCTCTATTACTCATCTTTTCCTCCTTTTATCTATCATTGATTGTTTATTTAATTGTGAGTTCAATGATTACAGATATGTCCAGAATGGATACTTTAATGGAACCTTGAAACGATTTGCTAAAATAAAAAAATTATGCTTGAAATTTGATTCTATTACTATATCTAGTGTTTTGTTGCATGTGCCCACTTAGGAGCCTTGTTCTAGGGGAAATAAATCCATAACTACATAAGAAGAAATGGATTTGAGGCCAATGCTCATGTAGGGAGTTCTCTTGTAACTATGTACGTTAAATGTGACCGTATAGAGGAGGCACACAATGAGTTTAATGGCATTGATAAAAAAGATGTAGTCTGAATTGCACAGTGCAAGCATCTGAAGAAGGCTTTGAAATGTTTTCAGGAAATGGTATTTACAGGGGCAAAACTTGATTTAGATACCATTGCAAGTGTTCTTTCACCTTGCGCTCAGTCAATAGCTCTGAAACAAGGAAAAGAAATCCACAACTACATTATTAGAAATCAAATTGAATTAGATGTTTTCGTTTTCTCTCCCTCTCTCCTCACTCTTCTCTCCCACTCTCTATCTCTCGCTCTCTATATCTCTCTCCATATCTATTGGTCTCTATATACATTCTGTCAAACAGATAACGTGCCTTGTCAATGCTTCCACATTTTGCAATTTGCATACATATCTACCAAGGCAATTGCAGCTAGAACATCTACCGAAATTCGTTCATCATTTATCGTATGATGGATGCCCATACTCCCGTTCCAAAGCTCTCATTTCTGCACAAGCTACGAGTTTGTTGGCAAAGATTGCAAGTTTGCCCAATTCATTCCAGTTGTTCCAGTATGTGGAGATGTTGGATCTGGGTGTCAGGATCATTGCCTGCTTCCATTCCCATCAGACAGCCAGCTTTGGCCCGGTTTCATTTTGTATAATTGAGTGTTGTTTTGTTTGTTGCTTGGTTAGATAGCCCTTAGTTAGGTTCTTCAACCTTGGTACTGCATTAGACTTGTAAGTAGTGCTATATTGCTGTTAACATGCTCTAGTCCCTATATTTTCCTCGTATTGATGTTCATCATATTGTTTGCTCTTCCAAACAATATAATGGATTTTGGGATTCCTCCTTTGGACAGGGAACTACTAATAAAGAACAGTGTTGTGTTCAGTCCTTTGAGACCCTTCATAATAATAGGAATGCCACAGATAGAGCGCTGCAAATGCAAAAAAGAGAAAAGGGGAACAACCTTCTTAAAGCAGTTGATGGGTCTAGAGACCTTGGAAAGCATTAATTGGATGAGTCTACTCTTTACCACTAACTCGGAAGAAGAAAATGATAAGTAGTCTAAATATCAAAAGTAAACATTTCAACGAATGTTTGCCCATACAAATTAGAGTTTGCGTATGCAAATTATAGTTTGCTTATTCAATTTTGGAGTTGACGATGATTGTGCAGTAATTATAAAAATGTGTATCTTCTTTTGTAGCCCAAATGCAAACAGTATTTATGTTATTCTGTGATGCATTCTTCCCTCTGTTCCGAAGGCACTTGAGCTCTGTTGTGCTGGGTTCAGTTGGGCATTGAGCCGATCAGACTTAACGAGACTGAAAGAAAGCAATGAAGACAGTTGATCTGTGGGTGCAGGCACAAATTTGAGCATCGAACCTTTGTCTTTCTTCCATTCTTTGCGGGATCTCCGGAACGGAAGGGAAGCTCCGGTTCTGTAGAACAAAATTGCAAGGGCGGACTTAGGGCGAGATCAAACAAACAAGCATTCGGAGAGGGATGAGTGAGTGGGTAATCAAGCGGCTTATACTCGTTTATCTGTGAGATGCAGTGCGTCATTTTTACAGGCTGGTGATGCTTCTTGCCGATCATAACGACACAGATAGGGAGATCTCACACCTGCATATGAAGCTGCCTTGCAAGCCCAATTTCTCGTGCCTCTACAACAATAATCTCTCTGAACAACTCGAATGGCCGCTGGCGGCAGCGGTGGCTGGCGTCGACGTTCACGAACATCATGCCTTCGACGGTGCAGTTGATACGGGCTACTGGAGTCTCGTTACAGCTTGGATGGTTGTATTCACCACTACACGCCATACGTCCTTTAGCTTGGCATGCGGAGTTTCCATGGACACGGAACAACAATAATCTCTCTGAACAACTCGAATGGCCGCTGGCGGCAGCGGTGGCTGGCGTCGACGTTTACGGTCATCATGCCTTCGACGGCGCAGTTGATACGGGCTACTGGAGTCTCGTTACTGCTTGGATGGTTGTATTCACCACTACACGTCATACGTCCTTTAGCTTGGCATGCGGAATTTCCATGGACACGGATAAATGTCGCTGCAGTGGAACGCCTTATGGCGTAATAAGAGCAAAGCAATCAAACAAATGCACTATAAGTACAAATTAATCTTAAGGAAGATGAAAAATCTTGGAGACGGTAAATGATTAAATAAGCAATGTTCTAAGCTTATGTTGTATGAGAATATTGTATTATAATTATAAATACATAGTATGATATTTTCTTCTATTTTATGTTGGAGTGTCAATCAACCAAAGCTGTAATGGAAGAAGGGAATTTACTGTCGTCAAACTAATCACAACTTCTCATGGATAGGCAATGTCTAATGAGGGATGTTGCATTCCACATTATCACACCCTTATCCCGGTGAGAAAGATTCTAACGAACTACTCGATCATGTTAGACATGTGTAGGATTATAAATTACAAGCATCCTACAACTATCATTTTTTCAAAAGTTTAAAATATATTAATTTTTTTTAACCATATAGCCTATTTATTCAAACATTACATGCAATGAGAAAATTACATGTGTGTGTGTGTGTGAGAGAGAGAGTATAGCCTATTCATGGAGAAATTATAAGGATATAACATATGAATTTTCTTTTGATAATTCTTCCATTTTTAAGGATTTTGTGTGCTCAAAATGATTATTAAACATATTTTATTTTCTTAAGAAAATATTGGTAGAAATATTTAATGGAGCCTTACAATTTTATTTTAGGAAACCTTGCATGCTTTTATTATCGTAGAAAAAAAATTGTGTGATTTTATGTTTGATTTTGTAGTAGCTACAATCTTTAATTTTATTTGATTTTGAAAAAATATCTATTTCTCTTTATCAAATTGTATAAATTCTAGTGCGAGATTCACTATCTTTAATTCCATCAGAGATCTCCTCTTTCGAATGGACATATATGTGCTCACTTTAAACCACTTTATTCTCATGGATTCCTAGGGAAAACCACTTCTCACACTATACAAGAAGGTATACACACCATTTCTACATTTTGTTTTGTATATTTCTATTTGTGTCACCAAAAAGTGTAGCCTTTGACACTTTTCACTCATTTGGACCCTTGCCTATGGATTTTGGACCTTTTTCAACCTCTTTTTACCCCTCTCCAAGCTTTGTGCCAAAGTGTTGTAAAATATTTTCATGCTTTCCTAGGCTCATCATCATCAAATCAACCCTTTATTATGCTATAATGACCCCTTAATACACATATAAATCCTATCTTAGTGTGTTTTCATGAGACAATCCCGACAAGAAACAATAATAATACTTTAATTCCCGATATTCAATGAAATTTTCCCAGGTGGACTAGGTCGCCACCTTGGGCAACCTAGTCCTATGTGGCATAAAAATTGAAATAAACTTAATTTTCTTTTTAGATTTTGTCTCTAAAACCCTAAGGTCGGCCTGTATGGTGTTATTTTAGGAAAATTAGGGCATAACTTATATAAATAAGCCTAAAACCCTAATTTCTCATTGAGGGACACACTCAATTCACTCTCTTCTCAAGCAAGCTAGGGTTTGAGCATTCCAAGTCAACAAGACATCTTTTCTAAAGCATTCAAGTGTTGATTTCTGCAACAACACAAGATCTCTCATTATGGAAAGGTAACTCACTCCATGACTTCATGTTTCATGTTTCATGTTTCATTACATTACTTCTACTAATTTTGGTTTAGTCACCTAAAAGGGGTTTGACCAAGGCAAACTCCTAATCCCTAACAATCAACATTTTCCTCTTTCTCTCCTTTTGTGTTTGCATATCTAGGTACATTGGAGATCATTGAAGACTTTGGAGACTTGTTGAAGACCTCTCCTTGTTGGAAAAGTCCATACATCCACCAAAAGTCACTTTCAGGCCCAAATACCAGAGTTTCAGAAGCAGGCAACTATGAAGAATCGAGGTGAAAATCGAGGGCTTCCGTTTTCCCTTCAAAATTTCCAAAAATCCTAAAGGGGACTAAGTCACCAACAATGGCTACCTAGTCCCACTGGATAGGCCTTTCTATGATTTTCACATTTTTGGACACCCATTTGGCAGAAACAGGCTCCAAACAAGTTTTCTAAAATTTGGGACTAGGTCGCCTAGATTGGCACAAGTGTCCCTTTCGGCTTCTGTAGCATTTTCATTAGCATTCTAGACCTCCATCAGGTCCTTCTTCAAATTCTAGGTGAACACATTCTATCTCCTTCATTTCTATTTAGTTTAGTGTACATTCTTAGGTCATCTTGTACATGTTTGCATACAACATTGTGTTTTCCAACACTTTACATTTCAATAGGTAGCATTAATAAATCATTTACATTTTTAGTTCTCTACATTTAGGGCATCTCACACACATCACTTTAAGCCTCTAACTCACCCCTTTGAATGAACCCTAAAGTGAAAAGTTGTGAAAGAAAAACATCTTTCCTCTTAGGTGCAAAACCTTAGAAGTGTAAGAGTACATCTTTCCTATTCTTCATTTTTGGTGGTTCATTTTGGTGAACCCGACTCTCTTACCCCCTTTTTTTTCTGATTTGGAGATTTTTCATCATCCTAGGTTTGCATTGCATTGCATTGTGCATTGTTTCATTTGCATTCTAGGGTTTTAAATTTTTGCATTAGTGAAAGTGCATAATAGGTTGCATTTTTGCATCTTAGAACATAACATACCTCAAAAATTTTGCATTTTCATGTTAGTCTTGCATCACCCCATACAAAAAACCACCTAAACCAATCCAACACATCTGGAAAATCTCAAAAAAATCCCTAGGAGGACTAAGTCGCCACTCTGGGCGACCTAGTGCCTTTAGGCTCCTGAAACTGCCCTTTACAGAGTTGAAAACTCTTTGTTTATGTTTCTATTTTGTGTCATTACCTATCTATATCAATAGGTTGTGTTTATGTTGCATGTATTTTATTAGAATTAGACTAAATTAGCTTATTTCATGCATTGCACATTTTCAATTTTGCATTTACAAACTTTCATTTTCAGATCATTGATAGTGTAATCAACAAATTGGCTTCTTTGTAATCTGAAAATTGTATTTCCTTTTTAGTCTTTAAATTTCATTGTACATTATTCAAACATGTTAAGTGTCAATTTTTTCTCAAATTACAAAGAAAAAGTTAGTAAATAAACATGTTAATAATTCATTCAATGCATTCCCTAGTTATGAGATTCTAGCAAATGAAAACATTTATAATTGTCTTGAACATACACTACCTTCTATCTCTCCTATGTGTGAGGATGATGTGTTAGAAGCAAAAAAAACATAGACAATCATGATGATCATAATTGTTCCTCTCTTGATACCTCTCCTTCTAGTGATGAAGGTATCTTGTTAAAGAAGGTACAATCGTTGAGCATCATGAAGGTCTTACTTGTTCTTCTCCTCATCCCCTTTGGGAAGATATTTTAACACAAGAACATGACATTATAAAAACATTTCTAAACATTACCTTACCTAGTCTCCCTAACTATAATGATCAACCTTTCCCTTCTTTTAATGTCTCTCCTCGATGCAAAGAGGAAATGTCGGTGTTAGAAGATCCTTCTCCTAAGAACTTCATAAGAATCTTGAACCTCCCTATCTATTTGAAAATCACAGTGATCCTTCTCTTGATGCCTCCCCCCCTTTTCGTGAAGCATGTGATTAACCTCTTCCAAGATCTCATACTAGGGTCGATAGTATGGAACATGAAAATGAGACCTTTGACAATCAAATAAAACCATATCCCAATCCTTCCTCTCCTCATAATCCCATCATCAATAATTTCCTTAATAATATTATACCCTTAAAAGAAGATGTAGAGCCTATATTAGACTCTCCTTCCCTAGGGGATGTTAATATTATTCAACCTCAACTCATCCTTTACCCCCCTTCCACCAAACCCAAACCTGAATTCACCCTCTACCCGCCTACGTCTAATGTGTTACCGCAACTGAGTCATAATAACATTGCTCATACACATTACACTCACAACAACCCGCATTCCCAACCACCACCCTCCACTTCTTTACCTTCATCCCCTCCCATTCTTCCTGTTGCCCCTCGCTTGAATTCCCTTCTTAGGGAGTATGACCTTGTTGATCAACTAAGGAATACTCCCGCTAAAATCTCATTATGGGACCTTATTCAATTCTCCCCTCACTATCATAACATGATGCAAGTAGCCTTACAACAAGTTACTATCCCTTCTAATGAGAAATCACATGAAATAGAAGCTATTATTCATGGAATTAATGCTGATATTGTTTTTCAGCAAAGTGATCTTCCTCCTTTGAATGTGCAAAAACAAAATGAAGCCTTCATAATAATATCTCAATACAAAACAAAAGGGATCAAGAGAACTCTTGTAGATACCGGCTCTGCTCTTAATGTGTGTAGTGTGCACCTTTTGGATAGGCTTGGCATTGATAGATCCCACATCAAACATGATTCTCTCTCTATCAGAGGATTTGACAATGTAACTAAGCAACCAATTGGTGCGATAACTATACCTCTTACAGTTGAAATGACCACATTGGACACAAAAATCCATGTTATGCCTCATGAGCTTTCGTACAATCTTCTCTTAGGTAGGCCATGGATTCATGCTATGAATGGAGTGCCTTCCACTCTTCATCGTAAGATGAAGTACATCTATAACAACAAAGTGTACACAATCGATCCTGAACCTGAACCTAATAGTTGCTTACACATTGACAAATCCAAAGAGAATCACTTCGACACCTTAACACCCACCACCCAAGTGGAATCTGCACAACACCCAAATAAAGAAAAAACATCTTGAGCAAATCAAGAAGCTCTTAGATGATGATTGGGGTTCCTTAGACTTCACCCCTCCCTTAGTGGGACAATCCAAGATCATAGACAACAACTCTACAAAGGGAAACATAGTCTTGTCAATGCAAGACTCGACTGATTCCTTGCAAGCATCTAGCTCAACCCATTCAACCAATGAAGCACATAACGAACAATCACCCAATCCAAAAAAGATGAAAAAGCTTAATGGTAAAGGTTATGATCTTATGAAACAAATTGGCTATAGTGGAAAAGGTTGTGGTGCTAATGAACAAGGTATCCACACCCCTATAGAGCCTATCAAGTGAACATCACATCATGGTCTTGGTTATTGTCCTCTAATTGAGACCACCAAGCCTTCACCTCCCATCAACACTATCCCAAATCACCCTCCTACCCCAACCTTCAAAAGTTGTCCTTTGAAACCACCAAAGGACTCTTTGCTTAATGCCAATGTCATCTTGCAACCCACTATTGATTCAAATTTCACACACTCTTCTAAAGGAGTATACAAAATCTCACAATCCATAGTGCCTTGTGTAGGTATGACATCCTATACTAAGCAAGACCCTTCCTTTTTGCACAGAAAAGGATCACCTTCTACCCTCGATCAAGAGAGTATCTTGTCAAGACTCCTCCATGATCATTTGATATCCCTTCCTCCCCCAACTCAAAATAAATATTCCAACAAACATTCCTTTTGCGCTTACCACAAAGTTCATGGTCATCACACTAATGCGTGTAAGGCCTTGAGTTGTAAAATCCAACATCTTAAGGATTTTGGTGTTCTTCCTTATTTGGGGGCACCTCACTCCTCTAAGTGATACTAATTTTCACTCAACCTCGCATTCCCTCAATCCTTTCGGCTCACTCTTGTCCTGCACTAAGTGGGAGAAAAGGGTTAGTTAGCCTTTTCCCTCGTATGTCACTTGTCATTGTCTCTTTCGACTTGTCATTAACCTTTCATGAACATATAAGAGAAAGCTTGGGATGTGGATGACTTGTCTTAAGTTGACTCACATGTGACATAATCCCCTCTTCATGATGCAACTTATCGGAAACATATGACTTAGCATAGGGATTTTTGACCAAGCTCTCATGTCCTCCTCCTCTTCTTCTACTTTAAAGCAATTTCTCACATACTAATGTTTTGAAATTCCTTTAAAGTGAGGGAATACATCACCACTCACATGTCATTATGCGATCTTCTTTTTTCTTGCAATTCCTTCTCTTGAAAACATTACACACTTGATGTTGCTCAGGATGAGACATTTTCATTTTTCCTCTTTTGCATACAAGATGAGCCCTTGCCTCTCTTGGATACAATATGAGTTCATTTTCACCTTGCCTCTCTTGGTGACATTACACATAATGTTCCTTAGGATGGGACATCACATGAACAAAAGAAAAATGGACCTTTGAACAAAATCATATCAAACATCACTTTCTTCTATGGCGCCTTATCAAAGTTATCATGAGGTATAACTTTGGTATGGTTAAGTAGGAAGCCCAACAAGCAGCATGAATTTCCCCATATCCATATTTATGTGTGTGAGTACATAGAAACCGTGTGTATGTTTCTCACCTCTTGGGACAACTCACCCCGCAGACAACTTGATGTTCTATGGCCCTAGAGTGAGGACATATTTTTCACCCTTTCCTTCTTCTCTTCATTCTAATCCTCGTCTTTGCATTATCATGTATCTCAACTTATTGTAATTCATTCACCCTTGAATGTATTTTGTACTGATGTCAATTTGACTTAAAATCTCGAATCCTTGGGGGCTTGACCACCTCCTTCATCTTCCTCATTCTCCTTCTTCTTTGTCATTCTTCGCCATCTCCATTGGGCTACTTTAGTGTGAGTTTGAAGCAAGTTCATACTCTCAGTAAAGTGGGGGATAAATATGTCACCAAAAAGTGTAGCCTTTGACACTTTTCGCTCATTTGGACCCTTGCCTATGGATTTTGGACCTTTTTCAGCCTCTTTTTATCCCTCTCCAAGCCTTGTGCCAAAGTGTTGTAAGGTGTTGTAAAACATTTTAATTCTTTCCTAGGCTCATCATCATCAAATCAAACCTTTATTATGCTATAATGACCCCTTAATACACATATAAATCCTATCTTAGTGTGTTTTCATGAGGCAATCTTGACAAGCAACAATAATAATAATTTAATTCCTGATATTCAATGAAATTTTCCTAGGTGGACTAGGTAACCACCTTAGGCGACCTAGTCCCATGTGGCATAAAAATTGACATAAGCTTAATTTTATTTCGGGATTTTGTCTCTAAAACCCTAAGGTCGACTTGTATGGTGTTATTTTAGGAAAATTAGGGCATAACTTGTATAAATAATCCTAAAACCATAATTTATCATTGAGGGACACACTCAATCACTCTCCTCTCAAGCATTCCTCTCTCCTCAAGCAAGCTAGGGTTTGAGCATTCCAAGTCAACATGACATCTTTTCTGAAGCATTCAAGGGTTGATTGCTGCAAAAACACAAGATATCTCATCATGGCAAGGTAACTCACTCCATTACTTCACGCTTCATGTTTCATTACATTAATTCTATTCATTTTGGTTTAGTTACCTAAAAGGGTTTTGACCAAGGCAAACCCCTAATCCTTAACAATCAACATTTTCCTCTTTCTCTCCTTCTGTGTTTGCAGATCTAGGTACATTGGAGATCATTGAAGACTTTGGAGACTTGTTGAAGACCTATCCTTTCTTTCAAATTCCATACATCTAGCAAAAGTCACTTTCAGGCTTGAATATCAAAGTTTCAAAATAAGACAACTATGAAGAATTGAGGTGCAAACAGAGGGATTTCGTTTTCCCTTTAGAATTTCCAAACATCCCTAAAGAGGAATAAGTTGCCAACAATGGTGACCTAGTCCCACTGGATAGGCCTTTCTATAATTTTCACATTTTCGGACACCCATTTGGCAGAAACAAGCTCCTGACCAGTTTTCTCAAATCTGAGACTAGGTCGCCTAGATTGGCACAAGTGTCCCTTTCGGCTTCTGCAACATTTTCATCAACATTCCAGAACTCCATCAGGTCCTCCTTCAAATTAAAGGTGCACACATTCTATCTCCATTTCTTTTTAGTTTAGTGTACATTCTTAGGTCATCTTGTACATGTTTGCATACAACATTGTGTTTTCCAACACTTTGCATTTCAATAGTGTAGCATTAATAAATCATTTATATTTTTAGTTCTTTACATTTAGGGAATCTCATAGACATCACTTTAAGCCCCTAACTCCCCCCTTTGAATGAACCCTAAAGTGAAAAGGTGTGAAAGAAATACCTCTTTCCTCTTAGGTGCAAAACCCTAGAAGTGTAAGAGTACATCTTTCGCCTCATCATTTTTGGTGGTTCACTATTATTTAATTAATTTTGTGGTTGCATACCTTTCTTTGAATATTCCTAGTCTACATTAGAGATTGGAAGGATATCTTGGAGATAAGTTGGATGGTCAAAAACATCTCCATTATGATGAAGTTTGATTTCACCAATGAAATAGTGCCTCGTTGGTTTTTTCATTCTTTTTTTACTATCTTTCTAAGAATGTGTTTATAATCTTCTAGTGAAATGATTTCACATGGGTGTAATAGAATTATAGCAATGTGCAAGGAATGCTTAATAGAGATGTTTTCATTTTATGTATTTTGCCTCACTTCAATCAAGCTTTCATGATGGATTTGATTTTCATGTTCAAACAAATCTCCTCAATGGCACTTTCCTCATATTAGAGGATCACACAAAGTATGGGATAACCAAACCAACCTCCTTTTCTACTCAATGCTATAAGAGGGGGGCACTTTTCTTTAAATTTTCAATATTTGTACACAACCTAATAATTATTTGGTTGTGGAACATTCAACAATAATTTAAATAACATTTGTTATAATATATATATATATATATATTTAAACAAAAGTGGCACACCACTATATATTATTATATTATAAGTAAATATTTTTTACAAATCTTGGTTAATTGAGCATACCGATAGGAAAGAGCGAGGAAGAAAACCTCTGATTATAGCTCACAAAATTTGAGAAAAAGAAACTAGCCTATATGACCAATTAAATTGATCATTTTACAATGTTTACATTTTTATAATAATCTCCAAATTCATCTACCGAATCTTATAAATTTGGTAATTAAAAAAATCCATACTCCTCAAAAGGCGTTGCATACAAGCTTTAATAAAAAAAATGTGTTTGTGTCATATGTCTTCATTTGCAGTGTTCTGAGTTTCACCAGTTGCTTATCAAAATTGTGGGATCGATTTTCTGAAAAATAACCAGAAAACCAACACTTACAACAAAATGATTTGATCATTTTACTCTTCCATTTGCATGATCTACATCAAATTTTCTGCTTGTTCTTCATTTCCTTCATCCACATTCTGAGAGTTTAAAGCAATATTCATATCTGAAACAACAACCATGTCAACCCTTCTTTTTAAACTTACCCCTTGATTTTGTGGTAGAGACATGTTGTGGATTTGATTTTGTGCTATACCTTGTGAACTTGTGTGTAGTGTGCCTAGTTGACAGTGCAAAAGAGGAGCTGCATTATAAAAATTATGATGTAGTAGAAAATAAGTATAGTGATATTTTTCTATGAAAAGCTCAGACATTTCCCTTCCCAAATGATGACCATATCTTGTTAAGGCTCTATTTAAATGACTAAGATCAAAGAACTCTAGAGATTGCTTAAGAGCATCATAAACATTTACAAAATATTTGTTGTGTGGTAGAAAATGTGGAGGAAAAATACCACCCATGTAGCCTTCTCCCATAGAGAAGACATACTTCTGAGCACAGACAAGAAGAGTATCATTTTGCAAAAATATCCCATTCACCATTTTTTCTGCAATGATAGTCACTAAATCTAGACATTGAAGGATGTCCATTAGATTAGAAATGAAAATTGAGAGGATATTTGAAGGAAAAATCAACCTTCTGGATTTTGGCTGAAGGATTTAAGCCCCAATAACACATTTAAGACATCTAAAATCACAAGGTCAACAAAACTTGAACAATGTTTGCAAATGTTGTTCTTCTATCTTACCAGAAAATAAAGCCTCCCATCTTTGCATTGGAAACTACACTCTATAATTCTTTGGGCGATAATCCATTTCCAACAACTTCGAACTAGAAAATTTCAAACAACTTCACATAAAAAAAGATTGAAACTGATGTAAAGAAACAAATATTGTAGCCCAGATATATAGGTGAAAGCTTGTTTAATACCAAGAAACAATCATATCTTACTTTGCATAGTCCTTTGAAAGTGACTATTAATACATGCTTTAGTATCTCCATAATATTTGAAACTTAAAACATTTTATTGCAAAAGATGCTAAGCGTACTCACCATTATGACAACTTACTTTATAATTTTCATAGCAATCCACTTGTTCGGTTAGTATAAGAATTTTATGTTTATCAGATGCCGAGATGTTTAATCCATACGTGCCATAACATATTATAGGGAGCTGAAAGAGAAATTCGGAGTACTAAAGAGAACTTAATAGAATAACATGTCAATAAAAAAGATTACACTACCCTATAAGAAAATCCGATCTTACATCATCTTGAAAAGATAACATGACGTTATATGATTCCAAGCATTTTTGACATGATTTCCCAAACTTTTTGTGCCCATAAACCTGTATGGAGGTTTTAATTTAAGTTATTTTTTTTTTCCATTGACATGACCACTTGCCACATCATTAATGACACAACGCAAAATCTTGCCAAGCTTGTTGTTTTAGGCAACAAAAAAATGGATTGTAATGACCCATCTATTTTCCATAGAAACTAAAAAATACCAAACCACACATGTAATTGCCAAATACAAATGTGCTAGTAAGGAAACGCGCCGATGATATTTTTCTTTGCACGATTGTTGCTTACTTTGCACGATTGTTGCTTACTTTGCTAGATAAATTATATGAAAGTTATCAGACAAATATTTGAAAATGTAACTTGAACATACACATCTGTACTTGACAATTACATATGCGTTTCCATAATTTGACATATCTTTTTGAAATAGAGAAACCCAAAAAAATTGATATACTATTATATGGAAATCCAAATAGTATATATATCTAATTGAAAACTTTTAGATATAACTATGATAAACCATTAAAGATTTTCCTCTTTTGCAATTAATGCTTCCAAAGCAAGATGGATTTTACCAATTTCAACCACATGTGTTACTTCCTTTTCTGTTTGATCACACCCTAAATTGGCTATAAAGTCAACAACCATATTACCTTCTTTGTATGTATGTAAAATTTGAAAGTTATCTATTTTGTCAAGAATAGACCAAATTTTTTTAACAATATATTCCAACTTCTAATTTTGAATTTTTTAATCCCGACAAGCATTGATTAAAATGAGTGAATCACCCTCAATTTGAATTTTTGGGATTTTAAAGTTGAGAACTAATTTTAACCCTTGCAAAAGAGCTTGTGCTTCAACAACATTGTTAGTTCCAGACACCAATTTGAAAGATTTAGCACATAAAACTAAACCCTTATGATCCCTTAAAATCAGCCCAACACCAGAGATACCTGGATTCCCTCTAGAGGCGCCATCAAAGTTTAACTTAAAAAAAACCAAAGGAGGAGAAATCCAAGCAATAGCAGATTCGTTTACTTTTTTATAAACCTGATGAAGATTACCTTTGAAAGGAAAAGTTAGAGGAGACCATGCTAGCAACATTTTAGAATCCCAATCTAAAAAAATTGAGCCAATATGTTTAGTTTTAGACACAAATGCATTAATAGTTTTAAAAATTGAATATTTTAATAATACCAACATATGATGAATATTCAATTTTTCCTTCCTAAAGATGCATTTGTTTCTTGCCCACCAGATAGCCCACATAACTGAAGATGGAATAATGACCCAGATGCTAGCAAAAAAGGATGAAGTATAAAGTTGAGGCCAACTAGAAAATAACTTCCAAATAGTATTTGGCAAAGATGATTGCCAATTCACTTTTGACAAAATAAACAACCAGCAAGTCTGAGCTATTGGACACAAAAGAAAAAGATGATTTATGTAGAAGTTTCCAACTCTTGATCACAAAGCACACATTTAAAAGGAGCATAAATTTTTAACTTTGCTAATTTGTCACTTGTTAGAATTTTATTTTGAATGGCAAGCCAAGAAAAGCATCTCGCTTTAGGCATAACTTTTGAGTTCCAACAAAATTTATAAGCTTTTTGATCTGTTACTTGAGAAACAACTTGAGACAAAGATTTATATCCCTCTTTAACATAATAACAACCAATTTTAGCTTTAGACCAAATAAGCCTATCCGGAGTGGATGAAAAATAAACTGATCTTTCACCAAGAATTGATGTAATTTGGACTTTATGAATCTCATCTATTGATTCATTTGTGAATTATTTCCACTTGACTTTACCAGTCAAAGAATCAAAATGTTGAACATAGTCTTTCACTTTTGGACCCCAATTTTGTGTCATTAAAGTTACAATATTATCAAAATTACAAATTTCTATTAAATTTTGATAACCATTCCATGAATCTTTCCAAAAAAGGGCTTCATTACTATCATTTACCTCCAAAGTTAAATGAGGTAAGATGAGATTTCTAGAGGAAACTAGGAAGTTCCACATTGCTGAACCTGAAGGAGGGTTAGAAACAGTAAATATTCTTGATGAGCGTTGATTATCAAAGTACTTGATTTGCATTAAATGACACCATTTCAAAGAAGGTTTTGCATACATATGTCAAACCATTTTAGCACCTAATGCCAAGTTCCTTTCTATCAAATTGTGAAGGCCTGCTCCACCTTTTAACTTTTCTAAGCACATTGTTTCTATTGAAATCAAAGGAATTTTCTTTTTGCTATCTACATTTCTAGACCATATAATTTTTTTGATAATTTTCTGAATTTGAAAAATGGACTTTGGAGCTTTCAAAACAGACATATAGTAATTAGGTAACGTTGATAACACAGTTTTTACCAACAAGATTTTCCCTGCAAGTGATAACCATCTCCCTTTCCATGAAAGTAATTTGGCTTGAATAATTTGAATAATTTTATGCTAGTAAGTAACCTTGTTTTGTCCTGAAAAGAATGGAATTCCTAGATAATTACTTGGCAAGTGATCTTGTTTAAAGCCAAATAAATTTACTAGACTCTTCTCTGTTGAGGGCTTTGTGTTGAACAAGTAAATTTTTGAATTTCCTTCATTTAATTTTTGACCTGAAACTCTAGTATACTTATTCAATAAAGATTTTATATGTAAATATTTTGAGAAAACAACTTTACCAAAGAGAAAAGTATCATCAACAAAAAGAGAATGAGTCACTGATAAATTAGTATTAGAAATCAAAACCCCTTGAATATTACCTTGAACATGAGCTAAAAGAATAGATCTACTCAAAGCTTCTGCTAATATGATAAATAAAAATGGAGAAAGAGGATCCCCTTGACGAACCCCTTGAGAAGAGCCAAAAAGCCCCACAGCTGGCCCATTTAGTAACACTGAAAACTTAGTAGCTGATAAACATGCCCTTACTCACTTACACCATTTGGGTGAAAAACCAAAATTTAGTAGAACATGGTTTAGAAAACCCCAATCTACCCTATCATATGTTTTTTGCATGTCAAGTTTAATTATCATTGATGATAATTTATTTACAAGTATAGAATGCAAAGTTTCATGAGAAAAAATTGCTCCTTCTGAAGCTTCTCTACTAGGAACAAAGCCACCCTGTTCCTCATAAATAATTGTAGAAATAAGAGGATGTAAATGAAGATAGATAGCCTTAGTGAAGATTTTATAAATTGTGTTGTAAAGAGAAATAGGCCTAAAATCTAAGAAAGTCTTTGGAGATTGGATTTTTGGAATGATAGCAATATTTGTGACATTAAATATTCTCAACATACCCCCTGATTTTCTCAATTCCTTCAAAGCATTTAAAATGTCAAAACCAATGAAATACCAACATTTTTGAAAAAAATTGGTAGTGAAACCATCTGGTCCTAGAGATTTATCAGGGGACATTAAAAAAGAAACCTCTTTTAATTCTTTGAGAGAGAAAGGAGCCAAAAATCGAATGTTATATTCATGAGACACCAAAGTTGGAATGTGTTGAAGAAGCTCCTCTCTTTCCATTGCTAAGTTTTCACTGTTATTAGCGTTTGTTGTTAACAGTGTAGAAAAAAAAATTACTGCTTCATTTAGAATTTCTTCCTCTTTTGAAAGAAAAACACCTGTCACACTATCTTGAACTGAGAAGATTGAAGTTTTTCCTTTTTTAATTTGAGCTGAAATGTGAAAAAAATTGGTATTCTTATCACCATCTTTCAACCACAATTCCCTAGACTTCTGCCTCCAGTAAATCTCCTCTCTCAATGGTAATTCTCTCCATTCATCTTGTAATTTTATTTTGTCTTCAAATAATGAATTCTCAAGACCATTAACAATGATACTTTCATTAATCTCTACTAACCTTTTGTACACCAAATATTTCTACACAAAAAACATTTTTGAAGAATAGACGATTCCAAATTTTTAAGTGATTCTTAATATGGTCCAATTTCTTACTCAATTGAAACACCCATGAACTAGGAAAAGATGGTGCACTCAACCACCATTTCTTTATTAGACTAATAAGTTCAGGATGCCTAAGCCACATTGCCTCAAACTTGAAAGAAGATTGGAAATTTGTTTTTTCTTTCTTTGCCATGACATCTAGTGAAATAGCGAAATGATCAGAGGCTACTAAAGGCAGTATTTTAGATGATAAGACAAAATCACTAAGGACCCAATTTGGAGAGGTTAAAAACCTATCTAATCTTTCTGCAATTTGGAGAAATATTTTCCTCCAGTTTGTCCAAGTAAAACTACCATTTTGTGGGATTACATCCACCAAAGTACTGTCTTGAATAAAAGAAGCAAAATCTTCTATGATTGATTTGGGAGGACATATTACCCCTTTTTTTCCAATAAAATTTTAATGGCATTAAAATCTCCTGCTAGAACAACTTTGTCTTGGCCTAACACATCTAGTTTTAGCTTGAGAGTATCCCACAATTTTTTTTTAGCAGAGGTACTTATAGAACCATATACATTTAACAAACAAAAAGATAAATCATAATGAATAATTTGCATTAATTACCAATTTTGATCAAAAGAAATATTGCTAACTATTTTAGCATTCCAAAAAGTAATCAAACCCATAGAAGCACCATGAGAAGGAGAGTGAGATGCTTCCCAATTATGCCATTTTTTATTTATTACTTGAAAAGATTCTTCAAAATTTTTGGTTTCTTGCAAAACAATAATATCTTCCCCTGAAGCATCCAATTGATGCTTTACTTGGGACATTTTGATAGAAGCATTTAAGCCTCTGAAATTCCAAGATATTAACCTCATTGCAAATTTCGAGAGCAACATGCTCTCCTTGGTCTTTTTTTTTAAATGGAAAAGCCCAAATTGGCATCTAGTGTCAACTGTAAACCCGTTGATATTTCTTCTTGCAATTTTGTAGGTAAGGAATTTCTACCCCTTTTAGCTGGTGAATTTTTACTTGAGGGAAAAGATAACAAAGAATGAGAAATTGAACACAAATCATCTAAAGAACCCCCTTCCCCAAAAAACTCAGAAGCAATATCATCTATCAATTGATCACCTACTGATACTAAAGTATGATCAAGAAATTTTACAAGATCTTCCTCAGAAGACAAACCAACAAAATTATATTTAAATCAACTAAGTCTGAATGAGATTGTAGATTTTTGGATTGATTTTGAACTTCAAATAAACTTAACCTATCATCACATTGATTTGTCACACCAAGTGCTAACATAGAAGCACATTGGTTCACTTGTTGAAAACTATCAAATTTAAGATGAGGAAGAAAAACCTTGAGAGAATGAAGAAAAATATTCATTGGAGACAACAAAATCTGTTCCCAACCCAGAACAAAAGAGAAAAAAAAAGGCTTAACTATAGAAATATTTGAAACTTCCTTACCATTGGCATGTCCAGAAAATGATTCTACCCAAAGAAGGAAAAATGTCATTAAAATATTTCCCCTTGGAAACACAAGTTGCTTGAACATCCTCAACTTCCTCCGTAAGGAAAACACTATGACAATCCCCTTAAAAATTAAAATATGAATATTGTAATGTCCCCATCTCAAGCCTAATCTTTTCAGTGACCATTGGCCTATTCTAGAGACCCGTAGGCTAGTCGGAAGGTAAAATTAGGGTTTCCTATTTTGATGGAAGTTCTTGCTCAGAGTTGGTTGTTTCAATGGCAGATTCTTTCTGGGTTTTCAGAGAGCTTCACAGTGGTATGTTCTTTTGGGCATTCTGAGCATCTTCAGGAATTTACTATTTTTAGTAAATTCTATTCCAGGCAGTAAACAGGTTGGTCTCAGGCAATTGACTTTCCTCTTCAGCTGATTCAATTGGCATATTTAGATTCTGGCCTTGGGATGCAATTTGAGGTGATAAGCTGAATTATTTTGAAGTAGTTATGTTTAATGTTATATTTTAACATTGACCCTTGGCCTAGCAACTTTACCTTAAGTTGTTTTTAAAAGAGGTTCTTTATGGGTGGGCGCCTCATTAAAGGAATTGATTATATTTCTTATTAAAAGATTTATTTCCCAAGCAAAAGTGGATGCCATCTTCAATGAAGGAATAATTTAATAATTAAAAGTCAAAATTGCAGCTAGAAGGAAAGGACGCCATTGGTTGAAGGATTAGGGTTTGACTCTTAGGAGAAGGTTAGGGTTTCGAGAAGAGTTAACCAAAAATTATAAAAGGAAGACTTTGATCCTCAATTCATGATCTTTTGTCTACAGGAATGTTATGTTGCCAGATTGGCTGTGGGATTGCTTCGGGGAATGAAAGCCTCCTAGCTTGGCATTGCTTCTCGCTTGCAAGATAGCGACTAGTGGTGATATAGTGTAGTTTGAGTGATTTGTAGTGAAGTTGGTGCATTGTAGTCAATGTTTGGTATTGTAGATCAGTTTATGCATAGTAGAGAGATTCTGGAATTTCATTTTTATCTACAGCAGTTTGATGTTTTTATTCATAAGTCCAAAAATACAAAAAAAGTCATTATGGGTATTGTCTAAATCTATGTGTTTGTAAGGGGTGACTCATTTCTCCAAGTTGCAAATTTTTTGGAGAAGCTTTGAATTTTTAATGTGAAATCACCCTTCTTGCTAGGCCGTACTTTCCAGATTTGCCTTGGGATTGGTGCATTAAATACATAGAGTCTTTTGTTTAGCTTTCAGTGTCCTATCTTGGTTGCCATCTTATTAGGGTCATATTGCATTTTGTCTCATGAAATTTGAATGGGTTTGGAGTGAGTTATGAGTAAAATTGTGAGTTTCAGGGCTGCTATTCATGCATAAGAAAAACAGGACTGTCATAAATCAGTTTGTGAAGTTGGTCCTATTAATTACAGTTTCGGGTCTAATCTTTATTATTTAGTGAAGGAAGTTATATTTAATATTGCAGCTCTCTCTAACTCTCGATTCACGATCATAGCAAGGAATTATCTTTTATATCGTAAGTTGACAGTAGTACTGACAGCCATTCTTAATCTTGCTTTATCATGATTTGTAATGCTCATCTTTACATTCTGTAATCGCATTTGTATTTCATTTATCTCCGCCATATGGTCACCTCATCTCCGTATTGGATTGAGTAGCACATACTTGGTGTTGAGTTTGCTTTCAATTTACTAGATGATAGGGACCCTTTGACCACATGCTTGTCGTTCACCGACACATTTCTTGGTTAGAGTTCTTGTACCAGCATTTCCATTAAGATCCTCTGACCATATGCTCGCCATCACTGGCCCCATTCTTGGTTAGAGTTCCTTCCGCTCTGTTCTGCTTTTCAGATCCTCTAACTAATGCTCACACCTTGCTCACATTGGGATCCTGGTGTACATTCTGGTTAGAGTTGCTTTAACATCGTTTTGGTTTTGGGCTAACCTTAATGGGTGCGTATTGTTTGTAACTTGCAACTGAAAAATGAAAAAAAAATTGGCTTGGTTTATTTCAGTGGTATGAGAGCCAAGATCTTGCCATCATGTGAACAAACTGTCTATGAGTGACAGAGAAAAGAGGTACATTGCAAGGGAAGACAAGAAGGTTGGAAAACAGTTCCAACCCTATCAAGCTCTAGAAGGTCAGACAACCTTAGAAGTCTTGAGGGCTCATTGGGAGTCTTCTTAGGAAACAGACATGGCAGAAGGTGAGAGATCAGTTGGGGGTAACGAGAGGGTTACCAGCAACAGAGATGATATTGGAAAGGGAAGAGAGAGATCCATCAGTCCGGGACAGAGATTTGAAAGAAAGAGGGATGCCTTAATGGATATGGTATCGCTCATGATGGGGAAAGTGGGCCAGAACACCATTCCACAGAACAACACTGGGCATAGAGGAGAGCATAGTGCTTCCAACCAGCATGATGGACATGCTGCTCAACATACTTCAAACAACACATATATTTCTTTCAGGCCATTCAAACCCACCTTCTTGGCACCTGTAAACACTCAGCCAGATCCTGAAGAAAATGCTTCATTCGTGGAGCAGTTGAGGCTTGGCCGTGCGGAGTATGATTCTCTCCCTAACGACATCAAGATGGATATGTCCTATAATGACTTTATGGATCATAAAAGAAAGAATAAAGGACAAGGGAGACATTATGAGCAAAGAAGAACACCAGTGCAAGGGGACTTGTATCAAGTTGTCAACAAGGTTATACTTCCACACTATGACGGGAGTGATAACAGTTCAGCCTGAGCTTGGATACAGAAGCTGGATAACTATCTAGCTCTCAGACCCATGGCAGAAGAAGAGGCGATCAAGTTCGCTACGTTACACCTTGATGGGGTGGTGCACGAGTGGTGGTACCATGGCCTAGTTACCTTGGGTCATTGGTCTATCACAACTTATGATGAGTTCACCAATAGGCTCATCGAGAGATTTGAGAAAAAGGATCCTGAAATTCATTTCAGAGAATTGGCACAGTTGAGGCAGTATGGCACAGTTGATGCCTACATAGCCGAGTTCCAGAGACTCTCAGTCATGGTCATTGTAATCACAGAGAGGCGATTGGTGATCCTTTTCAGTGAAGGATTGATGGAACCACTCAAGGGATGGATTAAATCTTCTGATCCACCCTCCCTATAGGAGGCCATGAAGAAGGCAAGAAACATGGAGTGGGCTGCTCCTAAGGCAAAGTTTCAATCCAATCCACCCTTTCACAAAGGGGATAAAGGAAAAAGACCTCATCAAAGACCTCCTTCGAGACCTCAATACAAGGAGTTCAAACAGCATAATCCTCATGTCACAAGATTGGATCCAGAGACAGTGAACGAACTCAAAAGAAAGGGGTTATGTTTCCGGTGTAGGGAAAAATGGTCTCAAGATCATGTTTGTCCAAAGGGAGTTAAATTTAATCAGATTGAGTACTGTTCAGCTGGTGAAAGTGATTCTGATTTTTCAGACCAGCAATCTGATTTTGAAGATACTGAAATGGAAAGAGTTCCAAAAGAGTCTGAAGATGAAAAAGAAAGTGGAGTTATTTTGGCTCAACTTTCGAGCTTTCAAAGAAATGAATCCTTCAAGGTTCGAGGGATGATTAAGGGGCAGCCAATAGTTGCTTTGATTGACACCGGGGCAACACATAACTTCATTGATGAAGTTGTGGTGGCAAAGAAGGGGCTGCAAATAGAAGAGTTTGAAGGCTTCAAGGTCATGGTTGCTGATGGATTCCACATCTCATGCACCAAGAAGATCTCAAACATGACTATGCAATTGGGAAACTATGAAGTCAAGGACGACTTCTATGTGGTTAACATTGGAGATACGGATGTCGTTTTAGGCATTCAATGGCTGCGTTCACTGGGAGAGATCTCCTCAAATATACAAACTATGGAGCTTAAGTTTCAATCCGATGGGAAGAGGGTAGTACTAAGAGGAATGTCCAATGGGGGTCCTCGGGTTGTGTCATTCAAGAGAATGGAAAGGCTGGTTCGTCATGATCAAGTTGAGTGGGCTGTAGAATGTATGATCTTTCCTGCTAGTCTGGTTGACACTAAGAGAGACTATCCTCCTAATGTGCAGTCTTTACTCACAAAGAAGAGCAAGGTATTTACTGATTTACCTCCTGGACTACCACCTGAACGGGGTTCAGAGCATATCATAGAGCTCAAGGAAGGAGCTAAACCAGTTATTACAACTCCATATCGGTACCCTAAGAAGCAGAAGGATGATATTGAGAAAAATATTCAGGAACTCTTGGAGATGGGTTTCATTCGCCCAAGCAAGAGCCCCTTTTCTTCAGCAGTGGTTCTTGTGAAGAAGAAGGATGGTACCATGTGCATGTGTGTGGACTATCGTGCTTTGAATCAAAGCATCATCAAAAACCGATACCCCATTCCATGGATAGATGAGCTCATTGATGAGCTACATGGAGCCAAGTTCTTTTCGAAGATCGATTTGAGATCAGGCTACCACCAGATTAGAATGAGGGGATCTGATGTTGAGAAGATAGCTTTCAGATACCACTATGGCCACTTTGAGTTTCTAGTCATGCCATTTGGGTTGACTAATGCTCCTACTACCTTCCAGTCATGTATGAATCGAGTTTTTTCAGAAGCTGTTGAGAAGGTTTGTGTTAATATTCTTCGATGACATTTTGATTTTTAGTAAGACCTGGGAGGATCATCTCAAGCACTTGGAGGAAGTGCTTAGCATCCTAGAATCGGAGAGCTTGTTCACAAAAGCATCCAAATGTGAATTTGGAATGGAGGAGTTACTGTACCTTGGTCACATAATCAGTGTTGAGGGAGTGAAGGTGGATCCTGAAAAGATCAAGGCAGTAGTTGATTGGCCACCCCCTGAAAACTTGACTTAGTTGAAAGGTTTTTTGGGTCTTTGTGGTTTTTATCGGAGGTTTGTAAAAGGTTACTCATAGAATGCTACTCCTCTTACTGATCTCACCAAAAAGGGAGCTTTTTGTTGGTCAGAAAAGGTTCAAACTATTTTTAACAAGTTTAAGAAGATCGCGAGTTCTTGTCCGGTTCTAGCTATCTCGGATTTTTCCAAGCCTTTCGAGCTACAATGTGATGCATCCGGTGAAGGAGTTGGGGCTGTCTTAATACAAGACAAACATCCTATTGTATTTGAGAGCAGAAAACTGAGGGGTGTTGAAAGAACATACTCTATCTATGACAAGGAAATGCTTGCCATTATGCATGCATTAGCCAAGTTCAGGCAGTACTTGGTGGGAAACAAGTTCGTGGTCAAGACTGATCACAATAGCCTCAAACACTTCATGCATCAGAAGGATTTGAATGAGAGGCAACAAAAGTGGGTGAGTAAGCTTCAAGCTTATGACTTTGACATTGAGTATGTCAAAGGGAAAAATAATGTTGTGGCCGATGCTCTGTCAAGGAGACCCCATCTTAGCTCATTGTGTGAGCTTACTGTGGATTGGAGGGACATGTTGCTTGCTGATTATGCCAAAAATCAGTTTGCAACCAGCATTATTGAGGGTACTTTTCATGATGAAAGGTACAAGGTGGTTGAGGCGTTGATACACTATAAGGGGAGAATCTTTCTGGTGGCTGATTCTAAGCTTAAGAAGAAGATTCTATTGACATTTCATGACATTCCGTTTGCTGGTCACCAAGGATTTTTTAAGACATATAGGCAGATTCGAGAAAGATTTTCTTGGAAAGGATTGAAAGGAGAAGTACAACGCTACATTCAGGAGTGTCCTGTTTGTCAGATGAACAAGAATGAGCATACACTACCAGCTGGTTTGTTGCAACCACTTCCTATTCCCAATCAAAAATGGGAAAGCATCTCAATGGATTTCATCACAGGGTTACCCAAGGCCCAATGGAAGGATTGTATCTATGTGGTAGTGGATAGGCTAACCAAATTTGCTCATTTCTTCGCCATTACCAGCTCTTTTTCTGCAGCCCAAGTTGCAGATCTATTTTTTCATGAGGTGTTTAGGCTGCATGGGTTGCCAAAGAACATTGTGAGTGATAGGGACAGCAAGTTCCTAAGTACTTTTTGGCAAGAGGTTTTTCAGAATGAGTGGTACTGTGCTCACTCCAAGCACTAGTTATCACCCCCAAACAGATGGATAGACTGAAATAGTGAACAAGTGGTTGGAAGGCTACTTGAGAAACTATGTATCGAAGCAGCAAAGAGCGTGGGTTAAGTGGCTTCACATAGGGGAGTACTGTTATAATTCTTCCTTTCATATGTCAATTAAGATGTCTCCTTTCTTGGCTCTCTATGGGTATGAAGCACCTAGCTTTGCTGATTTGGTGTTTGGTGATAGCAAAGCACCTCAAGCCAAGGATTTGTTGTAACAAAGTCAAGACATCATGAAATCATTAAAGAATAATCTGCAGATTGCACAGAATCAACAGAAGATGTATGTTGATCAGAGGCATGTTGAGTGTTCTTTCGAGGTTGGGGATATGGTTTATCTCCGATTACAGCCTTACAGACAGTCTACTCTCAAGAAGAGTGGAGCTGAGAAGCTCAAACCTCACTTCTATGGGCCATTCAGGGTCATCAGAAAAGTTGGAGCAGTAGCTTATGAGTTGGAGCTACCTTCTGATAGTAGAGTACACAATGTCTTCCACGTCTCTTGCCTCAAGAAGGCACTTGGACATAATGTGGTTGCTTCATCATAGTTGCCACCTTTGGATGAAGAAGGACAGTTGGTTCTAATTCCAGAGGAGATACTTGATTTTAGAGAACGTTCTTTGAGGAAAAGAACAATCAGAGAATACTTGGTGAAGTGGAAAAATTTGCCTATGGAGGATGCAACTTGGGAGAGTGATGATGTTCTGCAGCATCCAGGTTTGCAATTTCTTGAGGACAAGCAATCTTGGGGAGGGTGGACTGTAATGTCCCCGTCTCAAGCCTGATCTTTTCAGTGAGCGTTGGCCTATTTCGGAGACCCGTAGGCTAGTAGGCTAGTCGGAAGAAGTTATGTTTAATGTTATATTTTAACATTGACCCTTGGCCTAGCAACTTTACCTTAAGTTGTTTTTAAAAGAGGTTCTTTATGGGTGGGTGCCTCATTAAAGGAATTGATTATATTTCTTATTAAAAGATTTATTTCCCAAGCAAAAGTGGACACCATCTTCAATGAAGGAATAATTTAATAATTAAAAGTCAAAATTGCAGCTAGAAGGAAAGGACGCCATTGGTTGAAGGATTAGGGTTTGAATCTTAAGAGAAGGTTAGGGTTTCAAGAAGAGTCAACCAAAAATTATAAAAGGAAGACTTTGATCCTCAATTCATGATCTTTTGTCTACAGGAATGTTATTGTGTCGGATTGGCTGTGGGATTGCTTCGGGGAATGAAAGCCTCCTAGCTTGGCATTGCTTCTCGCTTGCAAGATAGCGACTAGTGGTGATATAGTGTAGTTTGAGTGATTTGTAGTGAAGTTGGTGCATTGTAGTCAGTGTTTGGTATTGTAGATTAGTTTATGCATATTAGAGAGATTCTGGAATTTCATTTTTATCTACAGTAGTTTGATGTTTTTATTCATAAGTCCAAAAATACAAAAAAAGTCATTATGGGTATTGTCTAAATCTATGTGTTTGTAAGGGGCGACTCATTTCTCCAAGTTGCAGATTTTTTGGAGAAGCTTTGAATTTTTAATGTGAAATTGCCCTTCTTGCTGGGCCATACTTTCCAGATTTTCCTTGGGATTGATGCATTAAATACATAGAGTCTTTTGTTTAGCTTTCAGTGTCCTATCTTGGTCGCCATCTTATTAGGGTCATATTGTATTTCATCTCATGAAATTTGAATGGGTTTGGAGTGAGTTATGAGTAAAATTGTGAATTTCAAGGTTGTTGTTCATGCATAAGAAAAACATGACTGTCATAAATCAGTTTGTGAAGTTGGTCCTATTAATTATAGTTTCGGGTCTAATCTTTATTATTCAGTGAAGGAAGTTATATTTAATATTGCAGCTCTCTCTAACTCTTGATTCACGATCATAGCAAGGCATTATCTTTTATATTGTAAGCTGACAGTAGTACTAACAACCGTTCTTAATCTTGCTTTATCATGATTTGTAATGCTCATCTTTACCTTCTATAATCGCATTTGTATTTCATTTATCTCTACCATATGGTCACCTCATCTCCGTATTAGATTGAGTAGCACATACTTGGTGTTGAGTTTGCTTTCAGTTTACTAGATGATAGGGACCCTCTAACCACATGCTTGTCATTCACCAACACATTTCTTGGTTAGAGTTCTTGTACCAGCATTTCCATTAAGATCCTCTGACCATATGCTCGCCATCACTGGCGCCATTCTTGGTTAGACTTCCTTCCGCTCTGTTATGCTTTTCAGATCCTTTGACCAACGCTCACACCTTGCCCACATTGGGATCCTGGTGTACATTCTGGTTAGAGTTGCTTCAGCATCGTTTTGGTTTTGGGCTAACCTTAACGGGTGTGTATTGTTTGTAACTTGCAACTGAAAAACGAAAAAAAAAATTGGCTTGGTTTATTTCAAATATCCACCACTGTAATAATCTGAATTAAAATAGCTTTTTAAACCAATTGTAAATTGGTACCATTTTATGCAGAGGTCAAAGATCTTGAATAAAAGAGATATATCAAACAAACTCTTACCATTCATGTCAGAGGATAAGGCCACGGTCGATTCAATCAAAAAAGATTCTTCAATTTTTTTATGTGAATTCATATTAACATCCATTTTCAAAAAAGCAGGCTTCTTAAACACTTTTTGAAGGGTGAAGTGGAAAATGGCAAAGAAATAAAATTTGCTTAGGATCCTCAAGAACCACCTTTTGTTTCCAAATGCCACATATTGACTTAATATTGTCAACTGTTGGAATAGGTCTTGAAACATCCATGAGAACACAGAGACTGATTGGTAGAGAAGGATTAGAGAAAAAATCTAGATGTTGATTTAAAAAAATGCCTAATTTATTGCCTAGAATCTCAATAATGCACGACTCTCTATATTCCAAGGGTGATCCCTGAAGCTGAACCCAAAAAGGAATAAATTTTACTCTAGCCTAATTAGGGTAAAAATTTATAGTCCAAAGAGTCATAAAAAGACTATTGCCTTCACATATCCAAGTTTTTTTCTGGAATACAACATTCTTAGAATATTTATCAGAAAAGATTACAACAAAAAAACCTTCAACTTTATCTAAGAAGAAGACTTGATTAGATCCTTTCCAAGTTTGGAATACCCATAATTTTAAACATTCGAGATCTGGAATGAAATTCCAAAGCTTACCAATAAGAGCAATGTCCTTTAAGTCTGCAATTTGTGGCCGAAGCATAGAATGAGGAATTGTAACATTAACTTGATCATTAGGAAAAAATTTTTTTACCTTCAAAAGCCACTTCTTAAATTTTACACCAAGATCTCTAGCCTTCTCCTGCACATTGAACTGTCTCCACCCAGACTCAACAAAGCTGATAACATTAGGGTTTAAAGCAAGATTCTTAGGAATGGCAACATAGATAGGGATGGCAATGGAGTTAGGAAAAGTCAAAGGCTCAACGAAGCGGGAAATTTAGGGCAAACCAAAGGAATATTGTTTGGGAAAGAGGCCGAAGCCGAATCCAGATTTGGAACAAAGGGAGCCCCCGAAAATGAAGAACAAGGAGGTGGAAAACCCTTGTGACCATATGGTCGACCAACAATCACGTCAGCCTATGAGCGAGAAGAGGATGAAGAAATTGAAGGATATTCACATTGAGACAAACAAATATCAAAAGGAGCTTGCTTACCCTTGACTAGAGACTTCTTTGCAGGCGGAATATGATGAAATGTATACTTTCCAGCATGCTTGTTAGGGATCCACTCCCCATTATGAAAAAAAGAACCAGGAGAACCCTTGGGATCATTAGATCTGGAGATTTTTTTTTTTTCTCAAAGAAAACCTAGATCCATGAGGTATGCTAGGAGATCCATTGAAATAAGCAACATTGGTGTTAGAAGAACCAACCCGAGATAACCTTCTCGACCACGAAAACCCTTGGAGAGTGCAGAATGAGAAGAAAATTTAAAAAAAAAAATCATTTCCAAAATTATGCCTCTAAAACATGTGGTCCTCCATCCTTTAGGAAAGCTCTTTTTTTTTCAATAACATTTTTTATATTAATATCATTCTCAATTTTAGTATTCTTTTATGTTGTACTAATTTTATTCTCAAATTTAATATTCATTAAAAAAAGTGAATGAGAATATTTTAATATTTGTTGTCAATTTATGATATTAAGATTAAATTACTAGTTTTTGGAATATACCTTTTATTTTTAACATTTCATGTTATACTTGCAGGTAAGAATACTAAGGGTCGATCCACCTTTGGACCCTTCAATGCCAAGGGCCAAATGTATGAATCATGCTTTATTGGATGTTGGAGGTAAGAATACAACTCCCATTTCACCAAATGTGGGGGAAGTGGAGGATTGCTCTTCATTCTCCCCTTAATCTGAGTCTTTGAAGGATGATATTCCATGGAAGATCATCCTTAATAAGGAAAAGAGGTCATCCTAAACATGCTTGTGCTTCCCACACCCAAGCATTAGGTGCTTGAAGCATTAGAAAGGGTCTAGCAGTGGTGTAGTTTGTTATCCTTGTTTATTTTGTTGATAGTTTGGTTGTAGCTGTATATGTGTTGTTGGCTACTTCTAGTCTATGACAACTTGGTTGTTGTTTCATGATAGTTTATCTTTTTTGGCTACATTTTTTTTTATTTCCAACTATATGTTAAAATTATTTTGTTGTAAAGGGTTTCAAGGTCCCTTCAAAACTTTCTTTGTTGTGTTTTATTGCAAGTTGGATACAATTTGGTTGTTTAAAGGGTTTTAGGGCCCCTTCAAAAATTGTTTCCCTCAATAAAACTATATTTCATGTTATAGTATCAATCACAATACAAACATGGTAGACAATGTAAAAAGGTTTTGTGCAAAATATGTTTGATCTCTCTATACTCTACTTAAATATTGAACATTCTTCAATGGTCAAAGACTCAATATAAATTTTACACTTCATCCCTACCATAAGTGCTAATTAACAAAATCCATTTCTTTCCTAAATATTGAATGAAGTGGCATTCACCAAAGCAACTCAAATTATTGAATAATTTAAAGGTTTGGATTTATTCCCAAGTGCTTACAATGTATGTACATTATCATGTCTAAGAGCTAGAATAAAATAAAGAAATCAAAGCTCATGCAAAATAATTTTTAAATCAAAATTAGAAGAGAACAACTCAAAGTTATCAAATTAGGTGAATTAATCTCAATCATTATCTCTTCATCCAAAAGCCTATAAATCTAGATATTTTTCTTCAATCCATATATGTTTATAAGGAATCATCAATGTACTACGAAAATATTGCATGATCATTTGGCATCCACAATCCTTCATAGAAGCATGAGAAAATTCAAATCAATTCTATCTAAGGTTTGCATGTGTTTAGAATAGGATTTTAATTATTTTTTTTAATTTCTAATTTTATTATAAAATTATTTTCACAATTTATATCAACACACTTGTCTTTAATAGTTTATTTCCCCTACTGGGCTAGTATTTTTACTTTGATTGGTCTAGGGCATGCATTCTTTTCTTTGGGAAGTTCAACATTCCAAACATGCACCTCAATCCTTTTAGCCTTGGGAATAAAATTCTTCCACACCATTCCAGGTTAAATGGTTATGATATAATTTTTACTATTTTCACTATTAATCCTTTATTTTCAACCACAATTTCAACCCTTTACTTACCCTTTCTTGTATTAGCACTCTAACATTTGACCCAACTACAACATTAGAATTAGGCTTAACATTAAATAATCTATTTTTTCACTAATAATTAATCTACACTTGCATAACTATTTCCTCACTTAGATATTTGATGTCATCATGGAAAGGTTTAGCCTTCTTATATATTTATTATATGTGTTATTAAAGATATGCCAAACTATGTTATGGCATTGCTATAATCATATTGATGATGCTTGTGACTAACAAAGTAACTTTTATATTCAAATTAGTTTAAATGTCTCTACATACTCACATGGGTAAATTGATCATATTTCTTAATCTCATTATCATATTCATATATTTATTTATTTATTATTATTGCTACAAAAATACATATAGTAGGATCTCCTTAAATCTCCCCCATCTACATTTTTGTCACACCCCGTCTTTTAGTTACTAAGTTAATTTTACCCTATAAGTAAATATGATGATAAATGTTTGTCAGAAATTCAATATGTTCAATAGGCAAATGAAAGAATGAAATATGTATTATAATGTTATTTCTTTTGAAAGAATAAATATATTTTATATTGATAGAAAATGTGATGGGTGAATATATATTATGAATATGACATGTATGTGATGTATATAAATGCATTAATGCAACTAACTAAGTTGTTATGGTGAACTAAGTTGAATGCAAGGATAGGTTCTAGCCTTCGAAAGAGAGGGGAAGTATGAATCGGGAGAAGAACTTGGATTGGTAACCTTTAATGATCCTAACTGAGCATTCACACACTCACGACATAGATTGGTTTAAAAGAGTCAAGTCATTCAAGATTTGGTAAGTAAACCTTGGTTGAAGTCTTGGATAAGTTAGAGAGATTGTGTGGTCGTCTTTGATTGATTATGGTTTTGGTTAAATTGTATTTTATTTTGTGATTGTTTCTTTGGTTGAATTGCATGTTTGAATCTTTGTATTGGGTTTGAGTTCTTCTTCTTATATTTATGTAAATTGATCATTAAATATATATATAATGTATATATATGTATGTGTGTGTGTGTGTATAAATGATAGATCATGCATAATGAATGTGTGCATGCCTACAAAGGAGTAGGAAAAATTATGCATATCCATGCACATATACATCATATACATCGAAGTACTGGTTGAGAATATATCATAGATACATATATGCATTAATATATTTGGTATATACAATGATTGATTGATAAATAGATAGTTATATGAGTTTATATAAAGATATTTAAATAATATTATGTATATATTGTTGGTTAATAGATTGGGTACCTTGAGAAATAATGGGTTATTTTTCTTGAAAGGTGTGATCATTCCCAACAACTCTGGAAAATTCACAATTTCATTTTTGAATTTCCTATGAATTTTGGAGGTACAACTCTCTCCTATCATATGCAGTGAATTTGACTAATCTAAATGAACATATGTATGCTTTTAACTTGAAAGCAAGAAAGGAAAAACTCAATACAAGAAAAATTCATCATACCAAGTGCAAATAAAAGTTATTAAAGGTACTAGCTCAAAGACCAATTCACATATGACAGATTGTTAAAATACTGACACAAAGACCAATAAGCATGAAATAGATTGTAGAACTACTGGCGTAAAGACTAGTTTACATAAAATGAAGTAACAAAGATATCAACCCAATATTACTTAAGAACTAAAATCAAATATAAAGATGGATACATACACCAACACATAGTAATAGTATAAACATCCAGATATACCTTAAACACATAGATTCAAGAATATTGGCTATCTTTGTAAGCTAAATGCACAAAAAAAATAGAGATTTCATTTCAAAGAAAAATTGAATGGCATAATGTCATGTATCTTTTATAGTGATGTCTAGAGAGAGACAGTTTGAAAATAAATACATATATATAAAGCGGGTGAGTAACCGCTTCTTTGCCCATAACTAATTTTAAATTAAAATTCTTTTAAGAAATAAAAAAACTAAAACCATGACAATGGCGCTTCGCTTCCGACTTCTACAGACATGGCAAGTCATTTTCGCAAGGCTTGGAAGGCCTTGATGACATGTGGAAGTTATTTATGATGATGAATGATTATATTTACCATTCATAATCTCAATGCCAATTGGCTATCTTGAATAGCTTCAATTCTTTGGTTGTAAGTATTCACAAGTCATGTAGCTTGAGATAGGATGAGATCTAATTCGTTTAATCTCCTCAAGTAGTTTGCATTGAAGGATTGAGAACTGAAAATGTCATCAATTATCTTCTAGAAATCATTCTACAAAACCTTGGTACTTTCATTACTTCCATCTCTTCCCCTGTCAAGTTGCAATCCGAGGGAAACAAGGTTCTTATGAATCTCTTGTAGGATTTCATTACATTCGGTTCAGACTTATTGAAGCTTCTACAAGCCTTGTTTCATGACTTGCAACTTTTCCATTCCAAGGCCTATCATAGCCTTGATTTCATTTACATATTGGTTCCATACCTTCTCTTCTTTCTCAATAGTGGTGATATCCTCTTGCACCTTTGTTCTTGAAGCATTCGCCCTTTGTAAAAATTTAAGAGATTCAAAAATATATGATTACCTCTTCTAATTAATCCATTACTCCATTCCTTAATGGATCTGCCAAAGTTTTTGGAGCTCCTTATTTTACTTACTACTTCTTTCCCTATCAAAGCCATGGATCAAAAGATTACTCAAATTGAGATATCAGTTGAGGTGGCAGATCAAAAATTAATTTCAAGAAGTCAGTTAAGGCTTGGATCTACCTTTTCAATTCATCTTTAATTTCTTTATCCTTCTTCGAGCTCTCAACCATTCTTGCTGTAGATACCTAAAATATTTGTACATCTCCATCGATTGTATGGGGTCCCATATCAATTATATCAACATTAAAGTCACTGGTTGTTTCCTGAGTGACTTCCTTTTGTGTAGTGGGATGCGTAACTTCCAGGTATAAACTCCCTGATCCGACATCATCAATTAACCTAGTAGTGGTTTTCAAATTCTTTGGTTTTGGGGTACTCTAAATCAATTATCCAACCATATCTTGCTTTGGGAGGTCTAGTCGTATTACTTTTCTCTTCCTTGATAGAGTATCATCTAGCCAAAAAGGGGTATTATGGACGTTGGTTGCTTTAGAACTAGAGGAAGGGAATACCATTCTATTCGTGGGAGGAGTATTCATCTAAATAAATTGAGATGGGTGGAGAGAAGATCTCTATTTCAGAGGCTCATTAACCTCCATATCCGGTGATACCGAGGTGATGGGGAAGAAGAGCTAAAATCAATATTTCATATGTCAACCCCTTCTCCATCATCCCCTTTATCCTGGTCCAGAGTGGGTAAATTTGGGAGGTCCTCTCTGCATGTTGGTTGAAGTGCATTATTATGAGGGGGTTCTTCATTGCCATCACCTTGAGCCCCATATTGCATTGACTATGGAGCAACCCCAGAGGTTCCTACCATTATAGAGGGTTGACCACTACTTCCTATTGGTTGGGTGTTCTGTGATCTGGTTTTAGGATGAGATTGCTCTATCTTTTTCTCAGTGACCCATTATTGAGTCCTTTCCAAGACATCAACAATCCTTGCTTCAATGGTTTCTTTCTCTTTACTACTCCAATCCATTGCAAGAATAGGTCGACTTGCTATTAAATCTATGAAAATTGGGTCCACTAGGTCTAACCCATCATCTTCAATTCCTTGTATATCAAAACTCAAATTAAAGATAATTATTTATCTCAAATAAAGTCTCATCCAACTCCTTCTCCTCACCTCAAATTCATCAAAAAAATCTTCCCAATAGTCTTCTAGAGTAGGAAGATGAAATAAACTATAACCTAGCTTCAAATTATCTTTAACATAATCCTTAAGATCGAAAGGAAAATGTTCATCATAAGTCTGTAGATTGTACTTGGTTATTTATTTTTCTATGTTGAGGGTGTCTGAGATGGAATCAAAATGTATAAGGGCTGAAACCAACTAGAAATTTCACTATCACCCTTCTCTAGTCTTGACATCTCTTGGTGAAATGTACCAATTGAAAGGAAGCTAGGTGAGCAGAAACAACTTCCTACACTAATCTAATCAGAGGGGAGTTACAAAAATTTCTTTTTAACACCTTATTCAGTTACAATAAGAGATACACATAGAGAATAATGGATAAAATCAACAAGTACACACATACAACAATGAATAAATAGTGAAACCAAGTTTATCGTGGGGAAAACCATTTTGGGTAAAACAACCTCACCCTCCAAAAGCACAATACTATCTTTTATTACTTCAAAAAATGGTTACAAGATATCACCAAGTACAAGCTTCCTCAACAAATGCTTTAACACCAAAACCTATTTCTAGAGTAATACTGGCATCACTTTGTTACTTGCAAACAAACTATGAATTCTACAACGACACTCAATAAAAAGAGTGTTACAAGCTTTATGAAGCATCTAGAAGGTGTGGGTCATCCAAATTCAAAAGGAACAAGTTTCAACACCTTAGACATGCATTTGGACACATGTACAACATTCCCTTACACCCCCAAAAAGTGTCAAACATGCAAATATTTTTCTTCCAAGCTTGGGTGCCAAGAATATGCTAAAAATAGGTTATGAAAAATTCCTTACAACTATCATAGAATCTGTCATAACATCTATCATAAAACTGTCGTAGCATCCATCATAGGATCTGTAAGAGAATCTATCATAACTAGCTAAAAATATTCGATTCTCTTACATCCTGTCATAACCCATATTGGGAACCAAATTTCTCAATGAATTCAAAGATGCCTTATGATGTGTCATAGAATTTGTAAGATGCCATAGATTCAAAATTGGGATGCCTATGTCCACTTGGGATGATGATGTGTCATCCAGTCACCTCCAACGGGGATGCCACCCAACTGGTGGGTCCTAATTTGTGACGTGACATCATAGGCATTTATATAATACAAATAAATACATAAATTACATCAAATTAAATCAATGTTAGGACTCTAAGGATGAGACACCTTAATCCCAACATTCTCCCAATTGTTGAAGACCTGCCAAGAGTCATACTGAATCATTTTCTCAAGGCCTCAAGTCCCATAGAATTGGAACACCATATGAAATTCTCCATGCTCATTGGTTTTGTCAGTGCATATACAACATTCACCAAAGTTTCAACCTTCTCCAAGTTCTCCTTTCCATCTTATACCATATCATGAAGAAAATGATACTATACATCAATGTGCTTTGTTCTAGCATGGAAGGTAGGATTCTTTGCTAGACAAATTTACTTTGACTATCACAACAAACATTAATTTTTCCTATATCTAAACCAATATCAAAACACAACCTCTTAAGAAAAATGGCTTCCTTACATGCATGAGTGGATGCCATATACTCTGCCTTTGTCATGGAAAAAGTGACTACAACCTACCGCTTACTCATGCAACTGATAGCACCACCAAACATCATAAACACATAACCACTGGTGGATCTTCTACTATCAATGTCACCTACCCAATCTGAATCTACATATCCTTGAATGCTCATTGAATGCTGAGGTCCAGTAGGATAACCATGAAAACACAAGGCATACTTGGAAGTACCCTATAAATATTTGAATACTCTCTTAATAGCATCTCAATGCAATCGTTCAGGATTAGCCATGAAATGACTAAGGACTCCCACTGCTTGAGAAATGTTTGGTCTCATACACACCATCGCATACATAAGACTTCCAACTGCACTTGCATAAGGTACTCTAGTCATTTCCTCCATCTCAATAGGATATTTTGGACAATCATTCATATAAAGATTTGTCCCTTGCATCATAGGAAAAAATAATTGTCTGCAATCTAACATATTGAATCTCTCCAAAATGGAGTTTAAATACTTGCTCTGGCTTAACCAAAGATTTATGTTAGCTCTGTCTCTCATGATTTCTATTCCCAGAATGTACCTAGCTACACCTAGGTCTTTCATCTCAAATTGTGCTAACAACAGAAACTTCAAATCTAAAATCACACTTTTACCATTCCCAATAAACAACATATCATCTACGTATAGAACAATAATAATAATGCGACCATTATCATTTTTAAAGTATACAATGGTTAGATTTAGATCTCTGAAATCCCAATGAAAACACATAGGTATCAAACTATTGATACCACATTCTAGGAGTCTGTTTCAAACCATAAAGAGACTTCTCTAGTTTGCAAACAAAATTTTCTTTACCTTTTTCAATGAAATTCTTAGCTGTGACATGTAAATCTCTTCCTCCAAATCACCATAAAGGAATTTTTTCTTCACATCCATCTGCTCCACTTCTAAGTCATATGTTGCTGCAAGTGACAACATAAGCCGGATAGACGTCAGATTTTCTACAGGAGAGAATATATCTCCATAATCAATTCCCTCCACTTCGAAAAATCCCTTGGCAACCAACCGTGCCTTATACTTCTCAACACTTCCATAAGGACCACACTTTTTCTTGAACACCCATTTGCAACCAACAAATTTACGTCCACTAGCAAAAGGTACCAAATCCAAAGTCTTGTTTTTCTTTAATGAAGCCATCTCCTCATCCATGGATTGCATCCAAGAATTTGAATCATTCATACCCATTTCCTTTCTATTTGTCCTAGGCTCATCAGTATTAGTAATCAAGGCAAATATGTAGCTCGAATCCAACAATGAATATCCAATCCTTTTTGGTTGCCACCTAACCTATGTAGACCTCCTCAAAGGTTAAGATTGAGGTTCTTCTTCTTCTTCAGAGCTTTCAGAGCTCTCCTCATCATCAAGTCCAACAAGAGTACTAAATTCTTCTTTCTTCAGAGTAGGTGGAATCTGAACTACCTCCTGATTTTGTTTCTTTTCTTTCTTTGGTTGTAGCTCAATAAAGGAAGGTTTTATCTCTCTGAAGATCACACTTCTGCTGTAGAGAACCTTCTATGCTACTAGATCCCAAAGTTTGTACCCTTTTACACCAACACCATAACCGATAAAGATACACAAGTAACAACCTTGTTCTCCAACTTATACCTCTTTTCAATCAAAACATGAGCATAAGCTTTGCAACCAAATACTTTGAGAATTCTCATCGAAGGATTTTTACCAAACCATGCCTCCATGTTTGTCTTTCCAATAAGCGCTGATGTAGGAGATCTATTGATCAAATAACATGTAGTAGCTATTGCTTCAGCCCAAAATTTATGTTCAAGGCTAGCACCACTCAACATACTCCTAGCTCTCTCCATCAATGTTCTATTCATCTTCTCTATAACTCCATTTTATTGTGGAGTGTAGGGAGTTGCCTTATGTATCTCAATCTCGTGCTCCTAATAGAACTTGTCAAACTCTATGGAATAAAATAGACTACCATTATTAGTTCTCAAAAACTTAATCTTTATGCTTGTTTAATTTTCTACCAAGTCCTTAAACTCCTTAAACCAACTAAAGACTTCAACTTTACTTTTGAGGAAATAAGAAAATGTCTTTCTATTGTAATCATCTATGAAAGATACAATATATATATTTTTTGACAATGAAGGAACATTTACAGGACCAAAAACATTTGAATGTAGATAATCCAAGACCCTAAAAGTCTTATGAGAACTAGAGTAGAAAGAAACACGGTATTGTTTTTCATATTCACAATGTTCATAAAAGTCAAACTCGAGATTACAATCATCAAGGCCTTCAACAAGGCTCTTATTTTTCAAGGTTCGAAGACCCTTCTCACCAATGTGACCAAGTCATTGGTGCCATAACATTGTCTTCTCTACAAGAAGTTTCATTTCCATGGAATGGGCACCCTTAGGTACCCAAAATGCATGACCATCAGATGTAGCTGCAACATGCTTATTTTCTGCACAATTAGATGGCGAGGATGAAGAATCCAAAGGTCTCTTCTTTGGTACATCAGAAGAACTATTGCACTATATAGTGCATGCATCTAGCTGAAACAGAGTCCCAATAAGAACTACCTTAGCCAATACCATAGCTCCTCTTGTCATCTTGCACCCTCTATAAGAGAAAACAACTTGCACTCCCGAATCATTCAATTTTATTACAAAAAGTAGGTTTCATGCCAAACTTGGGATATGTAAGACACCATTAATCCCCTTCACTCTTCCATCAAGAAATCTGATTTTGAATCTTCCACGACCAACAATATTTAGGTGAGAGTCCTCACCCAGGTACACCTCTCCACCATGAAAATCCTCATACTTCGAGAACCAATCTTTGTGAGAAGTCATGTGAAAGGATGTACCTGAATCTATCAACCACACATCATTTGATGCATGGGCTACCAAGGCTGCAATAAATTCTTCTCCATCATCTTGGGATGATTTCGTAGATTCAAAATAGGAGAAAGACTTATTTTTCTTCTTCTTCTTCTTCTTACAATCTTTCCAAATGTGACCAGTTTCACCACAATTCCAATATTTTTCCTTGGACTTCTTACTAAGCGACTTTGACTTAGATTTCTTATCTTTCTTGTTGCTTCTCTTTTGGTCTGTCATGGACTGCGAGGGCCTCCTTGGCCATCTCAAAAGACTTACTTCACATCTCCTCAAATAGTAATGAGGAAACAACCTCATCCATATTGAAGGTGAAAGTAGTTGTTCCAATAGCCATTACTAGGTGATCCCAAGAGTCCGACAATGAACACAAAAGGAACATGCAATGGTTTTGTGAATATATTTTTTCTCCAATGGAACCCAGTTGTACAACCAACATGTTAAATGCATTTAGATGATCTTGTTTACCAAGTACTTAGCTTGGTAGATATCACCAAGCTTCTTCCACAAAGAAGTAGAAGTTTTCTCTTCATGGACATTCAAGAGGAAAAAATCAGCCAAATAGAGTCTAATAAGACTCTTAGCTTTCCTATCCATGAGATCCCAATCTTCTTGTTTCATTCTTGAAGGTTTGGTTCTAGAAATTGCAGCCCATAGGTCACGGTCTATGAGCATGTATTCCATTTTGATCTTCCACAACTCAAAATTACCACCGTCAAAATTTTCCATCTCAATCCTCCCTAATGTGCTTGCCATCTCTTTCCTGCAATAAGGTCATGAAATACACTCTTCTGCAAAGATCCCACTGAAACTGAGATTAGCACAAAAAACCCTTCTGCTCAACAAAGTAACCAAGGCTGGCTAGTCTCTGATACCAACTGAAAGGAAGCTGAGTGAGTGGAAACAACTTCCTACACTAATCTAATCAGAGGAGAGTTACAAAAATTTCTTTACAACACTTATTTAGTTACAATGAGAGATACACATAGAGAATAATGGATAAAATCAGCAATGGATAAATTCAAAAGTCATAAGTTTCAACGCCCGAGACATGTATTTGGACACATGTACAACATTCCCTTACACCCCTGACAAGTGTCAAACATGAAAATATTCCTCTTCCAAGATTGGGCACCAAGAATATGCTAAAAATAGGCTATGACAAATGCATTACAACTGCCATAGAATCTATCATAGCATCTATCATAAAAATATCATAGCATCTGTCATAGGATCTATAAGAGAATATATCATAATTGGCTAAAAATAGTTGATTCTCTTACATCTTTTCATAACCCATCTTGGGCGCCAAATTTCTCCATGCATTCAAAGATGCCTTATGACACATCATAGAATTTGTAAGATGTAATAGATTCCAAAGTGGTACGCCTATGTCCACTTGGGATGATGATGTGTCATCCAATCACCTCCAACGGGGATGCCACCCAACCAGTGGGTCCCAATTTGTGACATGACACCATAGGTATTTAATAATACAAATAAATACATAAACTACATCAAATTAAATCAATATTAGGACTCTAAGGTTGAGACACCTTAATCCCAACACCAATTGCTTGCATACCTCAATCATGAAAAACATATCTTTTGGGTACCTCAAGAGTTTGATGGGAAAAATAGTGAACCCACCAGCCCTAATATAAGAAAACCTCTAAAACTGAAAAGAATAACTACCATATAATAATAAAAAAATTGTATAGCCTTGGGTGACAACTGCATTTGAATCTTCCCCTGCAATTCTCTGGTCACTCTTGTAGTGAAGGTGTCTAATATTCTTGTGTGATGAGAGAAGATCTTATTCAATTTTAGTTTATCTAGGTACTCAAAAATTGGAACCTGATCACGAGGGAGATTACTTGGTCTCAAGCTAGGCCAACGTCTAGTATTTGCAATAACATAAGTTAAATAGGACATGAAGAATACCTTACCAACTTGAAAGTAAACCAGTGGGTTGTGTAACCTGCCACTGATAAGTGTTGCCCAATCCAGAAATTGGGTTCCTTTGAGTATAATCTGGAGAAAGAAATACATCCATTCTTGAAATCTAAAAGCATCTTCATTTCCTCGAACTTTGTGAAGTAGAAAAATCATGTTGAATATATCTCCTACGAAATGATTCCTATGTAAATTTTTGGGTAACTGAGATTTTCCTCTCCTGGGTTTTGCTAACCAGTTCCTTGCCATTATGTTTCGGTAGTATCCCTTCTTGAGTGAAAACTCGATTTGAGCACTGGTGAAATCCATGGGTGAGTAGGGTTCTCTTTCAGGTATTTTTAGGCACGAAGCAAAAGTGGCTCTTTGTATTTTAACTACTAGCCAGTTGTCTTCAGTTCTTATTTCTCAGGTCTAAGCATCGTAATGTCATATACATTCTAGAATCAAATCTGATCATTGAATAGCTATGAGGAAGGTGGCTACTTCTACCAACCTACTCTCAATTAACCTTTATGTGATCGGTGGTGGACTGGGAGCACTGAATTTTTCTTTAAAATCATTCATGTTTACTGACCCTAGCTTAGTATCCCCTATTTCTGGCATGTAACAATTTAACCTTGCAATGTACTCATACCCTTGACACTTAATTTTGGACATTTATGGACTACTAGGGTTCGAATAGATTTTCACTAGGTAATTTAAAATGCAGGGAAAAAAAAGCCTGACAATTGTATACTCATAAGGAAAAAACAAGGACAAAAGTACCTAAGAACTACTCTAGACTTTGAGGGTGGAAGTTTGCATTGGTGTGCTCCCTTTCCTCATGTCTCCCAAAGTGAATGTAGTAGCTAAAGAATGTCTATCCTTGGCATGAATTTCCTTTTTAATTCCCCATGAGAAATGTGTAAGTAGATAAATATTAAATGTGATTCCTCCATCTTGTTGGCATGTGTCAACTTTCACATCACTACCTCAATATAACAACTTTTTAAATTTTTGAAAAGGAATGATTATGCGGGCAGGGAAGTGGGTAGTTCACATAACCTTATAAATCATCACCTAATTTCATACTTGGTTGTAAAGTACCATACACTTAATGAAGTTAGTTGTATTTCTCTCTAGGTGGTAAATGTGAGAATTTGATGAACTCAATAACACACTACCAACACTGCTTAATCTTGAAAAATAGAACAAAGTGAGAATTCCACAAGTTCACCCAACTGAGGAAAACATTGCTGACACTTTCAAAACAAGTAGGAAGAATTATGAGGTGGGCGAAAGGAGAGTTAGAGTAACTTAATAAAACACTGCCCGAGTTATGATAGACACCCAAAACACCAGTAGTGTATGACCTAGCCAAATTTTGAAAGATAAACATGAATTTTTTTTTGGGGGTGGGGGAATTAGGTTTCAAATGGATTTGATTGGGGACAAAGAATGAAAAGGATGAAGCAAAGGACCTAGATATAATATTACATGCTCAGTGTCTTATCCATTGGGCAACAGAGTCAAGAAATTATCAAAATTAAAAATCTCAAACATGCAGAAGGCACAACAAAATTGAAAGAAAAATACTACACTAACTATATACAAAGAGATAACCCATAAAGGGAGCTTAGATTTGGTAGAGCTTGATATTTTTCCCATTGTAAGGAATAGGCAGAGGAGTGTCATCGGGATAATTCAGAAAAAAGGTATTAGGTCCGTATTCTTGAGTGATTTTGAATGGGCTAGTCTATAGAGCATCAAATTTCCTATGAGCGCCTTTAGGTTCCCTTTGCTTGTCCCATAATAGCATTGAGTCTCCAATCATAAAATTCCTTGGTTTGGATTTCTTATCAAAGAGTTTTTTCACTTTATCCCGATGCATAGTTATTTTGTCCACCATCTCATCACGTTGCTCTTCAATCTTGGCCAAGTATAGGATTCTCCTTTCTAAGGTGTCAAAAAATTCTTGGTCTTCAATCACAGTCTATAGTTTACAGGTAGATAGTTTTAGTGGAAGAGGAAAAACACTTCCTACTCCATAAACTAGCTCAAAGGGGGTTATCCCAATTAATTTCTTATGGGTTGTCCTATCTGCCCATAAAGCTTCATAGAGCCTTTTATGCCAATCCTTTTGATTCTCATTCACCATCTTCCTTATGATACTTATCAGGTTCTTATTACTAGAATAAACCTGTTTGTTCCCTTAGGGATAATAATCTACTGAATGTGATAGGAAGATCCCATAGTTGTAGCAAAATAATGATATTTATTCAAAAGAGAAACTTGTAGCATTATCCATAACTAGTTTGTAAGGAAATCTAAATTTGACTAATATATTTTCTTTGATGAAGTCACAAACCACTTCTGAGGTAGTTCTCTTCATAGGAATCACCTCGACCCATTTGGTGAACTAGTCTATTGTTTTAATAATGTGATTTTGACCTCTACTTGATTGGAGACTAATAGGTCCTATAAAATATAGGCCCCATTGTTGGAAGGGTCCATCAATTACAATGGGCCTTAGTGGGAGCATTGCAAAATGAGGTTTGCCTACAAACAACTTAAATTTTTTTACATCTCACCACCTAGTAATAGGAATATTTAAACATGCTTGGCCAATAGTAACCATGCCTTAGGATTTAAAAATTATTCATGGTTGAAGAAAAATGTCCCCCACACGCTTCATTGTGAAACATTTTCAACAACCTTTCTTGTTGAATCTTATCGACACACTTTAGGAACATGCCATATAGACCTCTCTTGTACAAGGTATCTTCCCAAATGACATATTTAGCTACTTTCAGCTTTAGGTTCCTCTTCTATTTTTTCAAAAGATGATTTGGAAATTATTTGTAAGTGAGGAAATAGGCCATATCTGAGAACCACTTGTTTTAGAGGCTAACACTTAGAACCAAAGGGAGGTCTTCCACATCCTTTTGCTCATCATGCTCTTTTACCATAAGTTTGTAGAGTCCTCTTCCTTGAAATAACTTGGTAGGTTTAAGATCTAGATCATATTATTGTACTTTAGTAATCCAACTACCCCTTCTATTGCAACTGACCTCTTGTTGGGTAAGTATGCTTTTGATAGTAGGGTATGGTATGTATATAACTGAATGTGAATTTAGTAAATAGAAAATAAATTTCTTTACTGCCTTTACTATGGAAAAAATGCGCTTTTCTATCTAAGAGTAGTTGAGCTCATGATTTTTTGGTGGGACAATCAAATGCTATGGGTGATTGCACATTCTTCTCATCAACTTGGAGTAGGATGGCCGATATAGTATGCTTTGAGGCATAACAATAAATAATGAAATCCTTTTTAAAATTAGGGCATACCAAAATAGGGGTCTGGGCACTGGCCTCTTTGATATCATTCAAATCCTACTTTATAGCTTTGTTCCACTTGAAAACATTTTGTTCTTTCATCATTCATATTATATGTTTGGTAATTTCAGAAAAGTTTGGAACAAATTTTCTTAGAAAATTAACTTGTCCAAAAAATGACTTCACACTAGTCTTACTTGAGGGAAGAATCAGCTGGAGGATAGCTTTAACTCATTCTTGGGTCTATCCTAATCCCTTGTTTGGATATTATATGGCCTAAAATATTACCTTCAGTTAACCTGAATACTAACTTCTTAGGATTGAGGGAGATGTGTTCTTTACACCTTTGTAGTACTTGCTCCAAGTACCTTAGGTGATTCACTCTCTTCTTAGAGAACGCTGCCAATTAATCTAGATAAATGATAATGATCTTATTCCTATGGTCTTTAAAATACAAGCCCATGGATCTTTGGAATGTTGCAGTGGCACTAATAAGCTTAAAAGGCATCCTATTGTAAGTGAAAGTTCCCCAAGGTGTAGTGAATGTCATCTTTTGTTGATCTTCTCTCCCTAAATTTATTTGGTTATAGCTAGAGAAACCATCCATCATGTACATCATTTCTGAGCCAACAACTATCTATAGGATGTGATCTATGTTTGGAAGAGGGTAGTTATCCTTTAGGGATGCTTGATTGAGATTCCTAAAGTCTACGCAGATCCTAATTTCACCATTATTTTTGTGGACTAGGAAATTATTGGATACCCAAGTTGAATGATGAATTGGGTAGATAATTATGGCTTTCAACATCTTGTCTATTTCCTTAAAAATTGCATTTGTTACTTTAGGGTTTCAATTCCTCTACTTCTATATGAAATCATATGTCCCACCTTTCAATGGAATATTATGTTGAAATTTCCAATCCATAAAATTCTTAAGATCATCACAGAACTAGGCAAAGACTTCCTTGTACTGGATAAGCAAGGACACCAGCTTGTCCCTTTCTTCCTAAGAACAAAACTTACCAGTATAAACCATCTTAGGAGAGTCAGGACTCCCATTGTTCACCGCTTCAAAATCTCCAGAACTATTGATGGATTCATTTAGTTTTCATTTAATGGACCTATCATGATGGTCAAATAGATATTCCAAGGAGACTAGCCCTTTAGGAGTTCTATTACCTTTCAACTGTATGACCCCATCTTTTAGCTCACTTATGTCATTAGGGTAGAATTATTTACATTTGTTGGAACTTCCTTCAAAGAAATTTTGGGCAAACATTTCAACATTCTGTAGGAAACCTTGAGTCTATTTTTCATTCTCAAACACTTTCCAATGATTAATGTTATCAAGGACATTGGGCCAGTAAATTAATTTGATCCTATAATATTTTTTTTTGAAATCTAATTGAGGCAAAAGAAGCGAAGTAGAAACAACTAAAGAATCAACTTTGGAATTTCTCTCCCTAGGAACAACCTCTATTGAAAATGCATCAAAATATTCAATGAAATCCCATAACTAGTTCTTGTAATGTCTAACCTTTCAGTTTTAAGTGAAAATATTTCGTACTTGCTTGACGATCAATTCTGCATCTCCTAGGACTTTGAGCATCTTGATTCCCATACTCCTTACTTTAGATAATCCCAATAAGAGGGCCTCATATTCGGTGGTATTTTTGGTATTTGCAAATTTTAATTTATAAGAGAAAGGAATTTTCTCACTAGAAGGGAAAATGAGGACTATGCTTGCTCTTGATCTAGAGTTTGAATAGCTTCCATCAAATTCCATTGTCCAAAGTTCTGAATTAGAACCTGAGTCAACCATGTTGACCTCTTTATGCTCATCTTAAAATAACATGTAATTTCCAAATTTAGCTTCTTTAAACAAAATATGAGCCTTAGGGTCCTCTGATTTCAACATTTTTATCTTTGCTTTAGGATTAGGTTCCAAGCGTACCTTCCTATTACCAATAGGTATAGTAAAATAAGACCAATCCAACTAAATTTCACTACCCAAGTCTTTACAAAAGCTTCTACTTAATAACATGCCATAATTATCTATTATATCGGCTACCAAAATGGTGAGCTTAAGCCATTTTTTGGATGGGCCGCAAGTGCAACTTGTGCATCTTTGATCTATCCAATTAAGGGAACTTGTTTGGATTCCATGGAATAGAATTTCCCAAATGTCTTGGTTAGGTTCAATCCTAGAGCTTGAGAAATTTGTGCAGGCATTACATTATCAGAGGCACCAAATTCAAAAATGTAGTTATTCAACCTAAACCCATTTATAAATAGTGACACATAGAAAGAATTGGGATTATCATCAAAATTGTATGATGAAGACACTTTACTACTAGAGGCTACATTAGTTGCAGAGTTCTGAGAACTAATCATATGTTCATCTAAAATATCATGAGACTCGAATTTTCCTAGTCTAAAAAATTCAATTAATCTATCTAGCTCTTTAAGATTCATGTGCAAATATTTTTCTTGTGAAATTTGTACTTTAGAATTTTTGAAAAATTTCACAATATTAGAGGCCCTAGAATACTTTTTAGTAGACAACACATTAGAATATTTGGAAGAGTTTTTTGTGGTTGTGTGTGGTACATTCTCTCCATTTGAAGTGGCACTAGCTCTAGTAAGTAAAAATTTAGGAAAATTTTGAGTACCTTTTTGATTGGTTTTTCATTGTCTTCACATGATAGCAGTACATGTAGATGTAGATGTCTCCTCCTCTACTAGCTTTTGGTTTAAACACAAGATACCCATTTGTAGAGTCCCCATACTGATTGGGAGGATTTCCTTCCTTAGTAACATCTTCGATGACCTCCTTATAGTGGTCATCTACATGAATCTATTCATCTTTGAACATTCTGATCCATCTTGATCAAGAGTAAGATGAAAGTCACACATATTCTTCTTATTATATCCTAGAGGAACTTCTTTCACTAATCTCTATTGAGTTGGAGGTAGGGGAAGATTATTATTGCTTGGCTGATAATTCACTTTTCTTGAGAAGTCCTGGTAAGGTTGATTACTTCTAGGTAATTATCTTTCAAGAGAAATAATGTCATTTGCCAATATCTGTATCATAGGATATAATGAGGTAGTCAATTGTGACCTATTTGTATGCATCTCTCTTTTCCACTTTCCCATTGTGATAAATTCATCTTGTAATTCAATAGCAAGTATTTGTGTGGCCTCCAATGTATTCATTGGTTGTATTTTTAGGAGTAACCTCATATCTGGGTGTTGTGCATTGATGAAGAATTTTTTGCATCTCTACTAATGACCTCTTAGTAGCATTGATTTAGGATAAAAATCTATTAAACTTTGCAGTGAACTGTCTCATAGGCTCACTTGCCCATTTCTTCATCTACATCGCTTACGCTAGCAAATAAAGATCATCATCTGCACTTTTGAACTTGGCTTCAAACTTACTTAACATATTTTCCCAGTTCTTAATTGAACCATGTGGTAGTTGATAGAACCATTGTGTTGCAACGTCCACTAAATATTTTTCAAAAATCCTAACTACCACATCTTCTTCTTGTACTCCAAGCACACCACAAGCTATAAAGAAGGCATCAATATGCTCCTCGAGCGATATTTTTCCATTGCCGTTGAACTTGGGTAGACTTTTATGAGAGCCTTTAGGTAACTCATAAAAATTGTTTCCTAGATTCAAAGGACCTATAGCAGTCCCCCGTGGGATAGGTGGTTGATTGGCCATAATATGAGGGAGATTTATGATTATAGGAAGGATAGTTCTATGTAATACTAGGGCTTGAGAAGTTAAATAGTCTAGAGGTGCCCTAGTTGGAGAAGTAGGTCTACTTTTAGCCCCAACCCTTCTTCAAGAAGGAATAATGTAGAAAAAGTTACTTCTTTATAAAGACTCAAAAACTAGGTCTGAGACACCCCTACTTCTTTCTCCCTTAGTAAATATTTTGGAGTCTAGGGTGAGCTTAAGATATTCAATATGTAAAACCTCGATAAAGCAACTCAAATTTTATTTGATTCATTCGATCCCAAGTGGAGTTGCCAAAAAATTGTTGGTTAACAGATTGGGCACCTTGAGAAATAATAAGTTATTTTGTTTGAAAGGTGCAATCATTCCCAACAGCTCTATAAAGTTCACAATTTCATTTTTGAATTTCCTCTAAATGTTGGAGGTACAAATCCCTCGTATGATATGCAATGAATTTGACTAATCTAAATGAACATACGTATGCTTTTAACTTGAAAGTAGGAAAGGAAAATCTCAATACAAGGAAAATTCCTAATACCAAGTGTAGAGAAAAGCGAGTAAAGGTTCTGGATCAAAGACCAGTTGACCTATGACAAATCGTTAAAATACTAGCACGAAGACCAATAAGCATGAAACAAATTGTAGAACTACTAGCACAAAGACCAATTTACATAAAATGAAGTAAAAAAGATATCAACCCAATATTACTTATGAACTAAAATCAAATACAAAGATGGATACATACACCAACACATAAGAATAGTATAAACTTCTAGATATACCCTAAACACACAAATTCAAGAATATTGGCTATCTTTGTAAGCTAAATGCACACAGACAAATAGAGATTTCATTTCACAGTAAAATTAAATAGCATAATGTCAGGTATCTTTTTTAGTGATTTCTAGAGAGAGATAGTTTGAAAATAAATACATATATATAAAGTGGGTGAGTAACTGCTTCTTTTCCCATAACTGACTTTAAATTAAAACTTTCAAGAAATAAAACAACTGAAACTATGATGGTGACACTTTGCTTATGAATTTTGCAGATGTGGCAAGTCATTATTGCAAGGCTTGGAAGGCCTTGACAACATGTGGAAGTTTTTTATGATGAGGAATGGTTATATTTACCATTCATAATATCCATGCCAGCTAGCTATCTCGAACGACTTCAATTCTTTGATTCTAAGTCTTCGTGATTCTTGTAGCTTGAGATAAGATGAGATCTAGTTTTCTGAATCTCCTCAAGTGCTTTGCATCGAAGGATCGAGAACTGAAAATGCCATCAATTTTATTCAAGAAATCATACTCCAAAACCTTGGAACTTTCATTACTTCCATATCCTCCCCTGTTAGGTTGCAATCCGAGGGCAACAAGGTTCTTATGAATATATTCTAAGATTTAATTACTTTTGGTTCAGAATTCTTGAAGTTTTTGTAAGCCCCATTTCGTGACTTGTAACTTCCATTCTACACTTTTGTTTCATATCATGCAATGAGCATCAATGATATTGAGTATGATTTGGTCGACGACTAAATTTTCCATTCCAAGGCCTATCATAGCCTTCATTTCATTTACATATTGGCTCCATACCTTCTCTTCTTTCTCAACAATGGCGATCTCCTCTTGAACCTCTATTCTTGAAGCATTTTCCTTTTGTAAACATTTAAGAGATTTAGAAATAATCTGATTATCTCTTTCGATTAATTCACTACTCCATTCCTTAATGGCTTTGTGAATTTTTTTGCAGCTCCTCATTTTACTTACTACTTCTTTCCCTATTAAAGACAAGGGGTCAAAAAATAACTCAACTTGAGATATCGGTTGAGGTGATAGACCAAAAATTTATTTCAAGAAGTTAGTTAAGGCTTGGATCTTCCTTTTCAATTCATCTTTACTTTCTTTATCCTTCTTGGACCTCTCAACCATTCTCATGTAGATACCTAAAATATTTGTACATCTTCATCCCTTGTAGGGGGTCCTAGGTCAATTCTGTTAAAATTTATGTCACTGGCTATTGATTGAGTGACTTCCTTTTGTGTAGTGGGATGCACGACTTCTAGGCATAAACTCCTTGATTTGACATCATCAATTAACCTAGCAGTGGTTTTCAGCTTCTTTGGTCCTAACACTTTAGTTAAAGATATATCAGTTATGTCGACTGGGTAGTGTTCAAAGGCTGTATGCAATAGGGGAAATTTTTGCCATCTCTCTCTTCACAACATTTTCTAAATTTTAAAAAACAAAACTTAAACTAGGAAGCACAAAATTGTTTAAACTAGAAAGCATGGAATTGTTAAACTAGAAAGGATTCAGATTCCTATTCTAGAAAGTATGTAAATCATCTAAGAATTAACACTTGTAGTTAAACTGTGAAATTTAAATGAAGAAAACTAACAAGTAATGACTAAATACTAACTAAAAGTACAAATAACTTGTAATTAACAATAGGAGTAGGTGCTCCAGAATTTCAAAGTAAGAAAAACTTTAAAATTGTAAACTCAAAACCATGACCTGCAGGAACACATGATAGAGCAAGACACAAAATAGCATTCATCTAAATTTGACATGTACAAAATGGAGATAAAAATATTAACAAGAAAAATACTTATCTACTCTACGAGATCCCTCAAGTGGCCAACTGTTGGGCATTCCTATGATTATCTCAAATCACACTTACTTTCATATCTTCAAAATAAACCCATTCATGGTAATTCCATTACTCAGAACTATTGACTCAAAATAAGACTGGAAATATTTATTTACTCATATCATAAAAGTGTAACACAAAGAACATAGCTGAACAATATTCAAAGCATATCATAAAGTCATATCCTTGTTTGGTAGTTACACATATATAGTATGAAATCAAAAAAAATTGATGGCGAGAGAATACCATTGAAAAGTTCTTTAAACAAAATTATAACTAACCAATTAACTGATGTTTGTAACATAAAACACAATAAATGTTATCAATGGAGCCATAAAGTCTTAAACAAAAAGTTAATGTAAAGCTTTAAAGTGTTGGGAAATTATGTTTGAACCTTGCAATTATATAACGATTATTATTGATAGGCGAAATGGTTTTCTTTTTAAAGTCGCGGGGTTTCAAGTTTTCTTAGCCTATGTTGTAGGGTTCTAAAGTTTCATAACCTCCCAACTTAGCGATCTCTTTGTTGTTGGCATGCCACAGGTTTTTAGAACTTCATAATCTCTAGCATGAGGTTCTGAGGTTCAATTTTTTAGCGATACTGATATGTGATGGAAGACATATGGTGGGACCCGATAGGTTGATAAATACATATGGTGAAATTTATAAGTAGATGTTGATTATCGATTAGATGATCATGCAATTCACATCTTTGCTATGAATTGTGTGGCAGTGAGTTGGAATAGTGGGCCCCACGAGTAGTAAAAGCTTATGTAAATATTCATCGATGAGAGTCGATACATTGTAAATATAAATAGTTAATTATCAGGGTTTAGATCTAATAGTGGATATTTTGCTGGCCGATCTTTCCCTAGAATGTGACTCTATTTTATGAGGGTGCTCCATTACGGTTGCGGTACAAAGAGTGACATAGAGAGGTAGAGTGAGAGATGGTGATGTATTCTGAGATTTTTTTAATAGTAATGTTGTCTCTTGATCTCTGAGTGGTGAAAATCCTGTGAGAATCTTGCTCTACAATTATATTGTAATCCTTGTGATTTACTGAATAATATATTGGGCGACTTTGGAGTGTGGGGATTTCTCCCAAAAAGATTTTTCCCCATGTAAATCACCGTGTCATGGTATGCGTGATATTTATGTTTATTTTTGTTTAGGTTTGTGTAACTGTTAAAGATCTATAAATTTTTTACATTTTTCTCCTCTCAAGATTAGTGTAGGAAGTTGTTCCACTACCTTAGCTTCCTTATAAGTGGTATCAGAGGTTGATCACTTTTGGTTTTAGTTGTGGGTTGTTTGGTTTTTAAAACTAATCTAGATTTGAGTGGGAGATTGTGCAGAAGACACTTTGTGATCTTTCTACATGAATTTTTAGATGGAAAGTTCTTTAGGGAGTATAGAGGTGGATAAATTTTCTGGAAATAATTTTGAAATGTGGAAGCTGAAGATGGAGGATCCATTGATAGATCGAGATTTGTGGGATACTATTTATGAGAATGTTTCAAGGCCTACAAATCCTACTCAGGCTACTCGATATGATATTATGGACTATAAAGCCAAGGGTCTAATCAAATTGTGCCTAGCAGACTCTAGTTTAATCAAAATCCATGAAGATACCTCTACACAAAAACTATGGAAGAATCTTGGTGAGATGTATCAAGAAAAATATTTAGTGAACAAAATTTTCTAGAGGAAGAAATTGTATTCCTTGAGAATGGAAGAGGGTGGAGGGATTATAAAACACTTGGAAGAATTCAATATGCTAGTGGCTCAGTTGGCATCAATTGGTGTAAAAATGGATGAGGAAGAGAAATGTTAGATCTTGCTTTGTTCTTTTCCTGATTCGTGAGATTCTCTTGTTATGACTATTGGGAGTACTTATGTTATATTGAAGACTGAAGATGTGGTGGGTTATTTTATTTTTGAAGAGATGATGAGGAAGGTATCCATCAGTACCAAGGAGGCCCTAAATTTTCATGGAAGACCTAAGTAAAAAGGAAAGAATAATGAGAATCATGATAAATCCAAATCCAAGGGGAGATCTATGTCTCCTGGAAAGTCCAAATTTATTTGATGGAATTGCGGTAAGCTTGGAAATGTTCGTAAGGACTGCAAAGAAGAAAAAGAAGAAATTTGATTATGATTCTGAGTCTAAGAAGGGAGATGGTGACACATTCATTGCAGCTTTGGCAACTCATGGAGGTAATGATGCATGGTTAATTGACTTAGGTGCATCTTTTCATATGAACTTTAATAGAGAATGGTTTTCTGAATATGAAGAATTTGATGGAGGTAAGGTTTACTTGGGTGATGATTCCCATTTAGACATTATTGGTTGTGGTAAAGTTAAAATTAGGTTTCTTGATGGTAGAATAAAAAGGATTAATGGTGTGTTTTATATCCTTGGTTTAGCATGAAATTTGTTATATGTGAGAAAACTAATAGATGCGGGTGTGCAGGTAGTATTTTATGATGTAGGATGCAAGATGGTTAGAGATGATATGGTGATTTCTAGAGGTGTGAAATATGCCCCATTTTATAAGCTTGATGCATGCATTATTGAGTTTAATAGTACTTTTGTGAAAATAATTTCCATGGAAGAAGTGAGGGTTTCACCTTCATTAGATGGTCATGGCTTTTGGGTACCCAAGGGTGCTCTTTCTTCTAAATCAAATTTATTTGTAGAGAAAACTATGTTATGGCACCAAAGACTTGGCCACATTGGAGAAAAGGGTCTAAGGAACTTGAAAAATAAAAACCTTATTGAAGGTTTGTCTGATTATAATCTTGAATTCAATTTCTATGAGCATTGTATTTATGGAAAACAAAACCACATTCACTTTTACTCAAGTTCTCATAAATCTTGTGGTGTATTGGATCTTATTCATTCTGATGTGTTTGATCCTGTAGATGTTCCTTTGATTGGTGAATCCATACATTATGTATTATTTATTGATGATTATAGTAGGACATGGGTATATTTTCTAAAGAGTAAATCTAAAGTTTTCAGTAGATTTAAAGAATTTAAACCAATGGTTGAGTTGCAGATTGGAAAGAAAATAAAGTGTTTAGGGATTGATAATGGCCGTGAATTTTTCTCTAATTATTTTAATAGATTCTGTAAAGATTGTGGTATTCATAGATATAAGATAACTCTGTATTCTCAACAATAGAATGGAGTTGCAGAAAGAATGAGCACGACACTGATGGAGAAGGCTAGGAGTATGTCGAGTGGTGTTGGCCTAGAAGAAAGGTTTTGGGCTAAACCTATTGCCACTACCTATTCCCTGATTAATAGGTCTCCTACATCCGCTCTTGTCAATAAGATTCCTATAGAGGAATGGTTGGGTTGCACGCCTTCATTAAGAAATCTTATAGTCTTTGGTTGTGAGGCATATGCACATGTGCCAAAGGAGAAGTGAACAAAGCTAGAGAACAAGGTTGTGAAATGTATCTTCATCGGATATAGTAATGGTGTGAAAGGCTACAAGCTTTGGGATCATGTTTCACAAAAGGTAATACATAGTAGAAGTGTTATTTTTAGAGAAACTAAGAATTCTTCTATTATAGTGTAGCCAAAAAAAATTAAATAGGAAGATGTGATTCAATTTACTTCTACACCTAAGAAGGTTGAATTGAGGCCCAAGGATAGAAAAGATGTTGAAGAGAGCTCATCTAGCTCTGAATCTTCAGAAGAGGAGGAAGAACCTCCAACTTAGCTTGTTCGTATGTCTACAAGGCATAGACAACCACCTAAAAGGTATTCAATTGATGATTGGAGATGCAATTTTTCTTTGAATACTAACATGGATGAACCTAGATCTATTGAAGAGGCATTAGGTATGAATGATGCAAAATCTTGGAAGATTTCTAAGGATGAAGAAATGACATCTTTGAAAAAAAATGATACATGGGATCTTGTACCATTGCCTAAAGAACAAAAAACTATTGGTTGCAAATGGGTGTTCAAGAAAAAGATTGGCTTAGATGGAGGTATTGAGAAGTACAAATCAAGGTTGGTTGTGAAGGGTTAATCTCAAGTTGAGTGTGTTGATTATGGTGATATATTTTCTCCTTTTGCAAAAATAACATCCATTAGATTTTTACTTTCTATTGATGTTGCTTATGATTTAGAGGTTGATAAAATGGATGTGAAAACTATTTTCCTTCATGGTGATTTGGAGGAGGATATTTATATGACATAGCTAGACACTACATGGTGAAAGGTAAAAGTAAATTGGTTTGCAAATTGAAGAAAAAATTCCATGTCTTAAAATAAAGTCCTAGGATGTGGTACCATAAATTTGATACATATGTGTTGAGTTTGGGATTTGAGCATTCTAAATCATATCATTGTGTTTATTATAAAACTAATGGTGATTGTTTCATGTTTATTGCATTATATGTTGATCATATGTTATTTATTGGCAAAGGGAAATGCATGATTTCAAAACTGAAATCTCAACTTGTTGCTAAATTTGAAATGAAAGATCTTGGTGCAGTGAAACAAATTCTTGCAATGGAAATTAAAAGAGATTGAGTGAACAAAATGTAATGGGTTGGCCAAAGTAAGCATGTCAATTCAATTTTACAAAGATTTAACATGCAGGATTGTAGACCATTATGTGTTCCTGTTTCAGTTGGAACAAAGTTATCTATTTTAGATTGTCCAAAATCCCCATTGGATATGGAAGACATGAGCAAAGTTCCTTACCAAAGTGTAATTGGAAGTTTTATGTATGTTATGGTTTTTACTAGACCAGAAATTTCCCAAGCAGTGGGAGTTCTTTCCAAATATATGTCTAATCTTGGTAGATTTCATTGGGATGTAGTTAAAAGAGTCTTCAAATATTTTTGCGGTACCTTAGATTATTTCTTATGTTATCATTGTAATATGACTGAAGGTGATATTTCCCTTGATATTCATGGTTATGTGGATTTAGATTGGGTAGGTGATGTTGATAATAGATAATCCACCAGTGCTTATGTGTTTACATTATTCATTGGTGCAATCAGTTGGATGAGCAAGCGACAGGTTGTGGTTGCTTTTTCCACTACTGAAGCAGAGTATATGGTAGCTACTCATGCTTGTAAAGAAGTCATTTGGCTTAAGAGATTATGTTCAGATATTGGAATAAGACAAGGTGAAGTGACAATTTATTGTGACAGTCAGAGTGCAATATTTCTAGCTAAGAACCTGATATTTCATGCCAGGACCAAGCACATTGATGTACAATATCATTTTGTTTGAGATATGGTCGAAGATGGCAGGGTGAAATGAGTTAAGATAGAGACTTTGATGAATTTTTTTGATTCTTTAATTAAGCCAATGAGCACAGAGAAGTTCAGATGGTATTCAGAGATGTTGGGCCTTTTGATCCCTAGCAATTAAGAGACAATGTTTACTCCCTCTCGTTGCTCTTGCAAGGTATTCAACAAGTGGTAGATTTGTTGGGAAATTGAGTCTCAATCTTGCAATTATATAACAATTATTGTTGATAGGTGAAATGGTTTTATTAATTAAGTCGCGAGGTTCCAAGTTTTCTTAACCTATGTCACGGGGTTCTAAAGTTTCATAGCCTCCTGACTTAGTGATCTCTTTTATGTCGCCATGTTTTGGGTTTTCAAAACATTGTAACCTTCAAAATGAGTTTCTGAGGTTTAGATTTTAATTGGCTTAACGATATGTGATTAAAGGCATATGGTGGGACCTGATAGGTTGATAAGAATAGATGGTGACATGTATAAGGAGCTGGCGATGATCAATTGGATGATTGTGCAATTCACATCCTTGTTGTGAATTACGTGGCAGTGAGTTGGAATGGTGGACCTCGTGGGTAGTACAATCTTATGTAAATATTCATTGGCGGGAGTAGTACAATCTTATGTAAATATTCATTGGCGGGAGTTGATACATTGTAAATGTAAACCATTAATTATTATGGTTTAGATCTAACGGTGGATATTTTATTGTCCGATCTTTCCCTAGAATGTAACTCTATTTTATGAGGGTGTTGCATTACGATTGCGATACAAAGAGCGATAAAGAGAGGTAGAGTGAGAGATGGTGATGTATTCTAAGAGTTTGTTAACATTCATGTTGTCTCTTGATCTCTGAGTGGTGATACACATGTGAGAATATTTCTCTACAAGTATATTGTAATCCTTGTGATTTAATGAATAATATATTGGGCACATTTAGGAGTGTGGGGTTTTCTCCCGAAAAGAGTTTTCCCCACGTAAATCACTGTGCCATGGTATGCGTGATATTTATGTTTATTCTTGTTTAAGTTTATGTAATTGTTAAAGATCTGTAATTTTTTTGTATTTTTCTCCTCTCAAGATTAGTGTAGCAAGTTTTTCCTCTACCTTAGCTTCCTTACATAAAGGAAATCATTCCACTATGCACACCTAAATTTTTGGCACCCAAAATTTTGGCACTCTTACTTCAACCACTTGAATTCCACTCCATTCATCGATTGAGCATAAGTCTCGTACATTGAATTAAAGCATATAGCATCATATCAACATTAGTTAGCTATGTTCAATCAATTTGAGAAATAAAGATTTATACATAATTTTATTAAAATTAGATAATTATTGCTCCTAAAAATAAACTCATTGGCATGGTTGAGGTGGTTAGCTAGAATAAAGAAGGGTGTTTAGCTTGTCATAGTCATGAGGTTATATATACATCATCACCCTCCCCTTCCTAATCCTGAGTAGGCCCTCTTGCTCTCTAATGATTCCTTCACCTCCACATCCCTTTTCATGTTCAGTTCATCATATTTGGAATTGAGATCATATAGGTCAGGTCTGCCTCTTCATCCAAGTGGTCAAGATTTTTAAGAAAACCTTTATTGAATTTAACCCTCATCTGCCATGCATGTAACTCTCTAGGACCTTGCTCTATAATGAAAAAAATTGTAGGGGTGGCTAAAGGAGCAATCGAGGTTTGTATCACACTCCTATCTATTTGGTTTTGAGTTGTAATATTTTTGTTAATACTTCAACTCTTTTGTAAGACCACATTAAATTTTTAGGGGAGATCATCTCCCTCCTTTTGAGATACATAGGTAGAGGAGTGTAACACTCCTCACATGCACTCCATGCCCTTCCTATCAATTGTGGCCCATGAATTTTGAAAATTTTAAAGCAAATATCAAGATTGTCATTATATTTGTTATTTATATCTTCATAAATTTTAATCTTTCAAAATTGGGCTTTGAAGGAAAAGGGCTTCCTATTGGGATATCTCATCTGAAGTCCTATGGTTCTCTTTGCTTGTAGATATTCCCTGGTTCTTTCCTACCACTGAATTTGATTATGCATATTAGACATGAATAATCTAAGTTGTACCTCTCGAACAAAAAGGTTGGTAAAGAAATTAGTGTATTTTTCTAAAAATAGATTATGGATAAAAAATTCACAGAAGAGATTTTGCTAAATAGGGGTTTCCTCTTTGAAAGCTTCTAAGAACTATTTATTATTCGGATCATGTGGTAAATTGCAAGAAATTCTCAAAAGCTTCCATCTTAACAATTGTTCATTTAGAAACATGGAATATAATCTAGATGGTTTTCTACAGGCTAGTAATAATTCTTCAATTCAACATGCATCCTTTTTAGCCTAATAGAGTTTATCATATGATTATTTTAATAATACTATTTCATGCTTAAGTTTGACATTTCCCCCCCCTGTTTGTCTCAAGAAATATCATCTTTCCATCCATTTAGCCAACATTTGGGGAACATGGATTTGAAACCATTCTATTTTAGTTGGCTCAGTCTGCACTTCTTTCGATTCCATTCTTGGCTTCATCTTGATTTCTTGCAAATTTTGTTCTAGTTCAATAGTTTCGCTCAAAGCTACATTGAGTTCATCTTTTTGTTTTTCTTGTTTTCTACAAATGCTTGGAGAGATTGCACTAGATTATCAGTTAAACCTTTAATCTATTTATCTTTTTGAGAAAAACTTGCAAAATACTATTTACCTTTCTCATTACTTTGTTGCACTTGAAACTGCAACTCTCCAATAATTTTATCTTTTTTCTCTAAATGAGCCTTCATAGTTGTGATTTCTTGATCTTTTTTCTTCAAAATCTCATTTTGTATACCTATTTCCTACTATTGTTGATTGATTTGTTCATTTTTTTGTACGCCAAATTTTAACTAAACAATTTTTTTTTTTCAATTCACCTAATTCTATTTTTATGTGATCAAAACTTTCAATTTATACATTAGAGCAGAGAGGAAAAATGAAAATTTCTTCATTATGTACCTCTAGTGGGCCTAGTTCCACATCATTGGAAAGTGGGGAAGACAATTATTCACTTGGGTGGATCCTATTACTTTCTTGTATTTCCATTGGCTGGTGTGAAGGAGAAAATTATTCCATGGGCTCATCCTCGATAAGTACATAATTTGGCAGTCGTTCTCTTATTTCTTCTTGTCTTGTCTATTTCTTCACATGGCTGGGCCATATTTTCACATGATTGTGCTACAGTTTCATGGGGTTGCCTATCTTGTCATTTCTTTTTAGGAATATGTGACTAATCACAAGTCACAACACAATTGATCTCAAAAGCCAATCATTTGCTTCTTCTCAAAGGGGGAGGCCTTTGCAATTTCTTCTTGGGTCTCTTTCCCTTTTCATGGGGATGAGCATTCTCATCTTTCAAATTTTCTAGGCTCGTATTTCCTTATTTTTTTGGAACCTCTAACACATTTTGTGGACTAGTTCTTTCCTCAGGGTCTGAAGGGTTTGTTAGATTTAGCAGTGCCTCGCCTTCAAAATCATGTCTAGAAATTTGAGTTTTAGGGGCATCTTTCGGCTCAGGGAAAGGTTCTTCCAAACTTTGAATTGCCAATCCGGATGGCTCACTTCTTCTAAATTTTTTGGTGGTTTAGGGTTTTCAAATTTCTAAAGGAATTTTTTCCATTTTTATTTTGGTTTTCCTTTCTTTAGGAAATGATATTTATAAATTAAATGAATGATATCATGATGTTTCAATGGACCCTAGCCAATTTTAAACCTCTCTATCATATTGACAATGGAATCACTAAGGAAAGTGGGTAGGTTAACCCTTAATTTAGGGTACTCAACAACATGGCGCAAATGAGTTAGTAACCGAAAGGAGGGACCAACTATGATGGAACATTTCCCTACACATGTGAAATATTTGATTATCTAGGCAACCTCTGTTCTCCACGGCTCTAGAATAGACATTCTTTAAAACCCTTTATTTTTCCCATGGGTATTCACAACTAACAGAGGATGAGGTTTTGTCTCCCTTCTAAAAAGTTATACCATTCTTTGATAAGAAATATTTGTAGCTTCTGATAAATTTACACCTTCATTTCTAATGCCAGATAAACGAGAAATGATTCGAGGAATTACCTTGAATTTATTTGCATGCACTGTTGATTGCCCATCCAAGAATTTTTTTGTAAATTATTTGAATAGCTTCTCGTTATGCCCTTCAAACTTCTTTATAAACTCAAGCCACCCTATCTTTTGAAACAATTCAAAAATACTACCCAATGCCAAAAAATTATCTAGGGAATTTGGTTTTTATTTTTGCTTAGCTCCACCAATTCTCCCCCTTTCTTGTGATTTTGTATAGTATGTGGTGAACGTCGTGACACTCTAAAGGTGAAAAATCTATTTAAACAAGGTTGTGATGTAGATCAAATAAAATGCAACCTTTCAACCACTCGTGCTTTGCAATTGTTGATGGGACATGAATTAATTGTTGCATTTGGCTTCACTATATTAGAATCAGTATTATGCATGGGATAGAGCGCATGAACTGCCACATCTCAAGTGAAGGTACAATTTGCACAATTTGTTAAATTTGGAAAGGGGGTGGAACATGCCAATTTATTTATTTTTATTCACAATAATTTACCTACTTAAAATAAAAGATGTACATACCTTATGTCCCATTATCGATTTGAAATTTGCTTACCTAAGAGGACATAATAGCATTATCAGATGGTATGGTGAGGGTTTCTAATGAATTTATTATGGATGAAGATGGGATGGCTAATAAATGTTGCAATTATTATGACAAAAATTGGTCACAATAATTTTGATTTATTATGGGAAAAGATGGCAATGTAGAGTGTGAATTTTGGAAGTGATGAAAAAATTTAATGATGAGCATGGGTATGCTATCGAAACTGTCAGATCATTTGTAGAGAAAGGGTAATTATAAAATTCTAGAGAATCATTGGGAGATGTAACCATAGTGAAGAAGAAAAATTATGGAGTATTTTTGAAAGATGCAACTAGAAGAAAAGAGAAATAAATTCAGGAGAATCATTGAAAGATGCAACTAGAAGCAGGAGAAAAATTCTGGAGCATCACTGAAATATGTCATCAAAATGTAGGAACAAAGTTCCGGAGCATCACTGAAAGATGCTTCTAGAATGAAAGAACAAAGTTTTGGAGCATCGCTGAAAGATGTCGTCGAAATGCAGGAACAAAGTTCTAGAGCATCGCTGAAAGATGTCTCCAGAATGCAGGAACAAAGTTTCAGAGCATCGCTGAAAAATGTCACCAGAATGTAGGAACAAAGTTTTGGAGCATCGTTGAAAGATCCCACTAGAATGTAGGAACAAAATTTTAGAGCATCACTAAAAGATGCCGCCTGTATGTAGGAAAAAAGTTCTGGAGCATCGCCGAAAGATGCCACCAGAATGCAGGAACAAATTTTTGGAGCATCACTGAAAGATGCCACCGGAATGCAGGAACAAATTTTTGGATTATCACTAAAAGATGCCACTAGAATGCAGGAATAAAGTTCTAGAGCATCACTAAAAGATGTCACCAAAATGTAGGAACAAAGTTTTGGAGAATCACTGGAAGATACCACCAAAATGTAGGAACAAAGTTTTGGAGCATCGTTGAAAGATCCCGTCAGAATGCATGAATAAATTTCTAGAGCATCGCTGAAAGATGTCACCATACTATAGGAACAAAGTTTTGAAGCATCACTGAAAGATGCCACTAGAAGGAAAAAGAAAAATTTTGGAGCATCAATGAAAGATGTAGTCAGAATGTAGGAAGGAACAAAATGAAGCACATTGGACTTAAAACTTTCGAAAGAATTGTTGAGAGATGCGTCAGACTATAGGAACAAACCAGGGAATGAAACTCATTGATTTTTTTTTTTGAAGCATCGATGTAAGATGCGCCGAAATTTGTGTTTGATTAAAAATAAGGTCCTGCAAGGCAAAAACAAAATTTAGCTAACTCGGAAAGATAAAAAATACAATAAAAATACCTTGAAGTGATTATAAATACGTACACATGAAAAATTATTTTTTATTTTTTTATTAGTTTTTTAGCTAAACATTAAATTGAAAACTGCATTGGCTCTACCATAGTAGAGTAAATGCACTATATTTCTCCTTTCATTTCTACCATTATCGTAAATTACTCTTTGTGTTGACAGGTTTGTGGTAGATTCATAATCAATGACGGTTGACTAAGAGGGTTCAAGTGTCACCATCAATAGGTTTGAGTTGCACTGCTTCGTTTGGAAATACTTTAGAAATTTCGTATGGACCCAACCAATGAGTCTTTAGTTTCCCTTGGTGATATTTATATCGAGAATCAAATAACAACAACCAATCCCCATTGTGGAACTCTCTTTCTTTTATGTATTTATCATGCTAGGCCTTTTGCTATTGTTGGACTAGCTCAGTTTGGTGGACAACTTCTAATTGGAGTTCATCCAATTCATTGAGCTGTAAGACTCTCTCAACCTGGGCTCATTTGAGGTCTAAGCCTAACTCCATTTATGTTCTAAGAGTTTGAATTTTAAATTCAATGGGTAGGAGAGGTTTCTTCACAAAAACTAACTCGTGAGTAAAACTAGTGGTTGATTTCCAAGTTGTATTATAGGCCCAAATGGCTTTGGGTAATTTTTTGGTCCAATCTCTTCTCCTTGATGATTTTCTTTTTGTTAAGATATTCTCAAGTTCCCTCTTGGTGAATTCTACTTGACCATTTTCTTTTGGGTGATAGGGTGACGAATTTTTATGGCTCACCTGGAAATGATTAGTAAAAGATATCAAAACTTTGGACTTAAACTGGGGTCCTTGATCCATGACAATTATTTAGGGGCTCCAAATCTGAGAAAAACCCTGTTATATAGGAAGTCAACAACTTGTTCTTCCCTAGTGACTCTAAGTCTTGGAATTCCTCCCACTTAGTGAGAAAGTCAGTATAGACCAAAATGTATTCTTTTCCTTGTGAAGAAGGGTCTATAGGACTGATAAAATCTAATCCCCACTTTTTAAATGGTTCAAAGACTAGTTACAGTTGAAGAGACATTTCATTGGATGTAGTGGGTCTTCCTACTCACTGGCATTCATCATAGTAATGAACATAGTTTTTCATATCTTTATGCATAGATGGCCAGTAATATCCACTACCCAAGATTTGATGGGACGTTCTCTTGGCAGAGTAATGGCCTCCAGAGGGGTCATTATGGCAGGCTCTAAGGATGTTGTATGCTTCATTTGATCTGACACAACATCATAAAACCATATCAGGACTGCATCTAAATAGCATTCCATTAATCCATTTGAACTTAACACTTACTCGAACAAGGAATTTATTTTGTTTTGATGTAAATTCTAGTGAGAACTCTGAAGTGGCTAGATAGTTGGCAATGCTAGCAAACCACAAGGTTTTAATGGAGATGGAAAATAGATTTTCATCTGGCGATTCATATTGCACAAGAGTACAATCTTTGTTTTTTTGTTTAATTTGAGATAAGAAATCTACGACTATGTTTAATTTCTTGGGTTTATCAATAATGGTTACATTAAATTCTTGTAGAAGCAATAACCACCTGATTATTCTTCCATTTATCATAGTTTTGTTCATTAGGTACTTGATAGTTGAATGGTTTGTGAACACAGTCACTTTGTACCCTATGATATAATGTCAAAATTTATTGATTACATGCACCTCAACTAAGAATTATTTCTCTGTAGTGGTGTAGTTTTGTTCAGTGGGAGTCAAATTATTACTAATTAAACAAATGACATATTTCCCTCCATTCTCATCTTCTTGACCTAAAAATTCTCTAATAGCATCATTGGAAGTATCAACATAAATATGGAATGGAAGGTTCCAATTAGGTCAGCATAAGATAGGAGCAAAGATGAGTTTCTCCTTAATGGTCTCGAAAGTTTTTTGACATTTTACCATCTAGGCAAAAATTATCCTTTTGGAGGAGTGAAAACAGGGGGTCTCCAATCTTGCTGAAATTTTCTATGAATCTTTGGTAGTATCCAACATGTGCTAAGAAACTTTTGATGTTGGTTTGGTTCTTCAGAGGACTTATCTAGTTTTTGTATTACCTCAATTTTCTTAGGATCCACCTTGATCCCTTCAGCGAAAATGTGGTGTCCCAACACTATCCCTTGTTCTACCATTATTAGACATTTTTTGTGACTCAGGGATAAATGACAGTCTTCACATTGTTTCAATACCTTGTCCAAAATTTGAAGTCCTTCATCAAAAGTGGAACCATACATAGTGAATTCATCCATGTAAACTTACACACAATTGTTCACTAGTGCAACGAATATGGCCAAGATATCTCTTTGAAAAGTTGTGGGAGCATCGCATAGCCTGAAGGGAAGGACATGATTTGTCAATGTTTCCTAGGGGCAAGTAAAAGTTGTATTTTCTAGGTCTTCTACTGCTACTTGTATTTGGTTATATCCACTAAATTCATCAAGGAATGAGAAATACTTCCTTCCAGCTAGATTCTCCAAGACTTGGTCTACGAAAGGTAAAGGGAAGTAATCTCTATGGGTATCTTTGTTGAGATCCCTACAATAAACACACACTCTCCACTTCCTATTTTTCTTTGGAACAACTACCAACGGTGAAACCCATTTGCTGTCAGAGATGGGATAGATGAATCCCACTTGTAGGAGTTTCTCAATTTCTATTTGAACAATGTCTTTGAGAGAAGGTTTTGTCTTCGCTGAGGTTGATGAACATGTCTAACATATTCAATATATATGTGATGGGTACAAACACTTGGGTGTATCCCTCTCATATCTATATAATCCCAAGCAAAATATTTAGATCTATTTACCAAAAACTCAAACAATTTGAGCTCATCCAATTCTGTCAACCAATTGTTGATATTTAAAGTTTTTTCCCAATAGTAATATGATGGTTTTGACTCTCAGGTATTTGGAGGTGATAGAATGAACTTCTCTTGCTAAGGTGTTGTGAGGAAAACTATGTGGTATAGTTCTGTGGAGTTTGGCAATATCTTTGAAGAAATGATCTGTTTTTAGAATGATATTAGCCAGAGGACAAGGTCACCTTATGAAGTTGGGGTGATCATATTTAGTGTGATCAATGTTAATTGGATGCCCTAAAATATCTTCCACTTCTAAATTTTTTTTATCACTTGAGTCTATAGTAATATTTTTCATATTGTTTTCTAGTTCATCTTCCAATTCTTCACCATATTGTTTAATGACTACCATAACAAGTGAGGCTAGATTCTCTTGTTTGTTGGCACCATCCGGTTCATCAAACCAAACTTGGTTATGTTCAACAGGTTGAGTGGGAGGATATAGGAATAAGTGTTTGCTATTGGGACCATGTGAAATGGTCATTCCTCTTGCTCTACAGTCAATCTTGCTTGCAACTGTAGCTAACCATGGCCTACCTAATATTATCAAATAAATATACTTTGGTGTGAGGGACTAGATTATTTGGATGTCTACTAGATATTCCCAACCGTTAACCTTAACAAGAAATTTTTCTATGAAACCTTTGGGAATAAATATGGATTGATTTTCCATTTGCAATACTATAGTTGTGGGACACAAATTAGTGAGTCCTAATTTTTCCATAACATCCATCGTCATGACATTAATGGCTACTGCTAAGTCTACAAGTGCATTAGGTATTGCTACCTCATTGATTGTCACTATTATAAGTGGACTACCTAGGTCATCATATTTTGGAGTTGAGATTTTTCCAACTAGAAGGTCAACTAGATATCCATTTATGTGCACAGTATTAATCTGTTTTGGTTTCCTTCCTAGTGTTTTTATGCACAACTATTTAATTAGTTGTTTTAGTTCAGGAATTTCTTTAATCACTTGTAACAAAACAACCTCTATTTCAAGTTTCTTCATTTCTTGTATCAACGCGGTTTCAGTAGATAAGGTCATTTTCAGAAGATTATTCAAGGCGGTTGCTTTGAGACCCACGGGAAAAGGTGCTCGAGTTTTCTCTTTCAAGGTAGAATCCCTCTTTAAAAGGTTTGTTGAATGTTGGCCATCCTCTTCTTGAGGTAACTCAAGAGTTCTAGATGAGGATTGTGGAGGAGGCTTGTCTTGATTACTCGATGGGTTTTCTCTAAAGGTATGGAAGGTGTCTTAGTCCTTTCAGTAGGTTTTTCATTTGGTTCATCCCAGATCTCAAGTATGGTAGGCTACTAGAGTATTTTTCCTTACCTGAACTATAGGTTTCCACAATGGATAGCCTTAAGTCTAGTCATGTTTTCCTGTTCTCTCAAATACACTGGGGTGTTTTGACAATTATTCTTTGGATTAGGGATAGGTTGTATTGGGAGTTGTGGTTGGATGACCTCATCATTTTTTTGAGGATTTTGAGGGGCTAGTAAAAGGTTCTACTATGGATTAGGTATCCTTCTTGTCCCATTATAAAACTGATTTTGAGTTTGATTCCATTGAGGCATAAAATTTTGAGGATACCATTGTTTTTTATTCATGTTTGGCCATTGGGGGTTTTCCCAGGACTTTTTCCCCATTCAAGTGGTCCCCAAGGGTAAGGTCCCCAATTAGGAGGCCAAGGTGCCACCCATTTATTAGTATCCCAATTATTTGGGGGTCACTAGGTGGGATTTGAGTTTTTTCCGTAAGAGAAATTCCCTCCAGGTCTTTTATTCATAAAATTGACCTCCTCTTCAACACGAGATGTCCTTTTCTTGGAATACTTGATTTAGGATCTCACATTCATCAGTGGAATGACTCTTCTCACAAACTTGACAAATGTTATTTTTGTCCAAAGGATATTCTCTTAATAGATTTATGTTTTGACACTTAGGACAATAGATGGATAAGGTCTCAAGATTATGTGTTTTGGCCTGTATTCCATCCAATGTAGTGTTTAAGTGAATAAGAATGTCAGTTTTGAGATTTGCTATTTCCTCACACAATTTACCTATTTCATTGGAACCTCTAAAAAGAGTAGATTTATGAATACCTCCTTGAGTATGGGAGAAATTTTGGTATAACTTTGTGAAATCATCGAGTCCAAGTTGTGACACATCTCCTTTTCCCATTAAATCTATACTTCTCCTAGCATCTTCATCAAGTCATTTGAGAAATATGGTATTTAGAATTTCTAGACTTATGTCTTCTTCACTACATCATTTAGATAAGAAGATGAACCTATCTAGGTAATCTTCTAGGATTTCATCTTTGTTTTGCCTCATTTCGAACAACTCCTCTTTTCTATCGCTAACTCTACGATAAATTTGGTAATTTTCCAAAAAGGCAGAATCCACATCATTCCAGGTGGAAATCGAACCTAAAGCTAATCCCATGAACCAACACATTGCACCATCCTTCAGAGTAGAGGGGAAGAGTTTCAGTTTTTGGTTATCATTTTTGTATTCATACGTCTGTCACAAAACTTTAAACTCAAAAAGGAATTGGCCAGGGTCTTCGAAGGATAAGCCTTTAAAGGTCGATAAGAAGGATGGTAAAATTGTCTTCATGGGTGTATCGTCATCTTTGTTGGGAGCAATAGGATAGGTAAATGTTCATGCTCCCCCTCTTGGGTTATCACCATCTCTATGGTATCTTCTCCTTTCATTTAAAGGGTTATCATTTTTTTTGGCAGCCATGATGTCGACATGAATGGTTTCTTCTTCAAAGGTTTGCTCAAATGTTTAAGTTTCTAGGGTATGCTGGGAGGTCTCAGGTTGATTCTGCTTGATCAATTCATCAATAAGCTCTCCAGCTGATACTTCTACCTCCCTCTGTGTGGTTGAAACTACGATTGGGGGGGTTTTAGTATGAATCTTCTGTGCAAACCTCATTTCTTGAACATGTAGAAAAAGAGGCTCGACAACTATTTTTTTCTAAAAGAGGTATCCAAGTAGTCTCCTATTAACACTAGAAAAGGAATGGTCCCTGACAACAACACCAAAAAGTGACAAGTTGTCGTTAGGTTCTAACACTTTAGTTAAAGATATATCAACTATGTTGACCAGATAGTGTTCGAAGGTTGTATGTAATAGGGAAAATTTTGGCCATTTCTCTTAGCAATATTTTAAAATTTTTAAAATAGGAATTAAACTAGGAAGCACAAAATTGTTTAAACTAGAAAGCGTGGAATTGTTAAACTAGAAAGCATTCTGATTCCTATTCTAGAAAGCATTTAAATTGCCTAAGAATTAGCACTTGTAGTTAAAATATGAAATTTAAATGAAGACAACTAATGACTAATGAATAACTACTAACTAAAAGTACAAACAACTTGTAATTAATAATAGAAGTGGGTGCTCCAGAATTTCAAAGTAAACAAAAATTAAAGATTTTAAACTCAAAACCACGACCTATAGGAAAACATGACAGAGCTTGACACAAAATAACATTCATCTAAATTTGACATGTACATAATGGAGATATCAATATTAAGAAGAAAAATGCTTATCTACTCTACGAGATCCCTCGAGTGGCCAGCTCTTAAGAATTCCTATAAATAGCTCAAATCATACGTATTTTCACATCTTCAAAATAAATCCATTCATGGTAACTCCATTAGTTAGAACTATTAACTCAAAATAAGACTGGAAATATTCATTTATTCATATCATAAAAGTGTAACATAGAGAGCATAGCTGAATAGTATTCAAAGCATATCATAATGTCATATCCTTGTTTGGTAGTTACAAATATATATTATGAAATCCTAATTTTCTGATGGCAGAAGAATACCATTGAAAAATTCATTAAACAAAACTACAATTGACCAACTAACTGATGTTTGTAACATAAAACATAATAAAGTTTCGGAGTGGAGCCATAAAGTCTTAAACAAAAAGTTAACATAAATATTTAAAGGAAATCGTTCCACTATGCACACCTAAATTTTTGATGCCCAAACTTTTAATTATCTAACTTCAACCACTTGAATTCCATTCAATTCATCAGTTGTGGATAAGTCTTGTACATTGACTTAATGTCTATACCATCATATTAACATTAGTTAGCTAATTCCAATCAATTTGAGAAATAAATATTTATACATCATTTTATAAAAAGTAGACAGTTATTGCCTCTGAAAATAAACTCATTGGCATGGCTAAGGTGGTTAGCAAGAACAAAGAACGGTATTTAGCTTTTCATAAACATGAGGTTATTTATACCTCATTAGGGTCCTCTAAAGCAATCGTCCAACCATATCCTTCTTCAAGAGGTCTAGCTGTACTACTTTCCTCTTCCTTGACAAAGTATTGTCTAGCCAAAAGGGGTATTAGGGATGTTGGTTTCTTTAGAACTAGAGGAAGGGAATAACATTCTATTCGTGGGAGGAGTATCTATCTAAACTAACTAATATGGGCATGAAGAAGATCTTTGTTTCAGAGGCTCATCAACCTTCCTGTCAGGCGATGATTGAGGTGATGGGGAAGAAGAGCTAATATCAATATTTATTCTCAACCCCTTCTTAATCCCCTTTATCTTGGTCTAGATTGGGTAAATTTTGGAGGTCCTCTCCGCATGTTAGTTGAAGTGCATTCTTGTTAGGGGGCTCTTCATTGCCATCACCTTGAGCCCTAGATTGTATTGACTATGGGGCAAAACCTAGAGGTTCTTACAATTACAGAGGGTTGACCATTGCCTCCTGCTGGTTGGGTGTTCTATGATCTGGTATTAGGATGAGATTTCTCTATATTTTTCTTAATGAGCCATTCTTGAGTCCTTTCTAAGACATCAATAGTCCTTGCTTCAATGTTTTTTTAATTTTTACTACTCCAATCCATTGCAAGAATAGGTCGACTTGCTATTAAATTTGTGAAATTTGGGTCCACTAGGTTTGACCCATCATCTTCAATTCATTGTATATCAAAACTCAAATAAAGATGATTATCTGTCTCAAAGATAGTCTCATCCAACTCCTTCTCCTCACCTCAAATCAATCAAAACAATATGGCTAATATTATTCTAGGGTAGGCAAATGAAAGTGTTGTATAGGAAAACTAAGAGGGGGGGTGAATCAATTGTCATAGATTATAACGTTAAATTTAATTATCAAAACTAACACATAAACTGATTAAGTGATTGACCATAAAATGCCAATGCACAAACACAATAACACCATATTTACGTGGAAAAACCAATGAGGGAAAAACCACGGTGAGGATTAAATCACACTATAGAGAATATCAAAACCGATTACCAAAAGGCTCATTGCTTGAAATGAGGCTCACTACCTGAGATAAAGCTCACTACTTGAAATAAGGACTCACTATCTAGACTCACTGTCCACAGGGCCACAACTCGAAGGGATCACTGCCACAAAGATACAAAGAAGACAAAGAAGACTTGTTACAAAGAGACAACAATATCAATGCAACAAAGGATTATACCACAATCACTGATCAACTTGCATGAATGAGAGAGTTCACCTTTTGTTCATTGCATCTGAAAACTCAGCGTTAAGCTTCAGATTGATCAACCATACACATAACTCACACACCTTTTGAATAGCATAAAAGTCAAGTCTACTCTTTCACTTATCTTTCTTCTTTTCTTATGTACGTTTTTCATTGCTAGCACATTCTGTATTTATACCATCTCCAACCTTGAAAAGATACAAATTTAGACATCCAACTTCAAATTCAAATTAGGTCTAGGCACCAAACATCTAAGGGTGGAATTAGAATGAGGGTGCCCCAAACACATGCTTCACTGGGACCCATAATAGATCCAACATGCTTCATCAACTTCAAAGATAGTGCTTGACACATGGTCAACCAAACCAGTGTAAAACACATAGATCAATTAAAATCGATACTTTCAAATTTTGAAACCATCTTCAATAGAGCTAGGGCAACACAAATCTAGATCCACAAGTCATAAGACTTCAAAAAAGAGAAATACAAACTAGCAACAATTCTCATGGACCTCAGCCAAGACACAAAAAAACATAGTTCACAAGTATTAGATCAACATCCTCAATAGTTGAACCTGTAATCTTATTTTAATACAATTTTTTCAATATCCGCAACATATACAGTCAACAACAACTAGTAGATAATTATATGACTAGTTGACATCAATGAAAACACTTTCATTCATCTTTCCATTCTTGTAACAATCTCCCCCTTTTTTATTGATGGCAACACATGATGCGAAAATCCATCAAAGACACCATACCAGTTTTGAAAAATACTTCTCAAGATTTTTCCTTTTGCTTCTTCCCCTTAGAAGATCATCTTCCTCATTACCCGCTTTCTCTTATTATATTTCTTTCCTTTTCTCTCTATCTCTCTCTTTTTCACATGCTCTCTCTCCCCCCCTTTGACATCAATGGAAAAGGAAAAAGATATGTTCATTGAAACTTCCTTTGAAATGAAAAAAAATTCTCATAATGACAACACTTAAAACTACCCGCTCCCCCTGAGAGGTAGCCACCAAAAAATATCAGCCCAAAAAGATAGAACCTTGAATCCACCAAACTGGTGCATCTCCAAATGCATGTTAGTTTGTAAAAGGAGGGGCAATAACCCCTAGCTTATCCTGGAGATACTAAAAAGTATCTTTAGGAAGAGCCTTTGTAAATATATCCGTATTCTAATCCTTTTTCAACACATACTCAAGCTTGAATTCATTCTCCATGACCTTCTCTCCAAAGAAATGATACTTGATAGATATATAATGATTAATTCTCAAGTGCATTACAAGATTCTTTGAAATGTTAATTGCACTTGTATTATCACAAAAAGATAGAAAATATAGGATCATCATACAACACTGTGATATCCTTCAATGTCTGTTTCATCCATAAAACTTGTGTACAAAAAGATGCATTATCAATATACTCAGCTTTAGTAGTAGACAAAGAGAATAAATCTTTCTTCTCACTCAACCAAGCCACCAATCTACATCCAAAAAAGTATGTACCACCACTTGTACTCTTTTTTTCATCATTACTTCCGACCCTATCTACATCTGCATACAAACTAAGTATAAATTCAGTGTCTTTAGGATACCATAATCCATAATCTAGAGTGCCATTCAAATATCTGAATATTCTTTTAACTATAATAACATGTGTTTCCTTTGGATCTTCTTGAAATCTAGCTACAAGACAAACCACCTGCATAATATCTAGTCTAGTAGCATTCAAATATAGTAGTCCACCAATCATAGATCTATACTTTCTTTGATCAGCCTTAGGTGAATCATCATCTTTACCCAAATTGCAACCAATCACCATAGGCGTACTTACTAATTTGGAACTGTACATCTCAAATATTTTCAACATCTCTCTTACATACTTAGATTATGAAATGAAAATTCCTTTCTCTATTTGATTAATTTGTAGCCCAAGAAAGAAATTCATCTCACCAAACATAGACATTTCAAATTCTTTTTGCATCTCTTTCGCAAACATCTTGCACATCTTTTAATTTCCTCCAAAGATACAATGTCATCAAAATATACAACTATAATCAAGATTTTGTCATTTTTAGTCTTGAAATATAAATTACTATGTACCATACCTTTGTTAATTCCTTGATGACACAAATTATTATCTAGCCTTGCATACTAGGCTCTAGGGGTTTTCTTCAATCCATATAAAGCTTTCTTCAATCTGCACACCATATTTGGTTGATCTATTAATTGAAATACTTCTGGTTGTTCCATGTAGACCTCTTCTTCTAGTTCACCATTCAAAAATGCTAACTTGACATCCATTTGATAGACTTTGAAATATTTATAAGTAGCTAATTCCAAGAACATCCTTATAGCTTCCATTCTTGCTAGAGAAAAAGTATCCTAAAAATCTAAACCTTCCACTTGTGATTAGCCTTTACACACAATCCTAGCTTTGTTTTTGACAACTTTTGTGTTCTCATTTAGCTTATTTCTAAATACCCATTTTGATCCAATGATATTTTTTTTGCCGATCTTGGGACCAATTCCCAAGTTTGATTCTTCTCAATTTGCAAAAGTTCTTCTTTCATTGCTTCCTTCCAGTGTTCATCCTCACAGGCTTCACTTACTGACTTCAACTCAATCTCAGACAATAAACACGAATTTACTTTAGCGATAAATTTTCTTCTAGTTAACACACCTTTTGTCTTATCTCCAATAATTTGAATTTTTAAATGATTCCTCTATACATATTTTGGTGTCCTAGGGGACATCATCAGAGCATCTTCTTCACTTTCATTTTGTTCACTCTGCTTTTTTTGCTCATCTTTATCTCATTCTTCCATGATTTCTTCTATTCTTGCACAGTCATGTTTATTAGACACATATCCATCAATATCAATAGAATTATTCACTGTTTCATCAACCTTCACATTCAATATTTATACAATTTTCCTCAACCTTTTGTTGAAACATTCTAGGGGACATCATCATAGCACCTTCTTCATTTTCATTCTACTTTTTTTGCTCATCTTTATCCATTCTTCCATGATTTCTTCTATTCTTGCATATTCACGTTCATTAGACACATGCCCATCAATATCAATAGAATTCTTCATTGTTTCATCAACCTTCACATTCAAGCTTTCTACAATTTTCCTCAACCTTTTGTTGAAATATTTGTATGCCTTTCTTTTAGTAGAGTATCCAAGAAATATTCCTTCATCACTTCTTGCATCAAACTTACCTGAAGTTTCCTCATCTCTTCTGATATAGCATTATCTTCTAAATACCTTGAAATATTTAACTGTGGGAATTCTTCTGTGCCATAGCTCATAGGGAGTATTCGTACTATTTTATCTTGCTTGAACTCAATTGAATACATATAAAACAATTTTAATATCTTCTTTCTAGTAAAATTCTGGTAATCTGGCTTCAATGATCATTGACCTAACAAATTCTTGAACTATTCTATTTTTCCTTTCAACAAATCCATTTTTCTAAGGGGTTCTCGGAGCAGATTATTGTCTCTTTATTCTATGCACTTCATAAAACATATTGAACTCATGGGAGGTGAATTCTCCACCTTTGTCAGATCTCAAGCATTTTATCTTCAAATTCTCTTCATTTTCAACCATAGCCTTGAATTCCTTGAATCTATCTAATATATCTGATTTCTATCTTAGAAATGTAATCCATGTATATCTAGAATAATCATCAGTTAAAAGCATAAAGTACCTTTCACCAAGTAGACTTCCCACTCTCATGGGACCACAAAGATCTATATGGACCAAATCCAGTAATCTTGTAGTAGATTTTTCTCTTGATTTGTAATGATTTCTTGTTTGCTTCTCAAACTGGAAATTCCTACAAATAGAATCTTTTTAATTCTCGGTAGATCTCTCACAACCTGAAAAATACCGATCCTTTCCAAGTTATCAAGATTAATGTGACACATTCTCCTATGCCATAACCATCTATCATTTATTTGAGTCATAAACATCATCCATCAGTACCTTTAAGTTGATAAATATTCCCTTCAGATTTCTTTCCTGTAGCAATCAATATTCCATATCCTTTCTAAGTCTCACATTTCTCATCCTTAAACACAATATCATATCCTTTTCTGCACATTTGACCAACACTTAACAAATTATGCCTTAAACCCTTAACATAGTAAACATCATCAGTATGATGCTTGCCATCAAAACTTACTGAACCTATCCCACAGATTTTAGCACCAGTATCATCTCCAAACATAACTAGACCTCTATCATATTTCTCAAGTTTCACAAACTTACTCTTGTCACCAATCATGTGATATGGGCAACCACTATCAACTACCCAAAAATCATTTTCCTGTTTAGCATGTAGGGCAAAGATAATTGTACCTTCATTTTTCTCCTTCTTCTTTGGAGGAATTTCCTTTGACTATATTTCTAAATTGGTAGAAGTAGGTTCATCCTTAATTGCCAAGAACAAACATTCATTGCCATCTAGATCTTCATATTCTGAATCTTCATCTGAAATACTAGCGTTCTCATTAACATAGTAAGCTTTGTTAATCTTCTTTCCTTTCTTTTCTTTCTCATATCTTTGTTTATTATTTCTAGCTCTTTCTGGACACTTTGCAGCATAGTGAAAAATTTCTCCACAACTAAAGCACTTGAAGGGAAATTTACCTTCATAATTATCAGAGCCTTTTCTCATTCTTCTTACAAAGTTAGATTGGATTTCATTAAATTTTTCTTCATCCAGATCTTCAACTTTTGTAGCTTTAAAAGTAGACTCTGTTTTACCTCCACTTCTTAGATTCAACTTCCTCATCTCATAAGATGTCAAAAATACTTGCAACAGATCCTTAGTACAAGTCTTATAATCTATGGTATACTCAATAGCACTCACCCTTTCACTCTAGTCATTAGGAAGAGTTATGAGAATCTTCTTTACAATTCTGGTTTCATCTATAGTAGCGCAAAGAGATTGCATTCCAGCCACTACCTCATCCAATATTTTTACATAGGCTTTAACATTCTCATCTTCAGACATCTGTATAAGATCAAACTATGTTTCCAAATTCTTCAATTTTTCCTCTTTCACCCTCTCATCACCATCGTGTGCTCTTTCTAAACCATCCTAGAATTACTTAGTTGTCTTCAAATTCTGAACCTTAATCAACTTGGAATGTACCAAACTATTCTTCAAGATGAACTTTGCCTTATTATTCGCTACATGTGCTCTAATTTCTTCAGGTGTACTTAGACCATTAGTAGGAGTGTAGGTTTTCTTACAAGCTTTGTCTACATCATATCCATAATACTCTAGATATTCTTCCATCAATACTTTCTAGATACCACAATTACGTCCATCAAACTTCGGATAATCAATGACCATTTTGCTATCCATCTTGGACCTTCCTCAAGTGGTTAAGCTCTTCACCAAGGAACCAAGCTTTGATACAAATTTTTGGATAGGACAATTGAGAGGGGATTTAATCAATATTCATATATTATAACCTTAAATTAAATTACTGGAACTAACACATAAATCGATTAAGTGATTAAACATCAAATGAAAATTCACAAACACAATAACACTAGATTTATGTGGAAAACCCAATGAGGGAAAGACCATGATGAGGATTAAATCACACTATAGAGAATATCAAAACTGATTAAAAAAAAGCTCACTACCTAAAATGAGGCTCACTGCCTGAAATAAGGACTCACTTTCCACAGGGCTACAACCCGAAGGGATCACTTCCACAGAGATATAAAGAAGAAAAGAAGACTTGTTATAGAGAAAAAACAATCTCAATGCAACAAAGGATTCTACCACAATCACTAATCAACTTGCATGAATGATAGAGTTCGCCTTTTGCTCACTGCATTCAGAAAATCAGCATTAAGCTTCACACTGATTAACCACACACATAATCACACACTTTCTAAATATCATCAAAGTGACATTTACTCTTTCACTTATCTTCCTTCTTTTCTTATGTACGTTTTTCATTTCTAGAACATTTTGTATTTATACCATCTCCAACCTTGAAAAGATACAAAGTTGGCCATCCAACTTCAAATTCAAATTAGGTCAACAACAAAAATCCCAAGGTGGAATTAGAATGAGGGCAACCAAAAAAAATGCCTCACTGAGACCCATAATATATGCAACATGCTTCATCAACTCTAAAGATAGTGCTCGACACATGGTCAACCAAACCAATGTAAAAAACATAGATCAATTAAGCTCGATACTTCCAAATACCAAAAATATCTTCAATAGAGCCAAGGCAACACAACTCTAGAACCACAAGTCATAAGAATTCATCAAAGAGAAATCCAAACCAACAAAAATTCTGCCAAACCTTACCTAGAACACAAAAAAACATAGTTCACAAGTACCAAATCAACATCCTCAATAGCTGAATACCTGTAATATTCTTTTAATACAATTTTCTCAATATCCTCAACATATACAGTCAATAGCAACTAGTAGATAACTAGCTGACCAGTTGACATCAATGGCAACACTTTCATTTCTCTTTCCATTCTTCCAATAGAAAGAAACCAAGACCTAGCTTCAAATTATCTTTAACATAATCCTTAAGATTGAAAGGAAAATGTTCATCATAAGCGTATATATTGTACATGGTTATTTCTTTTTCTCTATTGAGGGCGTCTGGCATGGAATTATATGTATAAGGGTTGAAACCAACTGGAAATTACACTATCACCCTTCTAGGCTCTTGACATCTGGCAATTGCCTCAAAACCTCAATCATGAAAAAATTATCTTCTCGATGTCTCAGTAGCTTGATGGGAAAACCAGTGAATCCAACAACCCTAATATAAGAAAACCTCTGAAACTGAACAAAATAACTACCATAATAATTGACAAATTGCATAGCCTCGGGTGACAACTGCATTTTAGTGTCCCCTTGCAATTCTTTGGTCACTCTCATAGTGAAGGTGTCTGACATTCTCCTATGATGAGAGAAGCTCTTATTCGGTTGTAGTTTATCAAGGTACTAAAAAATTGACACCTGATCATGAGGGAGATTACTTGTCTCAAGCCAGGCCAAGGTCTAGTATTTGCAATAACATAAATTAAATAGGACATGAAGAATGCCCTATCAGCCTGAAAGTAAACCAAGTGGTTGTGTAACCTATCATTGATAAGTGTTTCCTAATCTAGAAATTGGGCTCCTTTGAGTATAATTTGGACAAAGAAATACATCCATTCTTGAAAGATAAAAGCTTCTTTATTTCCGTAGACTCTATGAAGTAGCAAAATCATGTCAGATATCTCTCCCATGAAAAAATTCTTGTGTAAATTTTGAGGTAACTGAGATTTTCCTCCCTTGGGTTTTGCTAACCATTTCCTTGCCATTATATTTCGGTAGTATCCCTTCTTGAGTGAAAACTCAATTTGAGTGTTGGTGAAATCTATGGGCGAGTAGGATTCTCTTTCAAGTTTTTTCAGGCATGAAGCAAAAGCGGCTCTTTCTATTTTTACTACTAGCCTATTGTATTCAGTTTGTCTTTCTCAGGTTCGAGCATCGTAATGTCGTATACATTCTATAATCAAATTTGAGCATTGAACAAATACAGGGAAGGTGGATAGTTCTACCAACCCGCACTTAATTACCCTCTGTGTGATACATGGTGGACTAGGAGCACTGAATTTTTCTGTAAACTCATTCATGTTTACTGACCCTAGCTTAGTATCCCCTATTTCTCACATGTCACATGTTAACCCTGTGACGTACTCATACCCTTGACACTTAATTATGGCCATTTCTAGACTACTAGGGTTCGAACAGATTTTCACTAGGTAATTTAAAATGTAGGGAAAAACAAGGCTGATAATTATATGCTCATAAGGAAAAGAGAAGGACAAAAATATCTCAGATTGAAATTGGATTCCGATGGTGGAAGTCTATATTGGTGTGCTCCCTTTCTTCATGTCTCTCGATGTGAATGTAGCATCTAAAGAATGTATATCCTTGGCATGAATTTACTTTTTAATTCCCCATGATAAATGTGTAAGTAGATAAATATTAAATGCAATTCCTCCATTTTTTCAGCACATGTCATCTTTCACATCACTACTTCAATATAACCACTTTTCAAAAATTTGAGAAGAAATGGCTACACGGGTGAGGAAGTGGGTAGTTCGCATAACCTTATAAATCACCGCCTAATTTCATACTTGGCTGTAAAGTACCGCCTACTTAATGAAGTTAGTTTTTTTTCTCTTTGGGCGGTAAATGTGAGAGTTTGATGAAAATAACACACCGCCAACACTACTTAAGCTCAAAAAATAGACCAAAGTGGGAATTCCATAAGTTCACCTAACTAAGAAAAAAATCACCGACACTTTCAAAACAAGCAAGAAGAATTACGAGGTGGGAAAAAGGACAGTTAGAGTAACTTAATAAAACACCACTCGAATTATGCCAAACACCCAAAACACCGCCAATATATGACTTAGCCAAAATTTGAAAGATAAACATGAATTTTGGGGGGGTGGGAAAATTAGGTAACATATATATATTTATATTTATATTATATGTATATAGTAATGTATATACATATATATTAATATACTTATTTGTATTTGTGTATAAATGTGGTTGATTATATATTTATTAATTAGCAACTAAATGCATTTGATGATCTTGAGAAACATATATATATGTATATGTATATATATTAGAGAGATGTTATATATATACATATATATTTTAAATATATATATAATGATTCATTATATAATTTTGTGCATTAAATAACACAACCATAATGAGAGCTTGGCTTAATAAAGCCAGCATTTGTATCTTTGATCAAGCACAGAGGAGAGTTGTAAACCAATGCATTAAAACCATGCCTTATACATTTTGGCATGCCATAAAATTATCCAGTGCATAGGGAGACATTGAATGAATTTAGTTAATGCTAAACAAAGCGTTGTCTTATATAAGGAATGACCACACACACACACACACACATATATAGCGCATAAAATTAAAGCAAGGAGTATATTGTTTATTGAAACCTATAGATCTCATAATACTGTGCTAAGAATGAAGACTTATATACCACACATGGAGTTGATTCACGTGGTAAATGGATTCCACAAAGGATACTTAATGAAGTCCGTGGTTATTAAATGCAAAGCACATATAAAGCATAGATGGGAATGAGTCAAGACAACATGTAAATTATAATGGAATGGAATACAAGTCACCTAAGTCACCTGTAATATAGCATAGAAAATAAAGAAGAATGGCCATGAGTTACATATATTAATGCATTGCTAAGTGAATAATCTACACTTAAAACATTGAGAGATTAAGTCAATACTCGTGCTATGTTTGAGGGCACCAACTTGTGAAGGTGGCACCATATTTTCAAGTGTTTGGAGTATATTAAAGGTCTTCAAAATACACATGTTCTTGCAAATAGAATAGAGACTCAGTCAAGTGTAAACATGGTAGCATTTTGTGTTGGAATTTGAATTAGGAAACTTGTTTTGAGCTTGATGTCCCATTTATCAAGTTGACTTAGGAATTTAAATGGTGAGGACTATGATGTGTTGCAAACCTGTGAGTTAACATAGTGAGTCGTTGTATGAAGTTATAAAGGTGGTAGAAATACTAACTTTTTTGTAGCCTTCGGTTGCTCATGAATTAGTATAAATAGAGGTGCCCATTCTACCAATTCTGGAACTTATCATTTTGATTTTCTTTGTGTTATTCTGCTTCAAATTCTATGATCTAGTGAGTTGAGAATTGTGAGATAGAGAGAGTTACTTGTTATTTTATATTGGTTTTGTTGAGAGATTTAGAGAGAAGCTAGAAGAGGTATTTGTGTTGTTTGTAGTGGAAATTGCAAGCAATCTTGAGCCGTTAAGCTAGGAGGAAGGAATAATTGGTTGGAGCTTTAAACAAGCATGCTAAATTCTACTCCTTTTTTATTATATTGGAAAGATTTTTTATTATGTTGACATGTTTGAAGAGATTGTATTTACATTTATTATGATTTTTGGATATGATTGTGTTATCATGGAATCTAGCAGCGCTCAATCCATGGATAACCCCCTACAAAACTTTTTTGTTTCATAGGATTTGTGATGTTCAAGCATGCAAAATTAGGTGATTTTCAATCCACCTTGAAATATGTTCCAAAGTATCTAACTGTCTATTTGAGCATCCCTCCATGTTCACCTATCAAAGACCTTCGAAATGAGTACCTTCGCAAGGTTTGGATGTCAATACTTAGCCAAAATTGTGAAAAGTGCAGGAGTGCAAAAAAACAACACTCCTACACTTTGATGAAATTTTGACTAAGTGTCAAGTGCACAAGCGCTAAAAATCAACACTTGTGCATGTTTTCCAAAAGTTAGTTTTGGGTGCACAGGAACTGGTTTTTAGTGCTTATGCACTTTTTCTCTTGACTTAGTAAAAAAAAGACAAGGCGGTGATTTTTGACTTCAGTGCATTTTTTCAAATTTTCCTTTTAATGCACCATAATTAATGTGTTTTCTCTTTGTTAATTTCAAATCACTTTTAAGTGATTTTAGGTTTCTTTTAGACTCATTTTATTTTGCCTCTCTCCTCCTCATTATGTTGGGTGATTTCTATGCTCTTCCAAAATGTGTTTTGAAGATTTTATTCCAACAAATCGAGCTAGGGTTTTCACTTGTTCTCCAGGTATGCCATTTTTATTTGCATTCATTTTTTCCATGTTTTATAAATCTATTTTCATTTGTTGTCTAAGGGTTTGCATAATTTTTATTTATGCATTATTTTTGAAAGATTAAGTCTCCACATCACACCCTGGTTTCTCATGGAATCTTCTAATTTTCATGACTCTGTGTTTTCCTTTGCCCTACACGTGTCTTTTGTTCTTCAAACTGGATTTTCAATCAAATGTGACTTGTCTATCTCTTCCTGCATTTTCTATTTGCTTGATGTTTTTTCTTCGTTCTTCAAACATATCGTTCATCACACAATGATATTTTCAAATCCACACATCTGCTAAAACGTTAAAGTTTTCATCATTTTTTGCTCACTCAAGCTGAAGCGTTGATTTTTGACACTACTACACTTGATGTTTAAAAAAATATCTAAGTCCAAGTGTAGGAGCGCTGAAAATTAGTGCTCCTACATGGAGTTCATTTTTTACAGATGACAAGGCACTGAAAATACCCGCCTATGCATTTCCAAGTTTTTCCAAGTTAGAAAAAAGTGTTAGGGTGCTGCTTTTCAGTGTCCTAACACTTTTCACTGAACTTACATCAAGACATGTAAGGGTGCTGATTTTTAGCGTCGTTACATCTAAAAATCATTTCTCAAAGTGTAGGAGTGCTGATTTTCACCACTCCTACACTTTTGGTAGTTTTTTCCTTAGACAACTTCAAACTGCTCCATTTTCTCTTTGGACCCTATTTCTCTACTCCCGCATCATTTAAAATTCCTAGTTGCTCTGTTCATGCTTGCTCAACACCGTTTGCTTGCTTCACGCTTCCCAATGATACTTGTTCTGCTAACTCCTGTTGATTCCCCATCTTTGCAGTTTCTTTCTAGATATCGTAACGTGATCCACAAGGTGACCTCTGTGATCCAGTTGCTTCTAGATGACTGTGAAGACTCCTCCTTCATCTTCTAAAAAAGAGCATAAGATGAAATATAAGTATCAAGGTGTTTCCCACCTTCAATGGTGCTCTCCAAGGTAGATGAGATAAAAGACACTAAGATCGGTCATCAAGATCTTGAAGACTTTGTGAAAGGACTAAATAAAAGCCTCTTGAAGACTCCCTAAGATCCATCATACTCAACAATCTACACCTGGTGTCTACATTCTCGACCTCTACACATGATATGGAGTTTGTCCTCCAAGTTACATCCCACTACATGAGGGAAAGCAGAAGTGTGACATACTCTTCTAGACAGGTGATTATGAGACTTGACCCCGAGTTCTTTGATATTATTTTCAGAGTTCCACACATGTAACAATACATAGAGATGTCTATTCAACAGACATAGTAAGTCTATAACTCAGATCCCAATAAAGCTAAGAACTTGATAAATAGTCAATGATTGAAAGAACCCAGGCATACTATCTTGAGATGGCTAAAAGGACTTCCATGAAGTGACTTAAAGGAGGATGTCAGAGACATGATCACTCTCCTAAGAAAGGTCAAAGGCTTACCAAAATCATCTCATTTTTATGAATGAATGTATGAATACATTCAGATCATATGAAGAAAGAAGGATCACATTGATTGAGGAACTCAAATCAACGATGTGATCCATGAGAAACTGATAAATGTACCAACCAATTTGAAGTTCTATATGACTTCTTATTTGGTTTATGTAGCAGTTGTGATGAGACAGTTCATAGGACTTTCTACAAAAGGGAACCGACATTTTGTACTAGTGTACAAGTATTTCTATCAATTGGAGCTGAAGGAGAGTCTTCACCATTTCAGAAGGGTTACAAATTATTTCTTTGCACCTCTGCAATACAACTTTGATCCATTTGTCAAAAAGAAGAGAGTATCAAATGAGGCCTATAAAGTGGTAAGCAAGGTTGGATGCATATTCTTACAATTTCCAACTTTTACTTAGATGAGGGTAGGATGCTACACTGGGTGCCCTTACATGCTTCCTAGATATCCCTCAAACAAGTGGGTACTCATGGAGTTATGCAGACAACTAATTTTAGTTCACAAAGAAATGATTGAGGATCCACAAATCTAGATTCAAGTTTCCACTAACAATTGGTAGGTATAACATCAATAGTGTGCAAAAAGCCAAATCAGTCTATACTCCTCCATCAGTTTCAAATACATAAACAGTTGATATTTTACCAAGTCCTCCATCATCCATTCCTAGCTTGTCATCTCCCTACTATGGCATTAATTCTGAGGCTGAATTCAATAGGTTCATGCATGAATCTTTGCAAGTTCAACTTGGTGTGCAATCTACTAGGGCATTCATGATGAACACTTCTCCAATTGTCACCATACTAGTCGTTTCTACAGAAGCGAACATGATGGAAGAGTCGATAGTCAACCAAGAAGTTCAAACTTGCTCTCTTCCCCCTTGGTTGGTATTTCAAGTATCGAAGAGAAAAAACAAATGATCTTTCTAGAGGAACTCAAGCTTGAAGAGATATCCCCTCCAAAATCCAAGGGGAAGAAAAAGGAAAAGGTACATTCCAGGCTCCAGGTTGACAAATCTTGTCAAAATTTTGTAGAGATTGGAATACCGCCTCAAGAGGAAGGAGATGTGAACATGGAAGATTAAACTGTAATAATATTTTGGCTTGGAAAGGTTACAAATGAAAGTGCAAAGGCAGATGCACAAGTAGTCTTGGATGTGTTGGCAAGAAGGCTAGACAAAATGGAGCAAGCTCGAAACATGTACAAGCAAAAGGATGAACAATATGCAACTGTTTTGAGGAGACTTGCAAAATCTTTAGGAAATATGCAACCCATAGATATTGAAAACATGGAAGAACCTGCAGTACATAAGGCTAAAAAGCTTGCCTCCAAAGGTAAAGCCTTGTATGATTACATTGATGAATTAATACAAGAAAGTTCACAGGTAATAGTTTCTACTGATGAGAAGGCCACACAAATAGCTCAACTCAAATTAGATCTTGATAAGGAGGAAAGTGCTTTTACTCAAGATAAAAAAGAAATGGAAAAATACCTATCATTTTGGTCATAGATGAAACAGACGAAGCTCAACAAATTGGTGCAAGTCGAGGTAATTCCCGACAAGGAGAAATATGTAGAGGTAAGAGAATCACTGAAGCACCATATCCATGTGATCAAATATCCTATCGAATATCTTCACCATGTACAAGAAGATATAGAAGGTAATTGTGCTATTATGGAGAAGGGAAGCAAGGAGTTTCTAGGCAACCTTCTTGAAGAGAACTAGATTTTTCTTCCAGCCAGTGAAATTTTCAGGATCTAGAAAGAAGTCATTATGCAACAAGTGGAGGATGCCAATTTTTCCAAAGCCTCCATACATGTAATTTGTGATATATGGTTGACCATTGATAATATTAACATGCATCTTCACAGGTGCAAGAAAATCCATTCATCCGCTAGAAGTTCAATCATGACAATTCACACCCTTGTGGATTACACAGTCAGCTCAGATGATGCGTTCATACAAGAGACCAAGAAGAAGTATGAAGAATTTCATTCCCAAAGAAAGGAACCATGAAGACTCTTGATCTCTAGTATTGAACTTTTTGATGCTTCCCTTTACGCATCTTGTAAATAGTTTTTGACATCTTAAATGTCTTTTTGTCAAATGTAATTACATTGAAAATATGAGATTTAAGTTTAGAAAGATGAATTACATGTTGACTTAGTCAAAGTTAGGGTTTCCTATTCTGACTCAACTAATTTCCTAGATTAGATCTTCCCTCTTTTCTATAAATAAGAGGGATTTCTATTGTAATCTTGACCTTTAGTATTTTGCAATGAAGTGCTAACCTTTTTTTGAAACAAACATGGAGACTTTGTGTTCAATTTTGTGAATCTAAATCTGATCAATAGAGAAGGAAGTTGCATACAAGACTTTGTATTGAAATAAATTCTCTTTTGATTTGAATAAGATAGGTGGTGATTAGTAGATGGGATATGAAGGGCTTCAAATAAATTTATGTAAAATTTGTGTTGCATTCTTTATTTGGATTTATGTTTACGTTTGGTTAACTATTGTTGGATGATCTACAAGACTTTGTGCTTGTAATTGTTCATGTTGTTTGTGGAATTGTTGTATCTAGAAGACTTTGTGCTTCTAATACTACAAATGGCATATCTATCTCATATACATTGGTGAAAAAGCTATGGAACGACTTTGTGCCTTCATGAGGTTTCCTTTTCCTTTTTATTGATATTATTACCATACCTAGTATCTCTATGCTTTGCTTTGACAAGATAGAGGTATTGGCAGTACTGCTTGTTTTTAGTTTAAGGTTAATTTGAATTAGAATTATCAGCCATGAAGCATTATAAAACATCTTCTTTGAAAAAAAAGAGAAGCATGAATGTAACACACACCCCCTATCTCATAGTTGCAGTGTACATCTTGTGAATATTTAGTTAGTTTTATTTAGCTTTTGTAAGAATTAAGAAGGGAGCCTCCCCTTTCTAAGAGGAGAGATTATATCTCACATAGCTGTGGTTGAAATATAGGTTATGTAATATATTGAAAAGCTGATTACATAATTTTCACCCAACAAATTGAATATATATTTTTTGTTTCTTACATTAGTGAATCCTTTCTTGGATTTATACTTATATAGATATTAGGTTTTATATGATTGTATAATTTTTAGGCCATACGAAGTTAGCCCATGCTATACATATGTAGAATGAAATATGAAACATGGAATATATCAATGTCTTGAGATAACTTGACTTTGTTAGCTTGTAATGTTAGGTAAACCTTTATGAAATAGTAAGGTTAGCAATACTAAGGTAATAATGGAATGATATATATATATCATCATTGCTATGAAGTGATGCCATGCAAACCATATTGATAATCTATACTTGTTTGATTGAACTTGATCGTTACTTTACTTTGATTGAAACCCTAGGTTGAGAATAACCTTTTTGGTCGGGTTTTTTACTTGATTGTTGATTGAAACACATAGGTTAGGATTAACCTATATAATTGGATTGATCATTTTAATGTTGATTTTATCTTTGATTAAAGTCATTTATTATTGAAGATTATACTTTTGATTGAAGTCATTTATTGTCGAGGGTTATATTTTTGATTGAGGTCATTTATTGATGAGATTATACTTTTGATGGGAGTCATTGATTGTTGAGATTACACTCTTGAAAGGAGACTTTATTGTTGAGATTATACTATTGAAATAGACTCATTTAATGTTATAACATTATTTTCATCTTACCCCAATAATATATGTATGTAGCATAAGATAGAGTTTCTTTGGGATACATCTAACAATTCCATTTAGATATGAGTTAATGGGAAGGTTATTCCTAGGGTTAGTATAAATCCAAGTGAAAGGGGATAACCTTAGAATAGACTACTAATGGTCAATACAAATTGAGCAATTAAATGTGGTGATTTAGAATACATCACTCAAAGTTACTAGGTGATGAATCTTTGGCCAAAGTAGTGTAGGTAGCCAATGTCTACACTGTCAGATCACTGTGTGATCAAATTTACATTCTAGGCTAGGGAAATCATATATGAGGTAGTAGACATTATGGTTGCTCTAGATATGTAGGACACATCACTATGCTTAAAAATTATATTTGAAGGATGAGGTTACCAAACCAATCCTTCATCGAAGGGAGGGCCATCTCACCAAGTTTGGTAGATGTGTAGGGGACCATAGTAAGTCCATGGTTGGTGGAAAAGCACTTGTGTGATGCTTCTCCTCATGCAGTTGGTGGCCAATATTTTGGAGAATGACATTCTAGACCATTGGTATTTCTAATTCAAGAATTGATGATGTACGTTCTAGTATTTGGGACAACTATAAGGTATGCACCAAGGAAAGGGGGCATATAGAATGTATGCATCAATGCTGGGACATCTGTATTAGTTTGTATTTCTAATTCATACAAGTTTTTTGAAGCTAAGTATGTAATCGTGATTCTATCTATATGAAATTATAATAAAAAAATATTATCTTGAATATATTTATGTGAAGTTAAATCATACTTATATTATTGGAATGATTCTTTGATTATGCAATGGAAAGTTTGGATAAATTTATATTTCAAACAATGCATTTATTATTGAATAGAAAATTATTTTTTTATGGCACATAGTATAACTGTCCACTCGTGGGTAAAACTGAGTAGATTTACGAGGTAGAAAAATGGGCATGTTACATGTGGTATCAGAGCTACCAAGTTCAAATTTAGAACCTACGATCTCATTACATAAGTAATGCGTATTTAACCTATCAAGATATAATGGTTGAAAAGTTATTTTTCCAAGATGGTAAGAGGAAACAAACAATGGGGAATAAAAAAGGGAAGTTAGATTCTTGAAAACTTGTTTAAGTTCGGGACTAGGAAAGAATCATCCCTAGAGTTGAAAACTCCTAAACCAACAAATCATTATAATACACCTTTTTATTGTAGATGATTATGCAACTAGGTTCGATAGTAAGGTTATGGAGGATTACTAATGAGTAGCTTCACCCTCAAAAATAGTTTAAATGACTTTGAGGGATAGAAAGAATTTAAGTAAGTTCCCTTATTGATAGAAACTAGTAGTTGTAAAGAGTTTAGGATGGTGGATTAAGTAAGGATACTATGAAGTTATAAGTATTTTTTATGAAAAGGAACTCATTAATTGCATAAAATGGAAACTTAGTCAAAGTAGAAAGATAAAATTTTGTCAAATAAAATCAATGAGAGAGGTATCCAAAGAGGTAGGATAACCCTTGAAAGACTTGATTTAATACAAGATTAAATCTTGCAATGATAATTGGAATCAAGTGTGAAAGTTGGCACCTTAAAATAAGGGTAGACACTAGAATGGTCAAGAAAAGAAGCATCCTACGAGGAATAAAAACCAACATGATTCCACCAACTAGAATAGTCAAGGTCAATTTGGAGATTCTAATTGAAAAAGGAGGAAAGAAGACAAACAACATTAGAATGCCTAAATTTATAAGAAAGTGGAATTACCCAGAATCTAGATGAAATTAATTTGAAAGTTTATCACAAGGTAAAATCTTGGAAAGAAAATCAAATGAATTAGACAAAGAGCTCAGTTGGAGGATAGTTTGGTTGAAGTGTAGATTGAACAAGTACCAAACTTGTCAATGAAAGAAAACTTATGTTAAGATAAATAAAGAAATTGGATATGGAGGATGCTATGTTGTCAAATGTAAAGAATAATATAGAAACAAATCACAAAGGTGAAGACACAATTGACATAGAGATTCTTGAGCAAGCTCATTTGACACATCAACAAAAGGGGCTTTGTGGGTACACAATATTCTTCTACTATGGTCAAAAGATTATTTTTATACATAAAAGAAAGAGAATTGGAATGAAATACTAGAGTACCTCTTAGCTTGTAAATTTGATAATTATTCATTAGATCTCATAAATAGGGATCCAATTTTTGATTCTATAAGATTAGAAAGAAAAGATGAATCTAATTTTGTGAATGAAAAATTATATTCAAGGAATACCACAGAGGGTAAGAAAGGTAAGTAATAGTAAATCAACTATCAAAAGCTAACAAAAAGGAATGATAAATTAATTCAATTTGGAGACAAAAAATGATTGTTAAGAGTTCAACTTTAAGATGATCTAATTTTTTGGAAACACTGAGGGGGAAGAGGGAGAGTAGTTAGACTCAGATACAATACCCCACACAAAAAAATTTAATGATGTAATTTCAAGAAATTTTGACTTCTTTGTAAGACATGATTCAACTGAAGTCATACTCCATGACCACAAAGGTTGGGGTATTGGAATTAATGGAGAAAGGTAGTGGAAAGGTCAAGGCTTATGACCAGTAAGAAATAAATATTTACAACACAACTATTTTTACATATTTGATTTGGAAGATCAATTGATGCTTTAGAGAAGAGTATGTAGTATGCTTAATCATGAAAGGAAATATTATCACGTATTCTATCAGAAAGGGAAGATTCATGTACTCATGATTATGAGTTACAAAGAAAATATTCATTCTTGGAAACTAGGTATGTAATAATTGTTGATATCTTTTGGAAGATAAAATCAAAACTAGCATGATTTAAACAAGAATTGTTACTCAAACTAATATAAAATGCCCATCGAAAGAAATAGATTGATTTTAAAATTGGATTACAACTTTAGGAATCATGTTATGACTTTGAAAAATATTAGAGGATGAAAGAAATTAAAGGTATGGATGACCTAGGATGAAGGAGTTTTATCTCTGCAAAAATATTTAATCATTATATTTTGAGAATTGAAAGTGGTATAAGTCTATGGAAGAAATTTTCACTAAGTTGGGATGGAATATTATCAATTGAAAGAAGAATAAAGTATCAATTTTTGGAAGATTAAGGAATGAAATGAGGTAAATTGATGTCATATTCAGGATGACACGAGAATGCCAAAATTATTTGTTGAATGATGAAACACTATAATTTAAAAGGGATGGAGTAAGATGTTGCAAGGTATGTAGCAAGTTGTTGTCCAGTATGCTAGAGGATAAAGATAGGATGCCATCAATGGAAGGACTTGTATACTCCTAGGGAATTCCAAAGAGGAAGTGGTAGATCATAAGAATAATTTTTATTTTTATATGCCAATAGAACTTACCTAATGTTATGGTGGATAAACTCACTAAGATAACCAATTTTGATTGGAAAATTTGACTTATAGGATATCAATCCTAAAATTTTAGGATATCAATCCTAAACAAAAAACTATGTAAATAAGTTGCTTAATACTCTTGAGAAGGTTATCTCAGATGGGAACAAGCAAGTAATGTTAAGGTTTTATGTAAATCGTGATCATCTTATGAAAATTCAATTAAACGAATGCTCAAATTATTATTTTAATTTAGCTAGTTAGGCAAAATGGATAAACCAAATCTTGGAGGATTTGTAGAATAATTATATTACAATAAAATTCTATCATGGATGTTTGGTCCATTATATGAGAATGGTTGAATCTCTATAAAGCTAAGATAAGCTAAGAAATAGGATTAACCGTAGAATAGAAAGGTTTTCAAATGGAATAGTAGATCAAAAGAACTAAGTAAAAATTTGTTGATACAAAGCTTAAATTAAGAATAAATATTATTATGTTTAAGGTAAATGGTTATGCCAGGGATGGACGGTCTTGACTTCTGAGTTGTCTGATGGTGTAAATACCAAAAGGAAGGATGGAAACCATATAATGTATTGTGCAATACATCGACATTCCTTTTCCATTGGGGTTACACTAAAGATCATTGTATTAGCCAAGGAGAATGTGTTTTTCTAGTCACTATGGTATATATGTCATGTAGGATACAATTACTAGTGTACTTATGATGTACATATGAGTTAATATATTTATGATGTATAGTTCTTTAAAGGGAAGGTATGTGTGAAGCACACAAGTTTTCCCCATATGTTAGCACAATCATTTAGTGTAGGATCCAGGAAGGACGAGATCACAAGGGGTCATGCTATGAGAAAAGATTGAAGGAAATATAATTATTTCCTGTATGAATTGGAAAATAGAAAGTAAAACCTTTAATTGAATTTATCTATATGTACAATGCTTGAAATCATTGGGGATGATGATTCACAATGAGGGAAGTATGTTACACCTTGTCTTTTAGTTACCAATTTAATCTTACCTTGTAAGTAAATATGATGATAAATGTTTGTCAGAAATTCAATATGTTAAATAGGTGAATGAAATATTAAAATATGTATTATGATGTTATTATTTCTGAAAGAATAAATATTTTTTATATTGATGGAAAATATGATGGGTGAATTTATATTATGAATATGACATGTATTTGATGTATATGAATGCATTGATGCAACTAACTACTGTTATGGTGAACTAAGTTGAATGCAGGGATAGGTTCAAGCCTCTTAAAGAGAGGGGAAGTATCACTCAAGAGAAGAACATGGTATGGTAACCTTTAATGAGCCTAACTAAGCATTCACAAACTCATGACCTAGATTGGTTTAGAAGATTCAAGTCAGTTAGGATTTGGTAAGTAAACCTTGGTCATAGTCTTGGATAAGTTAGAGAGATTGTGTGGTTGTCTTTGGTTGATTATGGTTTTGATTTTGGTCTTTGATTTCATGATTGTTTCTTTGGTTGAATTATGTGTTTGAATCCTTTATATTGGGTTTGAGTTCTTCTTTGTGTATTTATGTAAAATGATGATTGTATATATATAATGTATATATATGTGTGTATATGTATAAATGATAGCTCATGCATAATGAATGCATGCATTACTATATGGGATTAGGAATAATTATATGTATCCATGCACATATACATCTATAGAGGAGGGGGACCAACCACACCAAGGTTGTAGGTCACATAGAGCCAAGAGTAGAAGGCTACCCTAATCTACCTATGGTTGGACAATTGTTTTATGACAATGATAGAGAATGAAGAGCACTCTAAGTGCTTTTATCACTCTACTAACTCGAGAACTAGGTTCAGATTGATCATATTTCAGGGACCTAAATCATGCCTTGAATAACTCTCTGCCAGATGACAATAACATAGGAAAGGGATAACAACACTGCCCACTGGCGTCTCATAGGTGCACTAGTGTCTATACAGACATAAAGTGTAAAAAGATAGTGAAGGGTACTAAAATCTATTGGCAACTTAGTTGAAGATGTTTTAAATGATAACCAAGACACTAAATGATAGAATAACTAGAATAACTAGATAAATAATATGAAAATGATAAGGAAAATAAAGGAGAGAGCTCAACTTACGAAGATTCCAATTCACCAACAAGCTCCATGCAAGCGAGTACCTACACACAATAAAGAAGGGAAAAATGTTGGGGTTGTTTCAGGGCTTGCCACAGTCAAACCACATATTGGTGTTTCCACCTCCGCTAACAAATAGATAGAGAGATTGAAATATGATAAAGAAATAATGCTAGAAATTAAATTACCAAATTCTACAAGAAAAACTATACTACTCAAATCCAACAACAAAATAATAGTAATAAATCAATACCACCCTCGACCAAACGCACTCAAGGTGAATGAGAGAGGAATGCAAGTCTACAACTATGAAAAAGTCAATGTGGATGCAATGATGCCAAAAGAAGTTTCGTAAGACACAAAGTTGTAGCTTCTATGGTAGATGTGAAGAATTTTGTGGTTGTTGAAAGAGTTGATAGTGTAGCTAGCAGCTTGAAATTATGAGAATGTCAAGAATGTGAAGCAAGATTGAATGAATGTGTAGAGGCATGAAGAATATTTGAAGAAGATGGAATGAAAGTGAAGAATGATCCTTTGAAGATGAATTGGGAGGGAAATATCCATTCAAAGGTCGATAGGAAGGTGCAGGGGCATTACGTTTCATAACTAATGGACAACACAATGCCTTTGTAGATTCCAGAGGCAAGAATCTTGTCAAAATGATAGCGCACCACAAAGACATCCATGCGTCACGTGTGCATCCTCAATATATATTCCCCCACCGACACTAAAAAAAAGCACCAAGTGGATGGAGTTTGGATGGGTGATGTGGAATTACATGGTTGGATTTGATTCTTCTAATGTAGAGGGATGTAAAAGGGGAATTTGCAAGGTGGATGTAGAATCCTATACATTTTGCCCCCACTTTAGCAAAATCAGTGCTAATGAGTGTTCAGTAAAGTAGGTCAAAAAATTTCTAAGAAAATATACCTAAACCATCAAGGAACCAAAATTTAATCTGGCGTACTCAAAAACGCATGGCAAGAAAATGGCTCCATAGGAAATCTCTCTTGAGGAGGATTAAACAAAGTGCACTAGAGGTCCACAAACCAACAATGGACAAATCCCACAAGATGTAAGTGCTTCATAGGCTCTTGGACCTACAAAGAAGGTGCCCTCAGGTAATCTCTCTTGAAGGAAGCCCAATGTAGGGGAATTTGCATAGTCGGATTGAAAAGTAGCTTCACAGGCACACCTACAAAGCAACATGTTAATCTGTAGAAAAAACATGTTAGAAGACAAAAATCCACACAGGAAAGAAAGTAGATAGTCATATAGACAATCAAAAATTAAAGGAAGATATTTCAAAGGGCTCCCTCGAGAATCCTTCAAAAGAAAAGGGGTCCACTCAAAGGATGCTCTGTTTGAAAGCACAAGAGTATTTTTCATAAATCAATTCAACATCAAGGAATCCTTTTGAAATATTTTCACTTCATCAAGAAATTTGAAAGGAAGAGATTCCCCTTGCAAGGGTAAGGTTAGAAATTTTCCTACAGGATAAGGTGCACCCTCCTTAAAGGAAATTTTTAAATATTCTTTCTTTACAAACCCATGATGGAGGAAAAGTATTCTGCTAGGGGTCCTTGTTGAGGAATGCAATTTTTTGAAAAATATTAAAGATTTTCAAGAAAAGATTCATTGGCCACCAAATGCATTTTTTTTTTAAAATGAAGTGATATGATAGCCCCCCTTAGGATGGTGTGTGTCAAACACAAAGGCACATGACATCCTAAGAAGAGAAAAGCAAGAATGAAAAAGTGATGTTGTGGCCCGTGAAACATAATGAGATGTAATTGTGGTAATGTTGTCGCACACACTAGGGACAACACATAAGAACCACAACATCACAAAGCAAGCAAGAAAGATAAGTGCAAAGAAAGGAGAGACAATAAAATCATGAATAAGGGATAGGGGCGATTTGATATCTCAGGGTTAGAACTGCTCATAAATATAGATACATAGATATAACAGTATATAAATGAACTATCACAAACCCCCTACTATATTAGACCATGTGAAGACAAAAATAAAAATAAAAATGGGTTAACATGAAAGGGAGGCCTAAATTCCCCCAACACTTTGCATCATCCCCAATTGTCGAAAGTTAATATATAATAGAGGAAGAAATATGTGACAAATAGAAGAATTTTTATGACATACAAACACTCTTGTATCCAAGCACCTACGAGGGTGATAAGGGTCATTCAAGAACATATAAAAAAAGAACATGGGAACATAATACATACACACACAATCTAATCTATAACCAAGATTTCATCATTCTTGCTATCTAGATTACTGTATGGGGAGGGCAGACGAGCCTATAGGGGAAAAATATCGAGAGGGGAACCCATTGACCCTCCCACAATAAGAACCAAGGAAGAAGGACCCTCAAGGTATTCTCCACTTAGCTCCTTGGGTTGAATGTTAGAGAATTCATAAAGATCAATGATAGGGCTAGTACCTCATCCACATAGTTGAACATGCACTTTACAAGGGTGGCATGTGTCAACTCAATGAGAAAGGGAGGCAGTGCCTAAGATCCACTACTAGGCTCATTGAAAGACTCAAGATCAGTGATGAACTCCAAGGATGTCGAGGCTTACTCTGTCACTGGGATGATATAAGCCAACACAGAACCACCCTCTAAAGAAGGAAAACCCTTCTTCTAACCCTCATTGCTAGCAGGGTTGTCCTCCATCTTTCACTTCATTAGGAGATTTGAGATCCACACAAATGAAGCATAGAGCACAGAGGAAGAGGAGAAAACTATGATAGACACCACAAATGTATTTAACATGTCCATGGGTTTAGAAAATGTTGGGATGTGTTGGTGATTTTTCCAACAAAACCTAACAATTCTCTAAAAAGTTGCCAACTCTTATAATGAAGAAATTGTAAGGTTAGTGACCAACACAACGATCCTAAGATTTTATGATCCTTAATCCTTCACTTTTGGCTTTGTTAAACTAGGGAGGGTGATCCCAAATTAAATCTTCATGAAATATATCAAATTAATAACAAATTAATTCTTGGTTAAATGCAAATAAAACCCATCCCATTGAAGATTTGACATATCTTTTAAGTGAATGACTATTTATTTGCTATGAAATAGATTATTCCCATCCCACACACAATTCATTAAATAGGGATCTTAAATGAGTATTTTTATTATTTTAAGTTCAAGGCTAGGTTTTTTTCTTTCTCATTCTTCATGCTAGATTCTTTGATAAACCGACCAATATCTTAAAAATTAGAGCAACAGAGTCTAATATGTAAGGATTTGTAATATATGAACAACTCAATTTTAGAAGTAGATGAACTACCCTCATATGGCCTTGCAAACTATGAAAACCCAAAATTCCTAAAAGAAATATTCACTACTTATCAATCCTAAGCAATTCATACAAAGTTTATATCCTCTTCAAGCATTTTAATCAACTCATTGAGTTAAAGCTAAGAACAGAATAATACATTCAAATATAACCATTTGAAGATAAATGATAACACCATTAGCATTTTCATTCATAACTTGTAAGAAGTATACATAGGAGAGTATTTATTTCCAAACAAAGATTCGTTTCTACATCAGTAGTTTATATAAAACTAATTTAAGATTATTACATATAGAAAATCATTCCCCAAGACCAGTTACTAGCCTATTTACCCTTATCCTATTCAAAATGCCTTTTCTGAGATAAGAATTCACTTGAAACCCTATAAATACTCAAAAGTCTAACCATTGTAATGAGCCCAAAAATCCCTTTTATAGAATAAGGGAGTGACAAGCATTAGGCTCAATTACATTTTAATTTCATTTCATTTTGAGATAATTTGTGCTAGAATTTGAGACGTCCCTAGTCGATTACATGCAATCATTAAGGAAAATGGAAGAGTAAAAGAAAACATTCCACATCCCTTGCATGTAGACCCGCCAGCTCCTCAAAAGACAGAGTCGATTGTAGCAGCAACATATTTGTCTTTATCGACCAAAGAAGATTCTCCACTCACAACACCAACAAAAACATGTGCATAACCTATCGCTAGGAAGTCTGACACCTCTCCCATACACCAACCCAAAATATTTCCACATTAGCACTAGAAACAAGAAATCACATGAGTGTTGAATAGGACAATCTAAAAGGGCCATGGTGTCATCAATAAAAAAATGGGGCACAATCATCACTCTTAGTCATTAGCCTTAGAGGATAATAGCCCACACCTTTCTCATGCTAGAACTAGAGGAATTGTCACCACCATGTCATCAGAATCATCAAATGGTACCAAGGAGAGGGAATAATAATCACCCTCTGAGTTAGTATCACCCTCATTATCTGAAGGGTTACCAAAAAACTCACTATAATAACTAAGCCTTCCTGGATAAGCCTTATGATATTTGAACCTTTTCTTCATCTTCTTTTTATACTCCACCAACTCCTTGCCTTTGATCTTGACCAATTCTTCGAAAAATGTTCAGTTCCTCAGGCGGTAGTTGCTCTTAACACCATACTTCTTAATTTTTTTGCATCCTCTTCTATCCTTTGGTGTATCAGGAGCTCCCTGCATATCAACTTCATCCACTTGAGCATTCTTCTCAAACTCGAGAAAACTTAGTCTCCTAGACCTTCTGATCGACCTAATAGACTCCCTAGACTTATTCGTCCTCCCAGAAGACATCTACCAATTATGTTCTCAGGCTGAAACTCAATGCAACTTCTGAATGAGAAATATGGCACTCGGTCCTTCTTATAATGAGCCATGCAAGTGTGCCAACCATTAATTCTTTAAAGAAATATTTTGCATGTGAGCTGACAACAATCTTCCTCTATTCTTTTAATCTTAACCATTGATCATGATTTGAAAGATAAATCAATGGGTAGATTACTATGCAACCATTTAAAATTAAGCTTTAATTATGCTTTTAATGCTCCTTTAAATAAGAAAAACTCTGAGTAGATAAACATCTACTCTGTACTTTGCATCAATTAAAAATTTCTTGCCATAATTACTCGCTCATTCATAGGAATTATTTCACTTACATTTTTCCTTGTCAAAAACAATGGGGATTAATCCTGATCCGATCTCAAAATATCATTGCATACATTGCCATGCTTTGTTACCACCCATTCCACATGTATCAATGGTTGACATAACTGATGGCTGAAATCTCTAGCATGCACTTTAAAAAGAAAATCTGAAAATAGCGCAATTTAGAAATAGTTATCTTTTCGGAAAAATTTGGAAGTATTCCAACTTCATTAGAACCTAGCCAAGCCCTTTAGAAATTCCACATGACACTTGCCTGCTTGCTCATTAAAAGACACAGGACAGAGGCTAGACCCAAACGAGATGGCAAGGAGTGGCCAAGATTGAGCCACATCACCTTCCATCAACCGTCGATTTCATCCTCCACACAATAAGCTTTCATCTTCAAAAAACCATCGGGCCCATAAATAGTCATGTGTCACACTGCTCGCTAGCCCGTATGACTATCCCTTCTTGCCACCGTAGATGGACGGGAGCGTGGGGAAAGGCCCTGATGAGAACACATTTTGTGTTGTTTACTATTGATTGATCCTCAAACAACACCCACTGTCGTGTGAAAGAACATGTCCACTTTTAAATAGTACCATGTGGCCATCACCCACTAGCCCAAGCCTTTAAAATAATATGAAATAAAGCAAGACGGGCTTGCAGGGAACACCATAGATATGGCCACGTCTTCCATCAATCAATCGTCGATCCTCTTTGAAAATCACCAACCATCTTTTCCAAGGGGACTAGGTTCACCATTATATGAGACACATGGTCAAAGCCTGTTAGCCCGTGCGAATAAAATAAGAAGAAATAAACCAGCACGGGCATACGAGGAACGACTAAGATTGATCTCTTCAATCAGACGGTCAATATGAAACTTGATTTCCTGCACATGCTATAAAAGTTATTCATAAAAAAGGGACCATCTGTAGGCGGATGAAATGTTGACCTATAAAAAAAGCTAACGATTTAAATTTTTAAGGTTAAGCCTTCGACCATAGGAAAATTTTGTCATTCGAAAGGATCCATGCGACCGACAAACCTAAGATTAGGGGCTGGTAAAACAACAACCATGATGGCACAAGTGACCACTTAAGTGACCGAGAATGGGGAGAATAGGTTAATGCAATTTTAAAATGATCAATGGTTTATCATTTGCAGGCCAAATTTTGGGAGTTTTTTGAGAATAAAACCCTATCACAGTGATGAGGAACATGACCTTAAATTAGGCACAAAGGACCAAGCCATAATTTTCACAATTCATCAGGATGGAACCAAGAATTTTTAAGGGGTTCCATCAGTGGCTCCTGTTGGGGACACATGCCTCTCACAGGCATGGTGAGATCCTAGAATCAATGGGTGAAGCAGACCAGGAAAAAAGGAAAAAAATAGAACAAACAAGAAAAAAATAGAAAGAAACAAACTATTTAAAAAATTATACAGAGGCCCAAAAGGCCAAAAATAGGAGATCCAATCTCCACTTTTTCCAGAAACCTTCTTGTGAGATGCAGATTTTATTATGCACCCTTCAATATAATCTAGGCTTCATCTCCATATTAGTGGCACCGAGCCACTAAAACTTAGTGCCCATTCCTACCTCTATTAAAAACCAACCTATTGAAGGAACTGATTTCCTTCAATCCATATGTACCTCTGCCATACCACTACAACAAGTACAACCTTCCTCTTATAAGTAAAAATTTGTCACCATTGAAGCCTTCATGATTACCAAAAATGTTACTAACATCTCTCACAACTTTTCTAAGCATACCATTGCTAGTATAATCTTTGTCATTCTTCATTGTATAATTAGTCATAAACTGCAAGCCTTCATCATTACATGACACATATGTGTTATATTCATCATATTAAATATATTCATATTGAAAATAACATTTCTTGTTATTCATCTCATTGTCATGCTCCATAAAAATATTTTCCAACTAAATTAGAAAAAAAAAGTATTCATATCCCTTTAATTAATTGACATCATGGCACTCAAAATTATCAACAATATTTGTATCAAATGTAAAATAATCATAGGCAATGTCCTCAAAGAGCTTATCAACATGTTGTTGTGTTTGCTCAAGACCACATTCTAACCACGTGTCAAACACATCATTAGAACTCCCAACAAAGAGTGGATTATCTCTGCACCAATAAGTGTCATAATTTCTCATCTCTAGTGAAGATGGAGGATCGTCAAACAATGGATTTTCTAATATATTTATTTTTGACAAAAGAGCCCTAGCCTCCTCAGTAGGAAGGTCCAAATACTTCAAGTCATTATTGCACTCAAAATCACTGTAATCACTAGAAGAGCGGAAAGATATATTTTCAACTTTATTCCCATCCTCAGATTGTTCAGTACAGACATCTAAAATTTCTGCCATGTCCACATAATTTGAGATATCATGGTCAAAAATCTCTTCAAGCTCCATAGCCACATTACCCAAAAATGGTGACATCGTATTACTCAAATTTTCATCATAATGCATAATTTGATCACCTAAGAGTGAAATCATGTCATCCACATCTTGCATGCTAATGTTATCCTCATTTGATATAAAACTTTCCAAGTCTACCTCATTGAAGCTGGTATGACTAACATAATAACAATCATCATGATCAACCTTATGAGTTGAATGTGCATGAACCAACCCCATGATACAAAGCTCGGTATTGACTAAGATTTCAATATTGGCAATATTGTAATCATGACTACATGGTTCTAGCACATTGAATGATGAATACATTGTCTTATTACCACTCTTGTCTTCAAACAAATTACTAGATTCATCTGAACCATAAGATTGCAGATGGACCCTCTTTGTGATCTCATCACTAGAACAACTAGTAGTTCCATTGCATGGTGTTATATACCAAGTATATGAAACTATTTCCATCTCTTTATCAGCTATGTTATGTAGTGTATTTTAAACTTCATGAATGAAATCCATACATGCACACATCACATTATTTGGATGCTCACTAAACTATTTACTATCAACATGAGGAATAGTCACAGCTTGGGAAAAATCTTCTTCACTCACATCATCATTTGAATCATATCCCATAACAAGGCTAGTTTGATCAACATTATGGAATGATGTATAAGCTAAAACAATAGGGGTGTAAGTGCTCTGATATTCATTCCTTTCATCAAAATTTGGTGTTTTAGAGCAGAAAACACTTGTATTCAAATTACCCTTGTGCATTCCATAATTCTGGTTATTTTCAATGTTCATGGCTATCCCATATGCCTGATGCAAGGTTTTGGGATCCTTATCTCTCAATAGATAGCTCATCTTACTATCAAAAGATCCCAAATAAACAATCAAACATACTACATCACTTAACTTTAAGAGCTCAGGAATATCCCTCAATGTTTTAGCAAATATGAGATTGAATGCTAGAACCAGCTCGTCCTTCTCTTTTTTAGTGTTCATAAATTTATTGAGCAAAGAACTAGCACCGATTCTATCACCAAATTGCTCTATGAACACTACTTTGAGCTCCTCCCAAGAGCATATAGAGCATGTTGGTAGATCAAATAACCAATATCTTGAATCTCCTTTTAGAGATTGAACAAATAACCTCATGATTACATCCTCATGATCTACCTCAAAGTCATTCATTAAATTATTGAATTGTTGCAAATGCTTACTTACTGATTCACACTTTGTATCATTGAATTTTGGTAACTCATTTATGATTTCAGATGGAATAAAATTTGAGTATCCATAAATGCCAACAAAAATTATGGCCATGTACCTTTTAATGCTAAAAAGTCTTTTATTACATGGCAAGGGATACACACTAGGATGCATAGGTTGATGATACATTTTCTTAAACCTTTGCAAGACTTTTCCTATCAACTTTGCAGTTACTTAGGGCACTTCAAATTTATTTTGCAATATGACCTTAAGATCTTATAATGTAAATTTTTATCTTTACTGTCTTAAGATCTTCTAAACGAGTTTCTTCCAGAATATTGTATGCTCCTCTTCATAATCAATACTACAATCTAGTAATAAAAAGTATGCAAAATAACCACTACTATTCCCTTTCTTAGTGCTTATTTTCATTTATTAGGGAATCAAAAAATTTCAAGTCTTACAAATATGGTTTTCATATATAGATTTATGCCTTTTGAAAACCAAAATATGGAGAATACCTGGATATGTTGCAACTATTGTAGAATCTTCTTCTTGACTCAAAATATTTGTATATTTAAAATGTTCTTCACATCTTCATTAGGTTCTTGAGACAGCGTCACCACCTCTCTTCACAAAGGATTGAATTTTAAGCAGCATAAAGCTTCTTTGAAGACTAAATTCATATCTAGGTCCTTCCCACAACAAAGTCACACAAATTCTTTGAACTTCTGCTACAAAAATTTCACTTTCAGGTTTAAAATTTTAATATCTAAACAAACTGTTCAGATTCACCAAGTTCTTGACTCTATGATTTACAGTCTGCAACTGGAGAATTCAAAGCTATCCCCAACAGAGCCACCATTTATTTTGGTGACTCAGATGGGCAAATAAGAGTCCAAAATTTCCAATCTCTGGTTACAATTTTTTAAAAAAATTTAATGACTCTTAAGGCTAGATGATATTCTATCAGATATTTCTCAAATTCTCCCCAACAGAGTCACCATTTATGTTGGTGATTTTTCCAACAAAACCTAAAAATTCTTTTAAAAGTTGCCAACTCTTATAATGAAGAAATTGTAAGGTTAGTGGCCAACACAATGAGCCTACGATTTTTGGATCCTTACTCCTTCACTTTTGGCTCTGTTAAACCACGGAGGGTGATCCCAAATTACATCTTCATGAAATATATCAAGTTAATAATAGATTGATTCTTGGTTAAATGCAAATAAAACCCATCCCATTGAAGATTTGACATATATTTTAAGTGAATGACTATTTATTTGCTATGAATCGGAATATTCCCATCCCACACGCAATTCATTAAACAAGGATCTTAAATGAATATTGTTCTTATTCTAAGTTCAAGGCTAGGTGTGTTGCTTTCTCATTCTTAATGCTAGATTCTTTGATAAATCGACTAGTGTATTAACAATTGGAGCAACACAGTCTAATATGTAAGGATCTATAATATATGTACTATTCAATTTTATAAGTAGATGAACTACCCTCATACTGCCTTGTAAACTATGAAAACCCAAAATGCCTAAAAGAAACATTCACTACTTATCAATCCTAAGAAATTTCCTACAAAGTTATATCCTCTTCAAGAATTTTAATCAACTCCTTGAGTTAAAGCTAAGAACAAAATAATACATTCAAATATAACCATTTCAAGATAAATGATAACACCAAATTAGCATTTTCATTCATAAACTTGTAAGAAGTATACATAGGAGAGTATTCGTTTCCAGACAAAGATTCATTTCTACATCAGTAGTTTATATAAAACTAATTTAAGACTGTTACATACAAAAAAATATTCCCCAAGACCACTTACTACCCTATTTACCCTTATCCTATTCAAAATTCCTTTTTTGAGATAAGAATTCACGCGAAACCCTATTGAGACTCAAAATTCTGATCACTCTAATGAGCCCAAAAATCCATTTTATAGAATAAGGGAGTGACAAGCATAAGGCTCAATTACATTTTCATTTCATTTCATTTTGAGATCATTCACCTTGGAATTTGAGATGTCCCTAGTTAGTTACATGCAATCATTGAGGAAAATGGAAGAGTAAAAGAGAACATTCCACATCCCCTACATGTAGACCCACCATCTCCTCAAAAGATAGAGTCGGTTGTAGCAGCAACATCTTTGTCATTGCTGACCAGAGAAGATTCTCCACTCGCAACCCCAACAAAAAGATGCGCATAACCCAACACTAGGAAGTTTGGCACCTCTCCCATACACCAGCCTGAAATATTTCCACATTAGCACTAGAAACAAGAAATCACATGAGTGTTGAATAGGACAATCCTGACAAAAGGGCCATGGTGTCATCGAAAAAAAAAATGTGGCATAGTCATCATTCTGAGTCATTAGCCTCAAAGGATACTAGCCCATTCCTTTCTCATGGTGGAATTGGAGGAACCGTCACCACCACGTCATCAGAATCATCATATGGTACCAGGGAGAGGGGATAATAATCACCCTCCGAGTTAGTGTCACCCTCATTGTCTAAAAGGTTACCAAAAAAATCACTAGAATAACTAGGCCTTCCTAGATAAGCCTTAAAATATTTGCACCTTTTCTTCATCTTATTTTTATACTCCACCAACTCCTTTCCTTTGATCTTGACCAATTCTTCTGAAACTATTTGGTTCCTTAGGCGGTAGTTGCTCTTAACACCATACTTCTAAATTTTTTTGCACCCTCTTCTATCCTTTGGAGTATCTGGAGCTCCCTACATATCAACTTCATCCACTTGAGAATTCTTCTCAGACTTGATAAAACTTAGTCTCTTAGACCTCCAGACTGGCCTAACAAACTCCCCAAAATTATTCATACTCCCAGAAGACATCTACCAATTTTGTTCTCGGGCTCAAACTCAGTACAACTTTTGAATGAGAAATAGGGCACTCGGTCCTTATAATGAGCCATGCAAGTGTGCCAGCCATTAATTATACAAAGAAATCTTGTGTGTGCAAGCTGAAAACAGTTTTCCTCGATCCTTTTAATCTTAATCGTTGATCATGATTTGAAAGATAATCAATGGGTAGATTACTATGCAACCATTTAAAATTAAGTTTTAATTGTTCTTTTAATGCTCCTTTAAATTAGAAAAACTCTGATTAGATAAACATCTACTCTGTACTTTGCATCAATTAAAACTTTCTTGCCATAATTATCTGCTCACTCGTAGGAATTATTTCACTTATATTTCTCCTTGTCAAAAATAGTGGGGATTGATCCTAATCTGATCTCAAAATATCAGTTCATACACTATCATGCTATATTAACACATATTTCACATGTATCAATGGTTGATAGAACTGACGGTTGAAATCTCCAACATGTGCTTTAAAAAGAAAAGCTGAAAATAGCGCAATTTAGAAATAGAATCTTTTCGGCCAAATTTGGAAGTATTCCAACTTCATTAGAACCTAGCCAAGCCCTTTAGAAAGTCCACATGGCACTTGCCCACTTGCTCGTTAAAAGACACAGGACACAGGTGGGATCCACATGGATGGCAGGGAGTGGCCAGGATTGAGCCACATCACCTGGCATCAACCATCGATTTCGTCCTCCACACAATAGTCTTTCATCTTCAAAAAACCATTGGGCCCAAAAACTACTAGGTGTCACATTGCTTACTAGCCCGTATGACTATCCCTTCTTGCTACTGTAGACGGATAGGAGCACAGGGAAAGGCCCTGATGAGAACACATGTTGTGATGTTTACCATTAATTGATCCTCGAACAACACCCATCGCCCTGTGAAAGAACATGTCCACTTTTAAAAAGTACCACATGGCCATCACCCGCTAGCCCAAGCCTATAAAATAATATGAAATAAAACAATATGGGCTCACAAGGAATGCCACAGATATGGTTATGTCTTCCATCAATCAGTTGTCGATCCTCTTTGAAAAGTGCCAACCATCTTTACCAAGGGGACTAGGTCCACTATTATATGAGACACATGGTCGAAGCCCATTAGCCTACATGAATAAAATAAGAAGAAATAAACTAGCACATGCATATGGGGAATGACTGAGATTGATCTCTTCAATCAAATGGTCAATATGATACTTGATTTCCTACACATGTCATAAAATTTATTCATAAAAAAGGGACCATCCCTTGGTGGACGAAATGTTGGCCTATAAAAAAGGCTAAGGATTTAAAATTTTAAGGTTAAGCCTTTGATCATAGGAAATTTTTATCATTCAAAAGGATCCATGCGACTGAAAAACCTAAGATCAGGGACCAGTAAAACAATGACCACGATGGCACAAGTGACCACTTGTGATCGAGAATGGGGAGAACAGGTCAATGTGATTTTAAAACGATCAAGGGTTTATCATTTGCAGGCCAAATTTTTGGAGTTTTACGAGAATAAAACCCTATCACAGTGATGAGGAACATGACCTTAAATCAGGCACAAAGGACCAAGCCAAACTTTTCATAATTCATCAAGATGGAACCAAGAATTTTTAAGGGGTTCCATTAGGATGTACAAAAGGGACATCAAAAGGGATGACTCGACTGAAGGAGAAATGAATACTTGTACCCTCTTTGGGTGAGGATCATTCATTCTCACAGTGGGAGTTAGAATTAGGACTGAATTCAAAAGAACTAAAGAAAAGAGGAGGAAACAACAGAAGGTGTTGAAGCAAGATCTGTTGAATCCTCTTCAATCTTCTGCAAGGCGACTTGCTTAGCGGCCAGAGCCTTCCTTTGATTCTTGTGGTCACGTGCAAGGCAGTTTCTATGACTCTAGGAGCTACAGGTCATAGCCTAAGAAGGAATGAAATACTCTTGTTCGACCATCAAAGTATCCATCATATCAATTTTCATTAGAGGGAGGGACTCTTGGATGGGAATAGGAGGGAGAGATTGAGAGGATGATGGAAAAATAGTGGGGGAGTAGGCTCCAACACCTCAATGACGAGCCTTTTCCCATTCACTTCCTTAAAGGAAGGAGCAATAAAAGGTTGTAGAGGTTGAGACATAGAGGAAACTCCATGGGGATCTTTCCCCTTCCCATATTAAATGGGTTGAGCCCCTATGGGTAAGATAGGAAGGTCGGATACGTGACACTTAGCATTTCGCTAATCGGGCACCATGAAAATCCTTATGTTAAAGCCAAGAGTAGTAACCTAGAGTTCCTCTACATGGAGGGAGACAAAGGCGGGGCCCCAAGCATGGGTATGATTCCCCTTTCCCTTTCAAGAGGAAGAGGCAACCTACTGTGATGCTACAGGGTGAGTCACTTTTAGTTGTTCCTTGCCCCCACTTTTGTACTTTGCATAATTTTGATAAAGTAGGTTTGTCCTAGGAGGGAGTGGACCAACCAAGGTGGGCCAAAAATGATCCAAAGAATAATCCCCATGGGATACCAATGGCTAGTACCCAATGTCATTTACGATGTGTATGACACTTCATGAGAGAAATTCAAACATTTGTGAATAAAAAAAGCGATCTCGTTCATGAAAGCCAACCAAGGGATTCCTAGCTTCACCCTAAACATATTATATTCTGGAATGAAATCGAAGGTAGTATCCACAACCCTAGGTCTTACTAGGATAGAAAGAGTTATACAATCATATGGAGTAAGAGAGAGGCCATAATGCATATGCATAGTAGATTGTGTTTTCTCATATTTCTCCCTCTACGATGAATTTAGACACAAGGTCTCCTCCATAATAATATTCACTTGACTCATGGGGTCCACAAGGACTCCTATTACGATGTTTCCATTTACGTGACTAAGAATGTATAGCAGAGAGGGCTTATTATTCAAAGGCACGTCCTGTGAGGTGAAAATGACATTTGGCAAGCTAGTCATAGGCTGAGGGGGAGGAGTAGGAGTGAATGAAACTAAATTTACATATACTGAGGCCTTAGGAGAAGCATCAAAAGGATCAATGATTAAGTTCACAGAGTGAGATGGAAACAGGTCCGTATAAATCTATAACTCACTATCAGCCTTTGCATTGACTTGTTCATGTTTTTCTTCTTTCCATCGAGACATATGGTACTGTGATCGATACAGTCTTGTATCTCATGATGCAAGCACGTGCAACACTCAGTATCATGCCCGTGAACACGATGGTATTGGCATAAAGTATTTCCATCATACTATTTAGGATAAGGCTCCTTCAAAGGTCAATGATTTTCTAATGTTATAATCTTATCCTTCAATAAATTTTGCAGAATAGAAGAATAAGATTCAAATAATTTTGTAATTTTTTTATTGTACCTAAGGACTTGATCATTAGTCATGAAAAATTGCAACAGACTTCTTTTCTTGAAACAAACACTAGAGTTACCTTCAAAACAAGAGCATGATGATAATCCCCCGAAATGAATCACCGTTTTCTGGTACTCCCGCAATGCAGCACACAAATGTGCAAAAGAAGGGTATTTCATTAAGGAAAATTTCTCCTTCCAAGCTTGTTGCAGGTCACCTATGAATACCTTTTTCATGTCTAAGTTGAGAAGTAGGTATGAGATTTGTGAAAAGAGCACTTGGTATCACACAATAAAATCAGTTATCTTCTCGTGCTCTTCTTGCTTAGATTGGACAAGATCCAAGAAGGTCATCTTTAGACTGATGTTAGCCTAGAATTGTTGGAGAAACTGATTTACAAGTTGGTTGAATGAAAATATAGAATTTTCAGGCAAGGAACAGTACCATTCAAGTGTTGTATCCTTAAGAGATCAATGGAAAAGCTTTTCCATAATTAGGGGATTGTGTTGGAATAAATCTATGCACATGGAATTAAAAGCTAATACATGTGTCTGTGGATCTCCTTTACCACCATAATTTGTAAGCTTAGGAATTTCCATTCCCTGAGGGAAGGGAGTGCTCAAAATTGTTACCGTCAATAGACTATGTCAGGAGAAGGGCTAAAAGATAGGCTGGGAGGAGGCTTGAGATAGGTTCACCAATTGGTTTTGCATTTGACCCATATTCTAAAGGAGAGAATTCAAAACAGGGTCTGAAGATGACAAAGGTATAGTGGAACCTCCCCCAGAACCATCACCACCTGAACCTCCTCTAGAACCACCTCTGGAGCCACTACCATGACAATCACTAAAACCACCACTAGGGCTACTAGCATGGCCTCTGCCGAAGCCACCATCAGGGCCACTAGTGTGGCCTCTGTTGGAGCCACCACCATGGCCTCTGCTAGAGCCACCACCACTGCTACTAAAACCACCACCACTCATTCCACTGGAGCCCCCACCACCAAGGGTAGTAGGAGGGGTGAAGTTGAAGCCAAGGGCTAGTCTACTCACCTTAACTATGTGGGATATTTGAGGAGCAAAGGAAAGACTAATCAAAGGGCCCATTTCAGCCATGCATACAGATATGATAGGCATTGAGACACCTATTTTTCTCTCATAGGCGTCAAGCATCATTCCTCGAGTAGTACCCAATCTAGTGTTATACGAAGGGATATATGCTTCACTTATATTGATGAGGCTACATAAGAACTCGATGCCCATATGATCCTTTACTAACATGTATCTCACCTCATTAACAAGCCTAGTAACTCTCACCATAGTTGTAACTTTCTCCAAATGATTCACGAGGTCTAACGACCTCCTATCTAGTTCCAAAAGGTTTTTTGCAGGAATGTATACAACATAATCCTCATCTAAAAATGAAGTTGTAGGGCATGTTGGAGGAGTGGTTGCATGAGTGGTTTTGTCAATGAAACCCATCTCATCCATTTAGACCTCCTCTTAAGAAAGAAAAGCAATATTAACTTAGCCTATGGTAAAACTAGTAGTAAAACTAGAAGTGGCCATATTTTCCATTTGTAAGTGTCACACACTTCTTCTAACCACATACTTGGAGGTCATAGACTGGGTTATGATGCTCATAAAACCTCACAATACCTAAGTCTACAATAGTCACCAAGTGCCAGGGAAAAATTCTCAGACACAAAGAAATAGATAGATGTTGTTCATGTTGGGCTCACCAAAATGTAGAGGGGGACCAACCACACCAAGGCTCTAGGTCACAAAGATTCGAGAGTAGAAGGCTACCCTAATCTACCTCAAGTTGTACTAGTGTTTGATGTCAAGGATAGAGAATGAAGAGAACTCTCAGTGCTTTTGTCACTCTACTAACCCAAGAACTAGGTTTAGACTAGGCAAGCAAATTTCAGGGACCTAAACCATGCCTCAGACAACTCTTTGCCAAAGGACAACACAAGAAAGGGACGATAGCACGGCGCGCTGGCATCCATACAGGTAGAAAGTGTAAAAGGATAGTGAAGGGTAATAAAATCTACTAACAACTTAGTTGAAGATTTTTTAAACAATAACCAAGACACTAAATGATAGAATAACCAGAATAACTAGAGAAGTACTATAAAAATGAAAGGACAAGAAAGGAGAGAGTTCAACTGATGAAGAGTCTAGTTTGCCAACAAGCTCCACGTGAGCGATTACCTACACACAATAAAGAAGAGAAAAATGTTGGGGCTATTTCAGGGCTTGCCATAGTCAAACCCTCATTTTGGTGTTTCCATCTCATGGACATCCAGATAGATAGATAGATCGAAATATGATAAAGAAACAATGATGGAAAGTAAATTACCGAATGTTACGAGAAACACTATGCTACTCAAATCCAACAACAAAGTAATAGTAAGAAGGAAATACTGACCTCGATCAAAGGCACTCAAGGCCAATGAGAGAGGAATTCAAGTCTACAATTGTGGCAAAGTCGATGTGGCCACAATGACGTCGAAAGTTGTTTCACAAGACACCAAGTTGCAGTTTTTGTAGTAGATGTGAAAAATACTGTGATTATTGAAAGAGATGATATTGCAACTAGTAGCTTGAAATTATGAGAATGTCAAGAATGTGAAGCAAGATTGAATGGTGTGTAGAGGTGTGAAGAAGATTTGAAGAAGATGGAATGAAAGTGAAGAATGAGCCTTTGAAGATGAATTGGGAGGGAAAGAGTCATTCAAAGGCTAGTAGGAAGGTATAGGGGTGTTATGTTTTATCACCAATGGACAATGTATCACCTCTAAATATTGCAGAGGAAATAATCTTGTCAAGACAACAATGTGCCATGCATACATTTGTACACCGTGTGCGCATCCCCGACATAAATTCCCCCATTGACACTAAAAACAAGTGCCAAGTGGATAGAGTTTGGATTTGTGATGTGAAATTACATGGTTGGATTTAAGTCTTCTAAGGTAGAGGGATGCAAAAGGGTAATTTGCAAGGGGGGTGCAAATTCACTCCTATACAACATCATATACATAGAAGTACTAGTCGAACATATATCTCAAATACATATATGTATTAATATATTTGGTATATTCAATGATCGATTGATAAATAGATACTTATATGAATTTATATAAAGATATTTAAATAATATTATGTATATATAAATATAAATATAAATATATATATATATACTTATATTTATTTGTGTATATATACGATTGATTATATATTTATTAATTAACAACTAAATGCATTTGATGATCTTGAGAAACATACATATTAATATATATATATATATTGAAGAGATGTTATATATATAATATATAACAATTCATTATATACTTTAGTGCATTACATATCGTAGCCATAATGAGAGCTTGGCTTAATAAAGCCAACATTTGTGTCTTTGATCAAGTGCATGGAAAATTTGTAAACCAACGCATTAAAACCACGCCTTATACATTTTGGCATGCCATGAAATAAGCTAGCGCATAGGGAAACATTGAATGAATTTAGTTAATACGAAACAAAGCGTTGTCTCATATAAGAAATGACTACATATATATATATAGCGCATAGAATTAAAGCAAGGAGTATATTGTTTATTGAAACTCGTAGGGCTCATAATACTACGCTAAGAATGAAGACTTATATACCATGCATGGAGTTGATTCACATGGTGAATGGCTTCCACAAAGGATACGTTGTTTATTAAATGCAAAGAGTATATAAAGTGTGGATGGGAATGAGTCAAGACAACATGTAAATAGTAATGGAATGGAATACAAGCCGCCTAAGTCACCTGTAATATGGCACAACTAATAAAGAATAATGGTCGTGAGTTACATATATTAATGCATTGCTAAGTGAATAATTTGCGCTTAAAGTAGTGAGAGAGACTAAGTCAATACCCACACTATGTTTGAGGGCACCAACTTGTGAAGGTGGCACCGTATTTGCAAGTGTTTGGAGTACATTAAAGGTATTAAAAATACACATGTACCTACAAATAGAATAGAGACTCAGTCAAGATCAAATTTTGGCAAAATTTTGTAATGGAATTTGAATTAGGAAATTTATTTTGAGTTTGTTGTTTCATATATCAAGTTGACTCATCCATTTAAATGGCGATGACTTTGATGTGTTTCAAACTTGTGAGTTAATATGGTGAGTCATTGCATGAAGTTGGAAAGGTCGAAGAAACATTGACTTGTTTGTAGCCTTCGGTTGCTCACAAATTAGTATAAATAGAGGTGCCTATTCTACCAATTGTGGCACTTATCATTCTGATTTTCTTTGTGTTATTTTGCTATAAATTTTGTAAGAGTGAGCTGACAATTGTGAGATAGAGAGAGTTTCTTGTTATTTTATACTGGTTTTGTTGAGATATTTAGAGATAAGTTAGAAGAGGTATTTGGGTTGTTCATATTGAAATTTGCAAGCGATCTTGACCCATTAAGCTAGGAGGAAGGAATAATCACTTGGAGCTTTAAACGAGAATGCTGATTTCTACTCCTTTGTTATTATGCTAGAAAGATTGTTTATTGTGTTGACATGTTTGAAGAGATTGTCTTTATATTTTCTACGATGCTTAGATATGATTGCACATCTCTTGTTTGTTTCTTACATTAGTGAATCCTTTCTTGGATTTATAATTATATAGATATCGATTTTTATATGTGTATGCTATTTAGACCATATGAGGTTAGCATATACTATATGTATGTAGAATGAAATATGAAATGTGGAATATATCGATGTCTTGAGATAACTTGACTTTGTTAGCTTGTAGTGCTAGGCAAACATTTATGAAATAGTGAGGTTGGAAATACTAAGATAATAATGGAATGATAGACATATCATCGTTGATAGGAAGTGATGTCATGCAAACCATATTGATAATCTATACTTGTTTGATCGATACTTTACTTTGATTGAAACCCTAGGTTGAGAATAACCTATTTGGTCAAGTTTTTTACTTGATTGTTGATTTAAGCACATAGGTTGGGATTAACCTATATAATCAGATTGATTATTTGATTGTTGATTTTATATTTGATTGAAGTCATTTATTGTTGAAGATTATACTTTTGATTGAGATCATTTATTGATGAGATTATACTTTTGATTGAAGTCATTTATTGTTGAAGGTTATACTTTTTATTGAGGTCATTTATTGATGAGATTATAATTTTGATGGGAGTCGTTGATTGTTGAGATTAGACTCTTGAAAGGAGAATTTTATTGTTGAGATTGTACTATTGAAATAGATTAATTTAACGTTATAACATTATGTTTATCTTACGTCAATACTATATGTATGTAGCATAATATAAAGTTGCTTTGGGATACTTGTAGAAATATCATTTAGATATGAGTTAATGGGAAGGTTAATCCCGAGGTTAGGATAAATCCATGTGAAAGGGGATAACCTTAGAATAGAATCCTAATGGTCAATACAAATCAAACAATTAAATGTGGTGATTTAGAAGACCTCACTCGAAGTTACTGGGTGATGAATCTTTGGCAAAAGTAGTGTAGGTAGCCACTGTTTACACTTCCAATTCATTGTGTGATCCAATTTACACTCCAGGCTAGGGAAATCATATATGAGGTAGTAGAAAGTATGGTAGCTCTAGATATGTAGGACACATCACTATGCTTAGAAAAAGACTATTTAAAGGATGAGGTTACCAAACTAATATCTTTGTCGAAGGGAGGGCCATCTCACCAAGTTTGGTAGATGTGCAGGGGACTATAGTAAGTCCATGATTGGTGAAAAGAATTTGATTGATGCTTATCCTTATGCAGTTGGTGGACAAGAATTGGGAGGATATGTATTTCTAATTCAAGAATTGAAGATGTATGTGCCAGTATTGGGGACAACTAGAAGGTATGCACCAAAGAAAGGGGACATCTAGAATGTATGCATAAATGTTGGGACATCTATATTAGTTTGTATTTATAATTCATATAAGCTCGTTGAGGTTAAGTATGTAATTGTGTGTCCATATATGTGGAAATTGTAATAGCGAAATATTATCTTGAATATATTTATGTAAAGTTAAATAATAGTTATATTATTGGAATGATTCTTTAATTATGCAATGGAAAGTTTGGATAAAGTTATATTTCAAATGATGTGTTTATTATTGAATAGAAAAGAATAATTTTATGGCTCATAACATAACTGTCCACTTGTGGGGAAAACTTAGTGGATTTACTAGGTAGAGCAATGGGCATGCTACAATTGTGAATGAGGAATCTCCCAATGACCTTGCTATAAAATAATGTAATTGTGAGAATTGCTTAGAAATGATGTTGGAGGTGGAGAAACTAAAATCCAAGCTCGAGGAGATGGAGAAAATAATGAAATTCATGGTAAAGTTTAGTACTATGGTCATGCACAAGTAAATCACCACCCTTTTGATCCTGTAGAGGATGGTTCTTAGAAAGCAAGGGAAAATATTGATAATTATGAAAAATTATGAGGATATGTTTAAATTTCTTTAAGAGACTAGAGATTCCTTGCCCCCTAAGTTGGTATGTGTTTTTTTGATGTTTTTGATTATGTTAAAGTTGAACTTTGTTACTTTTATAATTTTTTAATGTGTAGATTGAGTTATTTTTTAGCTCTTTTGGTTTGGTTTTGCTCATCCCTTGGGGATACTTTGTTGGCCCCACAACTGTTGTTACACCAAAAGATCAACTTGTTAATATCTAATACAACTGTGAGAGTTAATGGATCCAAGAGAGGTGGTTAGTCCATATCACGAATCCCGAGGGGAGTGCTGACCATCTACCAACAAAATCCCCCTTAGCGTTACCCAAGGGGATTTGAACCCGAAACCTTTGGCTCTGATACCACTTGTTGGCCCCACAACTATCGTTGCACCAAAAGATCAACCAATTAATGTCTTATACAAATGTCAGAGTTAATGGATCCATGAGAGGCGGTTAGTCCATGTTGCGAATCCCGAGGGGAGCACTGACCATCTGCCAACATAATTTTATTTACTCTTCCTTTAAATGGTTCATATTGATGTGTGTGTTTTTCATGGTCAAATTCTATAAAATTCACAACAAATTTTATCACACTTAAAATAAAATCTAATTATGAAATAAGATTTAATAATCCCAACACTTTAAATATTTTGGATGGAAAGGAATATGATGAAAAAATAATTTGGACAAGAGTTTTGATAATATTATCATCTAAATAATATTCATACAAAATTAGTCAAAGGAATAGTATCTATTAACATGCATGGTCTATAATTAATCCAAATGTTGATCATTTGAGGGTGTATGGATGTGTTTCTTACTCACACATACAAAAAAAGTGTAATTTAGATGATAACTTGGCCTATAATAGTATTTTATTGGGCATGGATTAAAAATTAAATCAAATAAGTTGTATGATCTGATAAGAAAAAAATAATGGTAAGTAGAGATTTTATATTTAAAGAAAAAGTAGATATACTAAGGAAACAAAAACAAAGAGAACACAAATTGTGATTGATTTATTTTAATAAGAATAAGGAATTTAATTCTCATATGAGAGAATAAGAAAGCATTAAAAATATCAAAGGAGAGAAAAAAATCAATCTTCAACTCTTATGTTAGATTCAAATTTTGAGAAAATAGAAAAAGGTCACAAGAAAAAGTGAACTATGTCTTGATGAACCAAATCATGAAAAATAAAGAGTGGTATACCTTTCAATAAGCTCAAGAAGAAGAAGAGTGGGTTAGATAAATGAATAGTGAGATATAAATAATTCAAAATAATGAAACATAGGATTTGGTATAGTTATATAATGGTAAGGAACTTGTTGATAAAAGCTGGGTGTACAAAACTAGGTATGGATCTAATAAAATTATTTATATATTTAAAGAATATCCTCAAAAGAAAAATATACCATTATACTAGTGTTGAATTTTCTATCTCAATAGTGTTGGATCTAGTTTATTGGATGGATGTCAAGAGTTCATTTTTTCATGGTTATATTGATGAAGAGATTTATGTGACACAACCAAAAGGATTTTACATACCTTATAAATAATATTGTGTTTACATGTTAAAGAAGGATTTGTGTGGTCTTAATTAGGCACTAAAAACATGGTAATCTAGAATTGAATCATACCTACGATAAAATAGTTTTGTAAGAAAATAGCTAGATCCTAGTCTTTATATCAAGAACTCAAGTATACATATTCTAATCTTAGTTATCTATGTAGATGGTCTCATCTACATTGGGAATAATCTAGTTTTAGATATAAATTTTAGAGTATCCATGATTCTAGCATTTGAAATGATAGATTTGGGACAAATGTATGACAAAATGAAAATAGAATATTCATCTCTCATAGAAAAGTATGATTTAGATATTCTACATAGATTTAAGATGAAGGGTTGAAAACTAGTTGTAACACATAAATTTTGACTTATGTTATCAAATTTAGATGAATCAAATCCAATGAACCCCATTTATATAGGAAGTTGGTTAGTAGTTTGGTCTAGTTGACCAAGTTATCCCAAAAAATATCACATATGCACTAAGCTTGGTATACATGTTTGTGTCAAAATCTAAGGAGACACATTAGAATGTAGTTAAGAGGATTATATAGTATCTACATTGGAAATTAAGATATGATCTCCAAATTTAGCATTTAGATGCTAGTAGATTAGATGGATAAAAAATTCAGATCAAGTGAGTTTCATAGATGATTATATTCGTATACTTCTAGTCATACTTTCAATGTTGATTATGTATAATTTTCTTGTATGTTCAAGAAACAACCTATTATATTATTTTCAACAATAAAGTAAGAGCATAAATCTACCACATTCCTTTTATAGACAATATGGTTGAGAAGATTGTTAGAGGATATGCAATAAATACATAATGGGCCCACCTTGTTGTATTATGATAACAAAAGTACTATAAAAATAATAAAAGTCTAGTTTTTATAGTAGAACTATTATTTAACACTTATCTAAATAAAATTATAATTTCAACAAGGATTGGTCAAAATTATATAATTCTCTAAAAAGGGGGAATGCGCACAAAGATGGGGGACCAAAAAGTGGCCAATATCACTTTTTGGTTCGTTGTGAATACAATGTGAGAATTTTATAATGCACTTGTGTTATGAATCAATCACTATTAAGCCATAATATGAGTATGTTATAACACAAGTGCATTATAATGTTCTCATGTTATAACTTACCTTGGAAACCACCAATCCTTACGGTTGTATTTTTGGGCATCCAATCCAAAAGGTTGGGCTTGCATGTCAATTCATAAAGACCTGATTTCTACAGCATATAGGAAAACAACTAATTGTTGAGTGTGCTCTCCATCAGGTTTTCACATTTTTCAATATTGATCTAGAAAAATACCACAATAACATTAGGCTCTTAATTACCTTTCTAACCATGCATTTTTTTTATATTTCAAATATATTAAGGTTTTGATATTCAATTTCTATTGCTAGTTTCTTTCTTTTTTGTTGAATACCTATGTATATTAAATTTTGTGCCATGTTTTATCCGTTCATCTAAATTTGAAATAAATTAAAAATTTACATTTTAAAATTTATTCTATACACAGTAAAAAGATAATATTAATTATTTTTCAAAAAATTAGGAGGGAGCACAATTGATTTTTATTTTTGAAGATGTGCTTGCTTTGAAAATTAGTAAAAAACCATACATTCATTAGAAAATGTGCTAAAAAGCTAGGCATAAGTTGTTGGAGTTAATAGTGAACCCTACAACTCTCATAAATCACCTACAAGCAATCACCTACCATAATTGAGAGAAAAATCAAGATAGATTTTCTCAACAACTCAATAATTATATTGATGCAATAACCTAAATGAATGATTACAATGAAAGATGAATCCTTATGGAAAGGAAAAAGGGAACCCTAGATCAAACCCTTGGTGAGGATTAGATTAGATTATGAAAAGTGTCATATCATGCAATTAGAAAACATAAAAATAGATCAATCTAATAATAAAAACATTTCCTAACTGTAGCTTAAGCAAATAAAGTAAAAGGGGCCTAATAATTAATTAATTATTAGGAAATTTTCCTATTTACTATAACACCCCCTTTAAGATAAAATTAGGGAGAAGCTAAAAACCTAGTGATGGATGCATTGATGGGTCTCAACTATAATGTTTGATGAGGTACACATGTACAAACAAATGAAATCTCTCATAACTAGAGAAAAGGAGAAAACCTCATGGGAAAAACTCCTCTCCAAAAGAGAAAATAAAATAAAATCATACACATGACAAATTAATGTAGGACTCAACATTTCCTCCCAATGGCTTCTTTGGTCATATAAGTATAATCAAGATCCCCACCATATGAGAGAAAAGTAGATTCTATACCAAAAATGAATGCTCAAAGAAGAGTGCTAAATATGATCCCAAATCAACAAACATTGTTCCACCCCTTAAAAAGAAATAAATCTAATGGGGAATGTAGAAGGAAATATCTTAGGAGAAGAGGTCTCAAGATGAGTGCCTTAGAAAACTTCTCAAGTGTCCACATGCCAAAATCAAAAGATGCCAATATATGAAGAAAATCCAAAAAACTATGTAAATCACTATAGAAAAATCTCCAAAGGTAATGATGAAGTGATGATAGGTGGGTTGTACATATCATCAAAGAGAAAGTGAATATCATCAACCATGTCCCTAGTATCACTAATGTGATACTCAAAAAATAAATATACAATGTTTGGTATGAATTCATCCCACAAAGTTGAAACTACAATACTAGAAACAACTTGCTAAATTGAGTTGATCTCTAAAGATATAGGAGGTGGAGGAGGTGGTATCTCAACACAAGTTGAATGAACTAGGGTGGAGGAGGTGGTATCTCAACACAAGTTTCATGAACTAGGGTGGATTATGGGATTACACATAGGTTCAAGTGACCAAAATTCTTCTTAGATAATTGATCTACTCTAGATGCATGAGAGTGTAAAAATTCAATGTATTGTAGGCTCATGCAAAAAAATGAGAGAAGGCATACAATTGAGAGGCATGATAAATTATCCAAATTTTAATGATATCTCTATTGTGTAGGTATTTGATAAGCATTAAATCACACATGAACTCAACTGTCTTCATTGCCCCATCATATGTAATATAATAGATGGAAAGGAGATTTAAGGATAGTAAAGGAGCATATAGTACACCATGAAATGTTCCATCATCAATACCTATAGATAATTTCTCACTAACACTCATATAAGTGTTGTTTCCCATTAGTATGTATGGTGATGTGCAAGGCTCATATGAAGAGATCAGACCCAAAGATAAATCCATGTGATGTGAGGCTCTTGAATCAATAAGAGATCAATTGGATTGATGATTGGTGGATGCAAATGGTGCATGCCCTTTCATCTTATCTACTCCATATTCCATGGTGGGTGACCTTGATTGCACAAGTGGTAAAGTGAAAGAATAGGATGCACCAAAAGATATAGATGAAGGGAGTTGAATATGATTATTTTGTAGAAGGTATTCTAGCTCATCAATCTACTTTGCATAATAATGATATTCATCATGTCTTGAATTTGTGCAATATGCAAATTTTGGTCTCTCCTTCTTAGATGATTTCCCCTTAGAGGAGGAATAAGAGAACTTAGAGGTATCCTATGAATGTGATTCCTTTGCTTGCTCATTATTCTTGGAATTATTGTGTTTCTATTTCTTGTCATTCATATTTGAAGCCTTATGTGCTTTGGTGCCTTGTTTTGCAATAAGATCCTATTGTTTGGAAGACTTCAATGAGCATATTTGTATAAAAGTATATTGCTCCCTAGTGAGTGGTAGAAAAATCATCAAGTGAAGGAATATTAAATCAAGTAACAAATGCATTTGTAGTGACATGAAAGGTAGAAACTGTAGACACCTAAATTTGGACACTTCATTTGTCCAATTTTATCCCTTTTTGTCTAAATATCCTCTCATTTTCATTAATTAAGTAATATCACTATTATTTAATTAATACCTCTAAATTTATTCTAATCCTTAAAGTATCTAGTTGAATAATTAAATACCTTACCCCTTTAATTCCCCTCTCATCAAATGAATTAAATAAATATGACATTTATTCAATTCTTCATATGTCACATCACTTTCACTTAATCCTAACCCACCTCATAATATCTTCATTAGGGATGTGCACATACCTAATCCTTGATTATGATGTGTCACATCCTCCAACTTTTGCATGTTGGATTCTAATCCTCCTTAACCACTAATCATCTTTTAATCACTGATCAGTTAAGCCTAATCACTACCTTGGTCAACTTTCCCCATCCCCCAAGGAATTTTTAATTCTTTTTTATTCATCCAAGGCTCCTCTCTTCCCCATGTGAATTTTTAATTCACTTTTATTCCTCCAAGGAATATTCTCTTCCCCATGAAAAATTTTAGAACCTTTGACTTGTCACATCACATGTGCTAAAGTCTTCTAGAATATTTGACTTGTCACATGAAGTCACATGTGGGTAAGTACTTACCTTTTTAAGGACCTTGTTTTATCCAAGGTACTTTCCACCTCTCCTTTTGGAACCTTGTCTTATCCACAAGATTCCCCAATCATGTGAATTTTTAATTCACTTTTATTCACCCAAGATTTTCCTCTTCCCTATGTGATCATTGAGAGGTCACATCATCCATTTTCTAAGGTGATTTTCCTTCCTCCACATCATGTATCTTCCTTCCACCTCACTTCCACATCATCACATCCTTGGCCATCTAACATTCCACATATCAAGATGTGAGGGCTTGTGAGTCCTCAACTTACCATAGCCCTCCATCTTGGCCTTTTGGTTTAATATCAACCATTGAATTCTCTAGAGAATTCAAATTCCTCTATAAATACCCCCTTTTTCTCTCATTTGAGGACCTTATTTATTTTGATACCAAACTCTTATGATTTTGTTATTTGAAATGACACTTAGCCATTTGCACCCTTATACTACCAAATTGATTACTCAACTTGCAAGTATTTTCCTTCATCTAATCAAGTCATTTAGCTATTAGCATTTTCATTCTATCATATTGTTCATCTTGCATCTATCCATCTCCATAGCCATCCAAGGGGCACACAAGTTTTCAAACATTGAGGGCCAACCAAGGGATTCAACATCACAAAGGTATAATCATTTGCAATCTTTATTTCATCTTATTTATTTGTGTTATCATTCCTTAGGCTAATCTTGAGGTGTACCTTTGTGTTCTTCCATTAGTGCATAATAGTTATTTTGCATCTTTATAATAGGATAAACATCATGGCTTCACATTTATGGCATGCACGGTGGGACCCAAAAATGGGTCCCTTCATTTCACGTTTGTTGTTGTTGAGTTTATTTGTAGGAACATGTCTCAAAGGGGTGGATTTTCCCTGTAGAGGGGCGAATATGCCCTCCAGTTTACTGTAGAAGGGCAGATACGCCCTAGTTTACATTCTATTTTTTAACAATTTACTGCAGAGGGGAAAATACGCCCTAATTTACATTTTATTTTCCTCCAATTTACTTTTTTTTTTCTAATAGTTTACTGCAGAGGGGCGGATACGCCCTAGTTTACATTCTATTTTCTAATAGTTTACTGCAGAGGGGTGGATTTTCCCTTTTTTTCATGCTATTTTATGAGATTTGACTACATTGGGGTAGATTTTCCCTATTTTTCATGTTGTTTTTTGATATTTGACTATAGTGGGGTGGACTTGCCCTAAACAAAACGTTCTAGAAGATAAAAATAGTCATTTTTAGCTTCATTTTGTCTCAATTTTTTTGTTGTTTTGAGGGTCTAACCCCCTAACCTTGTTTGTTTGTGGGTATAGTTGGATTTCTTGCTAACATTTTGCAGCATACTTTCATAATTAACAAAGAATGGAGGATAAACCAACTAAAATTTGCTTGCAGGGCCATCCGTTTGTTCAAATTTTAAAAGTTTTCCTTGTTTTCGTTTAGGCACATAGTTTAATTAGGGGGAAGCAAAATTTACTGCTTGTGGTGTTTGTTTTTGTGTCACCCAAGGGGGAAGTAGTCTTTTTTTGCTTTCCCCTTGTGCTTCGTGTGAGCTTAGGGAGTAGCTGGAAATGATTAGTGCCTTCTTTTTAGAGGGACTTGCTTGGGGATTTCATCACCCCAAGGGATGATCCCAACCATGCATACTAGTGGGGTATACAAAGGGGGGAGAGCCAAAGTTGTACCCCAATATAGTCATGTCATGTCTGGTGGAGCGTCAAAGCTAGGGTGATACCTATATAGATGTGAAGACTTGGTTTGAGCCCTTCAGTATCTCATTGGGGTTCCCGACTCGCACTTGTGACATGTTGGTGTTCATAGTCTGGGCCTCACATATCAAGAGTATATCAAGGACTCCCTAGAAACCTTTTGCATCCTAGATTAAGATCTTTGTTGGCCATACCCTTAACGCTAATCATAGGATTGTGCTTGTCTAAAGTGTCTTCTTGTAGAAACCAATAAATATTTTGACAAGTTAGCCTCATTGTTGTCATTTTAAACCTTTTCCATAGTTGTTAACATCCAAACCAAGTCTTTGTTTCCCATAGTGGGGTAGACTTTCCCTGCAGTTTACAACAATGGGGTAGACTTGCCCCGAATTTCCCTGCAGTGGGGCAAACCTGCCCCCCTAAACAGTCAATTTCACTATGTTTAACCATTCCAAGCCTTTGTTTGATCATTTCAAACCTCCATTTAATCATTCCAAGTATCTTTTTAACCATTCCAAGCCTTCGTTTAACCATTCAAAGAATCCGTTCACTTGTTCCATTAATCTGTTTACTCATTTTAAATGTCCAAACTTTTATTTCTCATTTTGATTACTCATTTCATCATTTGGGGAACCCGTTTCACTATTCAAAAGACTTATTCCTCTTCTAGTGAGCCTGCTTCACCATTCGTTAGGCTTGTTTACTTGATTCAAAAAAAGAATAGTTGGGAACCTAAAACCCTATCATTTGTTCCAACCTAAACATTTTCATTCTCATTCAGTCATCACAATTCACCCTTTAGTCCATTTGCACTTTCCGTCTAAGTCAAGTCCCTATTTTATGACAGTTTACTACAATGGGGAAGACTTGCCCTACAATTTACTACAGAAGGGTGGACTTGCCCCATAGAAGGGAAAATCCGCCCCTATGTGCCCTGTAGTGGGGCTAACTTGCCCTCAAAACAACATTTTCATTGTTCGTTTAGCCATTTCAAGCACCTATCTATTCATTTACATGTTTTGAGTAATCATTCCCCTATTTCAAACATCTTTCATCATATTGAGTGATCATCCCCTCAGTTAAGGAAATCACCCCCTCATTTCGAGCACCTATTTACTTAAATCCAAACATCCATTTCTCCCTATTTTTTACCAAAAGGAAAACTTGCATACATTCTGTTTATCTGTTTCAAGCCATCGTTTCCCTATTTCAAGTAATCTTTCATCCATTCCAAGCATCCATCTCCTCATTTCAAGAGTTGTTCATCTATTTTGATCAATTGTTTACTCATTTCAAGCTTTCATCTCCATGACCTGAGAGTTGTTCATCCATTCCAAGTGATCATTTACTAGTTTTGAGTGCTTGTTCATCCATTCCAGCCATCTACTTCCCTAATCCAATTATCTAATACCTCATTCCAATCACTCGTCTCCTTGTTCTAATAGCCCATTTACTCGTTCAAAGAGTCTAAAAGTAGTGGGGCGGACCTGCCATGCAGTGGGGTGAACCTACCCTGCAAGAGGGAAAATCCGCCCCTCTGTGAAGGGAAAATTTGCCCCTTTGAAGGGAAAATCCACCCCTTTGTGAAGGGAAAATCTGCCCCTTTCAAGGGAAAATCCACCCCTCTGAAGGGAAAATATGCCCCTTTGAAGGGAAAATCTGCCCCTCTATGAAGGGAAAATATTCCCCTCTGTGACAAAAGGGCAAATCCACCCCTCTATGACAAAAGGGAAAATATGCCCCTACGTGAGGGAAAATGTGCCTCAAAAGGGAAAGTTCACCCCTCTATATCAAAAAGTTGGAAAACAGACAATAAACAGATCCAACTTCCAAATCCAACCGGCAAAATCAATCCCATCATATTCTTCAATCCAATTCTAATCGGAGCTTTGATCCCATCATCCGAATCTGAGCTTCAATCTAATCCCCATCTGAGCTTAACCTAAATCCCAACTTGAGCTTTAGTCCACTTGTATATTCTTCCAATCCATCCTATTCATCTTTCTGTCATCTATTCTTTCATTCTAATAATCTATTCCCATCTTTTCCATCCACATCCATTCCATCTAGCATCATGAATCCTTATCCACCTCTCGCACGACCAATAATAGTAATCAAGGGAAATCCTAATTAGGTCGATGATGATAATGAAAGCCTTATTGATCATGAAGAGTGTTATATAGATCCCCCTTGATGCTATCACTGCTAGCAAGCTCTCTCCAATCACCCCCCAAAATCCAACTAGTTCTTCGAACTATCCCCCCATTCCTTCATCTGCATCTAATAACAGTCCTTATAATACCCTTAACAAAGGATATCCAATATCCTCACCATATACATATTCATCATGTCCTCCCTCTCAACCTCTATGCTATCCAACATCCACATCCTCTTATCCTCATCATTATCAATAATCCCAATATCTCTACCTTAATCACCCATCCCAATCTTCCCATCTGAATCCAACACTCACACATTCCTCTCATAATCCGCCATCCCAATATTCCTCTTATCTTAATCCACCATATCAATCTCCTTATCCTAATCCATCATCCCTAGCCTTCTATGCCAAATCACCATACATGTCTTCCTATGGTGGTCCACCACCTCAATCTTCATATTCTAATCCAACATCCACACCTTCCTATCACAATCCCCCATCCCAATATCCTTCCATTAATTCCACATCTCCCCATCCTAATCCTTCATCCACATCTTCCTACTATTACTCACTATCCCAATCTTCCCAACCTAATCCAACATCTTCATCCTCCTACATCACTCCCCCTTTCACCACATTATATCTTAATACTCCATCTAATCATAACCCACCTGGTTCTCCAACCACTCCTAGTTCTCCATCTAGTCCCATTCATTCCTCTAATCCTAATCCTAATCCACCCATCCAATCACCTAATCCTCCAACCCCTAACCCTAGTCCTCCATCCAATCCAATCCACTCATCTAATCATAATCCTCCATCTCCTCCTAGCTCTACATCTAATCCTAATCCACCCTCCCACTCATATAATTCTCCAATTCCTAATCCTAATCCTCCATCTCCTCCTAGTCCTCCAACCATCCCTAAACCTCCATCCATTCCCATCACCCCACATAACCCTACATCCCTTCCAAATGGCATCCCAAGACTCATCACAAAGAATACATTCCCCACTCCACCTTTTGAAGTCATAGAACCATGCCATCCCAATACGTCACCCATGGTCACTAGTGGTGAGACCCCTCTCCAACCCACACCTATCATTGATGCTACCACCCCTAGCACCATTCAAACCATTGAAACCATCGAAACCATCACATCCTCTACTCTAAGATCTATCAAGCACATCAATGATAACCAAATCTGATCCACTCCTCCTACACCTAGATCCTCCCAATCCATCACGGATCCACAAGTCCAATCCACTCTTCCCACTCCTAGTGATGATACACAAGTCCCATCCATTCCTTCCACTCCTATTACCACCGATATCCCTTCCCTTGAACTTCATGAATCCTCCATCCTTTCATCTCCCCCACTTGCGGGGTCCATCCAACAATCCACCATCATCATGCTTCCCACACATGCTAAGCCATGCCAAGGGCGTGATTCAAAGCACACAAACATAGATCTCGCCATCTCATCCACTCCATCCCAAGATCATAATCCCCCATCCACCCCATCTCACGATTCCTTTCCTCGCCTAAATCTTGATCTTATCATCCTATATACCCCGTCTCAAGATCACACTAGCTCGCCTGCTCCATCCCATGATCCCCTTCGTACTCAAGATCCAATCACTCCATCTCATGAGCCCTTATCACTCACTTCCATAAATATAGATATTGTCATACCACCTAATCCCTCTCACAATCCCTTATCACCTATTCCTCATGATCAGGATGCTGCTATCCCCTCGTCTCCATCTCATGATCCTTCATTGCCATCTAGTCTGACCATCCCAACACCACTTTCATATCACCTTGGTAACATTAACCTCTTCCATGCTGGTCTTCTTGTAGAAGAAAAACAAACTATATGCACCACCCTTCCTCCTTTACCTACTAATGCACTTGTATCATGCTTCCAAAAGAAGAAGCATCCCACCATAGATCATATGCTCAAGAACATGAACTATCAAGGAAAAGGTTAAGGCCTTCATGAGCAAGGTATGTTAGAGCCCATTTAGGTCAAAGAACATCCAAGTGCACACAGTCTTGGATATATCTCCCAAGAATCACAATCCAAACATGTTGGTACCACCTCCATGCATCCTAAACGATCCTCTTCTAAAGGAATGAGAGGCACTTCCCATCATTCCACCAAATCATTTGTCACCATTCCCCCTCTTCCATAATATTCCCTCAAAACCATCGTCCATCTTCCTCCTTCGTCTCTCAAGTCCATTTTGGGTCCTTATAACCCTCCACCAAACTTCACACATCCTCCTTATACATAGTCTATTTTGGGTCCTTATATCCCAAATTAACCTCCTCCATCTCACCCTATTCATCCTTTCATCCATCCATCACCTATCCCTAATGCTCAACATCGAAATTCTAACATCATAAATCCTAATTAGGATCAACAAAGGCACCCCTCCATGTATGCTATCTCACATCCTCCATCCACACATCATTGTAAAAAGCCTACCTCTATCACTCCATCCACGTCTTCTCCACATCATCCATCACCTTCTACCCATCCCATTTCTACTAAAAGCACTTTGGATGCCAAAGAAAAAATGCATAAATCCAAACATCCACATGAATCTAAATCTCCTCATATCCCCTTCAACAAACATGTTGATGAAAAGAAAAATCAATTCCAAAATCCAGATCAACCCAAATGGCCACGAAGGCCCCCTAAAGCAAAAATCAAAACCATGTGGATTCCCAAGAAAAAAGAGGCCATTCCTTCAAATCTCCAAAGTTTATAATCCCAAATCTAATAATTTTGATCATCCATCTCCTAAATCTGTTTTGGGTTCCTTATCTCCCAAAATTCACTATCCCAATGCCTCCATTATTGCCACATTCTCCATCCATCACCCCTCCTATCATTCCACATTCACCATATGTTCCAATGTTGGTCCTGAACACCTTCCCCCATCACACATACACTCCATCATTCCATCCATAACTTTCCAACACCCCATCCATTATCCCCCATATCTCCCACATCCAATCCCTTTGATCTATTCCCTTGCCTAATGATCCATTCTAATAAGTTTGTACCAACATCCAATGGTCACTTTACACATGGGCTCTTATTACCTCATATGGAACTTGATGCTTGAGTCCTTCCTCCATTTGATTTATCATATGTCTTATGAATCCATTTATCCATTCTTCCCTATCCCTATCTATATCCATCTCCATCTATCTTTCTATTCGAAAAGTTGCAAAAGTCAAAAAATCAAAAAAATTAGAAACAAAAAAAAATCTAAAAAAAAACAACAAAGAAAAAAAAATAGTAAAGAGAAAATAATTCATCCAATGGTGAAAACTTGGAAAAAAATCACCTTGGATAAGTACCATGATGAAAACCTAGCAAATAGGCATCATACGTAAATCCCTCATCTAGTCTACTTCCACAATCGGGGGCAGCTTCCACCTACACATTCCTAAATCTACCTATCTTCTATCCTACCTATCATATCCCATTTGTATCTAGTCCCTCCATCTTCCTTGTGATCTTGATCTAGATAAGGGAGCCCATATATATGATTTGGACACCTCTTGGCATACATTCCCCTCATCCATATGTCATCATTTTCCTTATCCACCTCTATCTATCTTCCATTGCCCATCTCTCCTATCTATTTGCATCTCACTCCCCTATCCACCCATCCTGCTATCCCTCTTGCCTCATCATGCATGACACATCTAGAGTGGGGGAATCTCCTTATTTTTGATAGAGTTCTTGGATACATCATCCATCCATCCCTCTAGGTAATCCCCTCCATCTCCCCATCCTACCCATCCTTACCTCCCCATCAATTTATCCATCCAATAATCCCTGCCATCTACCAAATCCTTATCTTCCTATACTCTCACCCACTATTCCTTTTCCATCTTTCCATCCATTTATCCATCCAATAATCCATTCCATCCTTCCAATTCCTTGTCCCTCTATCCACTTATCCTAGAATATTTCTATCTCCCCATCTTTATCCATCCATCCATTTACCTCTATTTTACTTCCATCTCATAATCCCTTGTCATTGGTATCTAGCTATAAGCTACCCCCATGCAATCCAATGCTATGTTATCTCACTATCATCACTCCTATCTATTTCCTGCATCTTTTCAATATCTTATCACTTTTCATCACTCATCTATCCATCATCTTGTGATCTAGATAAATATCCCATCCCTAAGCTTCACATCATCCACATCTTAGGCATATCGACCATCCCATCCGCATGGCCTATCCTAGCTCATCATATCGGCTCCATCCTTTTATCCATTTATCATGGCCATCTCATCATCCCATGTTGTTGGTCTTGTGTCGATCTACGTTGCCCCTACACTTTCACGTAGGCAAGGTTGATCATTTGATCCGTCCCCAAGGTTATGTATTTTGTTCTATCTTTGGCCTTGTGTCGAACTACATTCCCCTTGCACTTTCACGTAGGCAAGTTCGATCATTTGATCTGCCCCCAAGGCATTTGTCTGTCCACTTTTCACTATTCATCATGGTCTCCATTATCCTCTTTCCACTTTTATCCATGGTCTTTTATCGAACTACGAGGGTTCTACGCTTTCACATAGGCAAGGCTGATCTTTGATCAAGCCCCGAGCCCCTAGGTCTTTAGGGTGTCTCAGTCTTGTGTCCTCTAATTATTTGGTCCTTATGTCTTGTCATCTTTTCATATTGTCAAGTATGTCCCTATCATGGTTTATCCTTCACTAACAAGATCCACTTGTATCATCAGATCCAATCGATTTTGAATATCCTGGTCATATCGATCTTTTAGTTTAGTATCCATCATTGGTCTCAACAAGATGCATCTTTCCTAATAGATCGCATCAATCCCATCCATCCTTTTGATCCTATGGAAAAGGACATTTGAAATTTTATTGTGCTTTTTTGATGCTTTTGCATTTTGTTTATCATTTGAGTTCCCTATCATCACTTGTCATGGTCGCCTTGATCTATCATATCATGGTGTCCTTTGACTAGTAAACATAGGAGCATATCTTGATATTTTCTTTGTTGTTGTCTTCTCGATTGTCCCATGTAGTACCCACCAAGACTCCTGCGGTCTTGTGTTATGTTGGGGCATCCTTTTGTGCTTGTGGTTATTCCAATACCTGGCTTGACCAAGGTCTTCATGACTTTGGGGTGTTGGAATAGCCTTCTTGTTTTTTGTGTTTGTGTCTACATTAGACACTAATCCGCCTTGGTTCCACATACCATGGTATCTAGTGTCTTATGCTATAGAAAAAATTAGTGCTCCGAAAATGGAAAATTGCATCTTCCATTGCTTTGCATCTTTACCTCCATCATCATTTCTTTTAACAATCTCACATCTCCATCCAATCCAAACTCATTCAATCTAGCACAAATCATCTAATCACATCCTTGGTCTTGTCCCCAACCTTGTTACAAGCCTCGATTCAATCATCCTCATCATCAAGATGTATCCTTCCCTATCCTTTGGTGTTGTTTTGGGATGAATCCTCCCCTCATCAACAACCCTTTTTATCAGGATGTACCCTTCCCTTTCCTCATGTTGTTTTGGGATGTATCATTCCTCAACAACACTTTCATCATCATCATTGGGATGTATCCTTCCCTATCCTTTTGTGTTGTCTTGGGACATATCATTCCCTTAACGATAACACTCCATCCATCATTAACCCATTTTGGCTTGTAGCTTGACTGGCGCAACATCACCTCTTATCCTAAAATCCATTTGTGCTTCTCATCATCTCATATCACTTGTCATCCTCCCTTATCCATCACTTTGCATCATCTTCCTCATCTCCCCTTTCACTGTTTCATCCATTTTGAGAGCACACTCATGTTCTCTTGAACCCGCATTCCCTCTCGAGGGGGCATCCTCAATCCCTAATATTCATGTTCACCCCCATCATATTTCTTCCTAGTCACTCCTTTGATGACTGGGGCATCTTCTTTTGGGTTCTATGTTTTAATATTCTTTGAAATGATGCTACTTTGTAACACCATCTCAAAGAGGGGAAAAATGCAAACACTTAAATTTGGACACTTCATTTGTCCAAATTTATCCATTTTTGTCTAAATATCCTCTCATTTGCATTAATTAAGTAATATCACTATTATTTAATTAATACCTCTAAAGTTCTTCTAATCCCTAAGGTATCTAGTTAAATAATTAAATACCTTACTCCTTTAATTCCCCTATCATCAAATGAATTAAATAAATATGACATTTATTTAATTCTTCATATGTCACATCACTTTCACTTAATCCTAACCCACCTCCTAATCTTTTCATTAGAGATGTGCACATACCTAATCCTTGATTAGGATGTTTCACATCCTCCAAATTTTTCAAGTTGGCTTCTAATCCTCCTTAACCACTAATCATCTTTTAATCACTGATCAGTTAAGCCTAATCACTACCTTGGTCAACTCTCCCCATCCCCCAAGGAATTTTTAATTCCTTTTTATTCATCCAAGGCTCCTCTCTTCCCCAAGTGAATTCTTAATTCACTTTTATTCCTCCAAAGAATCTTCTCTTCCCTATGCAAAATTCTAGAACCTTTGACTTGTCACATCACATGTGCTAAATTCTTCTAGCATCTTTGACTTGTCACATGAAGTCACATGTGGGTAAGTACTTACCTTTTTAAGGACCTTGTTTTATCCAAGGTACTTTCCACCTCTCCTTTTGGAACCTTATCTTATCCACAAGATTCCCCAATCATGTGAATTTGTAATTCACTTTTATTTACCCAAGATTATCCTCTTCCCTATGTGATCATTGAGAGGTCAAATCATCCATTTTCCAAGGTACTTATCCTTCCTCAACATCATGTACCTTCCTTCCAAATCATCACATCCTAGGCCATCTCACATTCCACATGTCAAGATGTGAGGGCTTGTGAGTTCTCAACTCACCATAGCTCTCCATCTTGGCCTTTTGGTTTAATCTCAACATTGAATTCTCTAGAGAATTCAAATTCCTCTATAGATATCCCCTCTTTTCTCTCATTTGAGGACCTTATGCATTTTGATACCAAAATCTTACCATTTTTTAATTTGAAATGACACTTAGCCATTTTCACCCTTACGCTACCAATTTGATTACTCAACTTGCAAGAATTTTCCTTCATCTAATCAAGTCATTTAGCTATTAGCAATTGCATTCTATCATATTTTTCAGCTTGCATCTAGCCATCTCCATAGCCATCCAAGGAGCACACAAGTTTTCAAACATCAAGGGCCAACCAAGGAATTCAACAACACAAAAGTATAATAATTTTCAATCTTTATTTCATCTTATTTATTTGTGTTATCATTCCTTAGGGTAATATTGAGGTGTAACTTTGTGTTCTTCTATTAGTGCATAATAGTTATTTCGCATCTTTAGAATAGGATAAACATCAAGGCTTCATAGGAAACAAATACTAAATAGTCAAAACCAAGCTTGGAAAGGATGGAGTGAATAAATTGAGAGCCTTGTTTGTCGATACCACACTTTATCAAGTACAATTTGAGAGACTTGAGTTTGATGAAGAATTATTCGATGATATAAAAATCTGACTCAAAGTAATAAGCTCATTCTCCATTATAAATCCTCTCAATGTATCTTAATGCCAAATAAGACTCTAATTGAGTCCATATATGGTTATGTGTGGTGCAAGGCTCAACATGAAAGAGAAGATCAAGAGGAATAGACATGCATAATATTATAAAATTATCATCACACTTATTATACCATTTTCTCTTATTTACATATCTTGTTGGTTCAAGTTGTGCATCCATGGCGACTTTCTATAACCCTTGTTTCTTTAGATGTATCTCTATTTGTTTTTCACCTATAGTAATTGTATGGAATGAGAGGATCTATACGTGTCTGATCCATGATGTTTGAATGATAAAATATTAAAAATTGAAGGAGAAATAGTAGACATATATACAATAATAATATCTTAATGCAAAAAAAATTGACCTTGTTTTCATGTTTTCAAGAAAGAAACCAAAATGGGAAAAATTGAATTCATATGAAAATAGTAGGTGCTTGGTATTTTTTTTGGAAAATAGGTTTGATATTTATGTAGGGGGATAAAATAGCTTTTTTTTTTCCATAAGAATAGTGAAATATAGGATTAGAGGCACAATTCATAAGCCTCTAAGTAAAAGAAAATTGATTTGAATTCAAAGGATTAAAAAAATCACTTGCAATAAATTCTAGAAAAACTATAAACATCACTAGGTTGGGCTCATAATCAACTTTCCATTTGTATATGGTTTGTAAAAATCAAATATTGGAGGCCCATGTTATACTAATTTCATGAAAGTTTTCCAATTTAACTTGTAGAAGAATAAGGGGATACAAAACTTAGACTTGGTCCTTATAGGACATATTACAATTAATAGGGGGCTAAAAAATAGGTTCAAGGCTCTAGTTCATAATAGGACCTCTTGCTGGTGTAGGGGGTTTTCCAAGGGTCACTAGCCATTGGTCTTCAATACAATATCAGGTAGGTGAGGGGGCTAGTAGTAGTGGTGGTGGGGTTGTAGAGAGATTTATTGGTAGAAACAATTCCATCATTGGCGACGTAGGGGAGTTTATGGATTGGTTGATGGGGAACAATGTCAGCACACCATGTTTTGATTTCACAATGATGAAAATGTTCATCAATCACCAAAATTTATAAACTCACTATTGTTTTTAAAAATCACCTAGAAAGTGTTGAAGCTACTAAATTTCAATATAAAGGTTGAATTCTTATTCAAATATGATGTAGAAGGTGCATCAATACACATATATGGTATGACCTAGTATGGATTTTGTATAGGTGGATTGATTTTTTTCCTCAAAAAATATGCTATAAAAAAATCACCCAAAAATTCCACTGCTCATTTTTTTGTAAACAATAGTCAATCAATCCTTAGGTCTTTGGATATTGTGGACGTAATGATGAGGTTTAGTTTGCTCCATGATGCACCTTTTTTCTTCTTGAGGTCAGATCTCTCAAATTTGAATATGAAGCTACATATTGGTGGTCTAATACTATGTTGGAGTTGATGGTGAACCCAACAACTCTTAGAAATCACTCACAAGAAATTATTTGTCATAACTAAGAGAAAACACAAGATAAATTTTCTCAATAACTTGAGGATTGTTTTGATTCAATAACTTGAATGCATGAATACAATAAAATATGAATCCTCATGAAAAAAAAAAAAAAACCTAGATCAAACCCTAGGTGAGGATTAGATTAGATTATGATAAGTGTCCTCATCCTATGTAATGAAACATGTCCTAAAAATAACTCAATATAATAATAAAAAATAATTTCCTAAGTTTAGCTTAAGTGAATAAAGTAAAATGGGCATAATAGTTAATTAATTATTAAATAATTATTAGGGGAGTTTCCTATTTAGTATAACATGACCTACTTGATAATTTGATTAAGGTAACCATTTTTTACCAAAGCTATGAATTGGAAACTGAAAGGACCCCAAAAAAATTTACATTAAAAAATATAAGAAATATGACACAACAACCAACAAAGAACCAAACCAAAGTAGACTCTAATCAACAAGTTACCAAGAAAACATGTAAGGAGGTTTGAATCCAAACCTATTTAAACGGTTTTGAAGAGGAACTAGGCCGAAGACTTTAGGATTTATTGTTTCCTTACAAGGGGAATAATAAACAACACTAGTGTAGTCCCCAAAAATGGTTTAAAAAACCATCCCTTTGTTCAAAGACTGAGGACACTCCACATTAGGTGACATGTCCTGAAGGGAAGGCTCAAAAGCATGAACCTTTCCTTCATTCCTCCTCTTGGAGAATCCTTTTTCATGATGATGGTCTTGAACCAATGAGGACTCATAAAAAATTTCCTACTCCCAAATATCAAACTTCAAACAAAATTTAACATAAACTAATGATGTTAGCTAATTTTCTACTAAAGTGATTTATGGAATTATTTTAATAAATAAACATTTTAGGTGGAACATACTAGATTCTATGTTATAATTTTCTAACAAAAAAAGAACTTTGTGTGCTCCACCTATTTGAACATCTTAATCCCCAACATCTAAAAAATAATTATTATTTGGAAACTAGATTTTAAGCACTATGAATCTTGTTCTTGTTACATCTTTAAATTTTGAGCATGACTCTTCAATTTCTCATCCACAATCATTTTTTAGTGATTTCAAGAAAAGAGTGCCCATTCTTGACCTCCTTTTGGTCCCACATTTTAATGCACATACCTAAGGGTCAATTAGAAAATATATTTGTGAAGCCCTTAGCTCATGATAGGTTACAAAAATGTTTCCTTTGAGTTCTTCTTAATAGTTATTATGGGGAGAATGAAAGAATAGTTCCCGTTGTGCAAATTATTCTTTTGTTAACTCTAGTTAGTCAGTAGATTGAATTTGAATTAGTTAGTAGTTAGTTATCAGGGTATGTGTAGGATCATCATGGAAAAAACAGGCCCTTAAGTGGCAAAAAAATCAGAACAATCAGAGTTAGGAAACTTGACATAAAATTTTGAATAATTTATCTATATTATTTCAAAAATATGTTACAATTGAATTTATAGAAAATTGAATGTAGTTTCTAAATTACTAGGTTTATTTACAAAAAAATAAAATCTATTTGGTGAAAATTTGAAATTTCAATTAAATTTCAGGGAAAAAATAAGAAGTAGGTGTCTATCTAACCACCCTAACCAAATTAAAATGATAATATTTTTTTTATAAGATTTTAGATATAAGTAGAGGACTCATGTCCCGATGTGATGCATATTTTTTTGTAATTTTTTTCCAACTAAATAATTAATTATAATTTTTCTATGACAAAATTTAAAAAATATAAAGACTCATATGTCTGACCACCTTAACTTGGTCAAAACTTCATGAAATTCATTTTTTTATTTTTTTATCTTATAGTATATGAAGCATAAAATGTGATGCACATTTTGGATTCAAAAAATATGTTACTGTTTGAAAGCTATAGATGTTTTTCAATTAGCCTAAAATTCAGGACTTTAGTCATAATTCAATAGAAAATGAATAATAATAATTTATTAAATTCAAAATAAAGCATAATTTATATTGGTGGAAAGCTGAGAATCTCCTTTAAAAACCCTTTTCATTTCATCAATTTTGCGTGAAAAAAAAGTCATCAGCCACATAACCATCATATTGCCACTTTTTGGCCCATCATGATCTTGCACATACCCAACATATTGGATATAATTTTCATTTAGTTTACTACTGTGTAATTTTTATATAATAGACAAAGTATCCTTTGACTATACAATAGATATTTTTTAGCATATTTGTATTATATATGAACTATAAATTATTGTTTGAATCCTTCAAAAACATCTACAAAGCTATTGATTTTATCTTCTTCCATTATGCTCTATAAGTTTTAATCTATTTATCTTAGCTAACTATCTAAAAATTCATTTAAAATTAATTTAACTCTCTTTGCCTCTAATAGCTAATAACTTACCGATTTTTCTAACTTCAAAATTTCTAAATAAGTACCTACTTCGACTTCATTATTCAATTTATCTTGAAGAAATAAAGTGCCATGTTCAATGAACATAACATTAATTGACCAAAGCATAGCTCCCACTTCTTTGAAACCTAGATTTCTCTTTAATGCACCATCAAAATTCAATTTTGTACACCCTTCCTTAGCGAAAGAGCACACATTTTTCTTTCAAACATTCAAACTTAATGGCTAATCCTTCAATGGGAAATTAATTACACTTGTTAATATATAATGATATAGCTTTTTTTAATTGTTATAAATTCAACATTTGTATTTTTAATTCAAAATAAAAATAAATATAATTTTTCCCTCAAAATATAATTGTAATGACATTAAATTAACAATTTGATTGATTGTCAATCTTGCTGAAGTCATAGGGGCTTTCCAAGCCTTAAATCTTGCTCGTCAATTGAACTTCAAAAATGTGTGGCTTGAAGGGGACCCGAATAATATAATACAATGTATTAAAGGATCCCAAAAACCCTCATGGACCATTTAGAATTGGATTAATATCTCTAAGGGGATTATTAGCTCCCTTGATAAATGCTTCATTTCCAATGCTTATAGAGAAATTAACATGGTGGCAGATTTCTTTGCCAATAAGGGGGTTCAGGCTAAGGGAAAGATGACGTGGCAAAGGAATGACAAGTTGGAGGCTAATGTCACCACCTTATTGATGTATGATAAAAATCATGGGAAGGTTCAAGTTCCCCTATCAATTAATGATTATGGGTGTTGAGTGTCCTTTCATGTAGTCTCAGGACACTTGTCTAATTATTTTTCATCGAGGGCTAGAGTGTCATAATATTAGTTGCCATTTTGATATCTTGCGTTTCACACGCTTTTTGGGAATTTTGGCTATCAGGTTATTTGGCTTTTAGGACTCTTCGAAGAAGGTTTTCAATTTTGTCAACATGGGTGGTGAGCATCGCCATGTTGAAATGACGGATTGTGAGGAGCTAAGGAGAAACACTAAGATTTGGAAATTGTTGGAGAAGGGTGGGATCACTAATTACATCAAGAAACTCTATGGTTGGGACCAGAAGATTACCAGGTTTTTCACCAAGGAATGGAGTAATGGTAAGGTTAATTTGTTTGGGAGAAAGGTCACCATTGATGAGAAGTTAATTATAGAGGTCACAGGGCTTCCTTTGGAAGGTCTCAAGTTCTATAAGGATAGGAAACTTTCTGACCAGGCTGTAAGATTTTTTTTGAAGACTGATAAGGAAAAAGAGGACTTGCACAAAGCTACCAAAAGCAGTTATGACTCCATGAAGATCAAATCGCTTTGGTGGGAGGTGTTGAAGGTGATCATGGAATACATTATGCTAGATGGGAGGTACACTAGGGTTTTTGGTTATCATTTTGTGCTCCTAAATCACTTATGGCATCAGGTTAGGGTTTCCTTCTCTTTCTATCTTTCCACCTCTTTGAATGCTAGCCTTCATGACCATAGATCAAACCCGGTTAGACACCCCATTCTTCATGAGGGTTTGCTTATTTTAATCTATGAACATTTTAAAGCTATGTCAGCTCTATCCCACCAGACCCCTTCTCCCCACTTTGTCTCTCCTAAGGATGAATTGGGTGCTAGTTACACGGAAAAGGATGAATGGGAGACTAATATGGAGGATGAGGAAGGTTGTCCCTCGAAGGTGGTGGGGAAGGGTAGTAGAAAAGGTAAGTCCAAGGCCCGTGCCGTTCCTAAACCTAGTACTATGATCTCTAAAGGCAAAGCTAAAGTCATTTTCCTAGGTTTTGATGAAACAAAACTGAAGGTGAAAGGAAAATCAAGCATTTCCCCCCAAGGAAAGGGCTAGAGGAAGGTTGTGGAGGACCCCTCCTATGAAATTAATCAGGATGATACTTAGTGGAACCCTTCATCAGAGTACTCTAGCTACCCTACAAATGATAGAGAGGACAAGACTAGGTATCCCAATGATCTTAAGGAGGATGACCATTACTTTAAAGTTGAACGGGAGTTTCTTGCTGATATCCTTGCTATCGCTCGTAATGGGTCTATTAAAATTTTCAGGTTGATTAGGTGGGTGTTTTTTGAAATAAAGGAGATTAAGTTGAATCAAAGGGCTATCAAAAACAAGTTGGAAAAGACTGATATGATGGATAACACTAACAAAGACAGAGAACATGACAACAACTTATGGATTGAGGAAGAAAAGAGATACATGGTGGACTGCCTTAAGAAAATAGTTGAGGATTTGCAACAATTTAAAAGCAATCATGATGGGAAGCTATTTTCTATAGAGGAAAATCATAAGAATGTTAAAGAGTATGTTCAGAAAGTGTTGGAAATGAGCCACAAGATCTTAAAATCTACCGTGAACACTATGAATATGATGGTTGAAAATATGGAAATCGCTTATGTAATGCCCATAATTCTACACTTGGGAAAAACACAACTAACATTTTTTTTTATGGAAATCAAGTTAGAAAATACTAACATTAACAACCATACATGTGCAAGACACTTACATCATGTATCGGGTGAGGTTTCTCATGCAACATCATCATTGGCATGACGTTCAAGAGCAAGGTAAGGGAACAAAAACTAATTTGGGTTGGCTCCAAACATAGGGTTTACTAGACTCTAACTACCATTCAAAAGTTGGTGCTCACTTTTGCATAGAACTTAATGCCCTTAATAGACCCCCATGGCTAGGGTTCACACATGGGAACAAAAAAAACATGTAATATCATCAACTTGATTTACTATTAATCCTAAGGATTAATTGACAAAACATTATTTAACTTGATAGCTCTACCTCTTTTAGCCATCTGACATTATTGTTGGAACCCACATAAAACAATTTCACCACAAAATTTTAATATACAAATAATCAAAATATTTATAATCTTCATAATAATTATTAATTTCTCATTGTAATTTGTTTTATAATTATCCTCAATATTAAACTATTATTAATTTAATTATTGAAAACAAATAAATTAATATATAATACATATATATTTATTTGAATTTAAAAGATATAAATTTAAAAAATAATTCATAGAAATAAATTCATTTTAAATTTCATTGACATGTACATATTTTTTATTTCCCTTAATAGAGAAAGGGAAGAAGAAATCTCTATTAAGTACTATTCTCTAGTTTTGTTTAAAATCCTTTTTTAATTTAATAGATTCTTTATAAGAGAATATGGGGACATATTCCCCTCTCCTTTAAGGAAGGAGAATATTATGCAAGCTATCCCCACGACTTTATTTTTTTAATGAAATCTTTAAGGGTGAATTCTCACGAGGGAAGGACATGAACACATGGAAAATCTACCGCTGAAAGATGTTTATCACCGTTTTGTTTTTTTAAGATATATGCACACAAGCGTTATTATGGGAGTCAGGGGATTGCTTTAATAAGAGAAAATTTATGCATCTCTCGTTCAAAGAGAGGGAAAAATGTCAAAGTGAAATGATATTGATTCGAACACAAGGAGTGAGTCAATTATATATTTATATCCTATGGTAAAGGAGATTCTGAGATGGGCGTATTAACGATAGTGATAAATTTAAATGCTGGAAGCTATACGAAGATCATTGGGTGAAGCAGAGAGTTTGATTAACTCAACGTCAAGATGAGCTATAGTAGCTATAAAAAGGATTTGCCCAAGCATTAACAGTAGCACGTAAGAGGTCCACTCAGCCGAGCGAATGGCATTAGAATAATTTATAAGATTTTTCCCGCTACCTATGCATCATGATTGGTGGTGTCCAACATGACAGTTTTCGATTAACTACATTTTATAACATTTGACCTTCAGTTCAAAAAAAAACATCCAAACCCTAAACACGTTGCTCACATACCATATTACAATCTGTTTTCATGTCATATCTCCTATGCCACTTCAGAAGCATGTACGAAAAAGATGAGACTGTTCAACGAAAAGGAAACTGTATACTACTGTGCACATCACCCCACTACTAGGGAAGAGGAAAAACAATATTAATTGCTATAGAGATGCTATTGGGGAAAAAATATGACACAATTCAGAAGGCTGCAACAAACGAAAGATAGTTTAATCTTCCCCGACTGCCAAGGTAATCCTATTCAATATATTTGACTATTTAGATTTTATTCTATTCAATAGATCCAGTCCCTATTCTCTCCCAGTTTTCGAGGGAGTGCAGCCCGCCAATGACTGGGTTCAATGAAACTGGTGGCAACATTAGTTGGGGCTTTGCAACGGCGAACACTCCACTGGGCGTATGACCAAAACCTAAACGGGCAAGCAAGATACATTACCATTAGTGGAACATTTAGATGGGTGTGCAATTAGGTGAAAAAGGACATTGTTTAGTTTTCTCCATCGGGATGATTTGATTTCCTACGCAAGCTATAGTCTTAGAGATAGTGATGACATCTCAGATGAAATTAGTGTCAACTAGAGGCGTGATAGAGGGCACAGACTTCAAATGTAAATGCAGTCTACGACATGATGGTTGCTTGTAAAATGAAGGACCAACTTGAAAGAAAGGTAACTCGTGACAAGCACATCGGCCTATTCCACAAATATTAGGCATATCGGGATACATGAGATTATTTACTTGTTGGAGTTTCACTCCACTCCCGCCTCCGCTTCTTGCTTTTACTGCACCCCCACGCCCTCAACTTCAACTGCTCACAGTTTGGCAACAACTACCGGGCTACCGCGTCCTCTCTCTCTCTCCTGTTTGCGGCTTCATGGTCAAACTCTCTGCAGTCTACCGCTTTACTGCGGTCTTGTCTCTCACCGTCGGTGGTTACACGGTGGCAGTTATCAACTCCTACCTCATTACCGCAGTCTAACCGTATGTTGCCTGTGGCAATGCGGTTAACTGCCACGCTGCAGTTACCACTCTATCACGGTTACTCATCTAACTGCGTGCGGTACCGTGGTGACTATCTTTGCTCCTCTCCGTCCGTTCAAGCCATTACCGCTCTACCGTGATCTGTTTGCTAACCGTCAGTGGTACCACGATGCCCTTCATTCACTGTTCATTGACCGTGTCTGGGCGGTTACCGCGACCACCGCGGTCTCTTTCTTAACCGCCACGGTACAACGGTGAACTGTCTCTTGGCTATGCGCATGGTTACCGCATCCACCATGACTACATCTTTTTCTTTGGTGGTTGCACGGTTGTTTGACTTTTTGACGACAACTATTTGTGCGTTGTGCGTTGGAAGATAGTTTGGATAAAGGACATTTTATTATGTATTGGTTGGTTATTTATTGGCATGTTGTTAACATTTATGTTGGTTTTAATTTTTGACTGGGATGTAAGCCTATATACTGATATAGTTGTATTTTTGATAGGATGTAAGTTGAATCAAGATTGCTCTGAAGTAGCAAAAAATTTTAATGGTTGTTCTATGTTAGAATATAATATTAAAATTAGTTTTTTTGTGTATGTTTTTATTTTTTGTCTTTCCCTTCATGTGGTATCAGAGCTTAAGGTAATTCAATAGAGAGTCTGTAAATCATGGCAGCAAGCACAAGCTTGAGTAATCCCCAAATTCCACAGCTGAATGGAAACAATTATGACTACTGATCTATAACAATGAGGGCATTGCTTCGTTCACAAGATTTATGGGAGTCTGTAGAAAATGGGTTTCCAGAGCTTGTAGATGCAGCAACATATAATGCTTTAACACAAGCAGAGAAAGATTTGTTGAAGGATAACAAGAAGAAAGATTCGAAGGAACACTTCTTCATTCTACAAGGTGTACATGAAAGTATATTTCCCATAATTTCAACCACTACCAAGTCCAAGCAAGCATGGGACATTTTACAAATTGCATATCAAGGGATGGACAAAGTTAAAATTGCAAAGTTGCAAATACTGAGAAGAGAGTTTGAAACTTTGTTTATGAAAGAAAATGAGTCTGTAGATTCATACTTTACTCAATTAATGAGACTGGTAAATCAGATGAGAACACATGGACATAAACTAGAAGATGTCAAAGTTATAGAAAATATTTTAAGAAGCTTACCCACAAGATTTGAGTCAATTGCAGTCACAATATAAGAGACAAAGGATCTCACACAGTATTCTGCTGATGAGCTATATGCTTCACTAATTTCTCATGAGCACAGACTCAACAGAACATCAAACATGTCATTGGAGCATACATTCAAGTCACAAGCTTCAATTAACCAAGGAAGAGGCAGAGGTAGAACGAATTTTAGAGCAAGAGGAAGAGGTTTCGACAGAGGTGGAAGAAATAACTAGTCAAGTTCAAGTGGAAGAGGTTGCAGCCAAAACCCATCTAAAATTTTCCTCAAGGACAAAGGTATGATAAATCTTAGGTCCAATGCCATTATTGTAAAAAGTTTGGCCATTATATGAATGAGTGTAGAAAGAAGTAGTGTGAAATGAGTAGACAAAATGCAAATTTTTATAGAGAGAGTCAAGACAATAGACCTGATAAGAGCACAATGTTTTTAGCCTGTAATGTAGCTCAAGCTAGTGAGAAAGAAGTTTGGTTTTTAGACTCAGGCTATAGTAATCATATAACAAGGAATTTAGAGTTGTTTACAAGTTTAGATGAGAATATCAAGTCAGATGTCATACTGGGTAATGACAACAAAGCGTCAATTAAAAGAAAAGGGAATGTTAATATTCTAACTAAGTAGGGGGAGCAAAAATATATTTATGATGTTTATTTTGTGCTTGGTCTTAAACACAACTTCATGAGTGTAGGATAGCTAATTCAAAAGGGTTATAGAGTGACTTTCAAGAATGGGTTGTGCACTATTTTAGACAAATACCCAAGTAGCCAGTTGATTGCAAAAATTCATATGACAAACAATCGAATGTTTCCTTTGAGAATTCAGCCAACTTTGAGTACAAAATTTGCACAAGCACAAGAGGTATCAACTATTACTCAATATGTCTTTCAGGCAGAGGTAAAGGATGAAAACTGGCTATGGCACTTAAGATTCATTCATTAAAATTTTGGAGGTTTGAATTTTCTTCATATGAAGAGCATGGTAAAGGGAATTCCATTAATTCAAAAACCCGAGAGAGTTTGTGAAGGTTGCATACTTGGAAAGAAACATAGAGAATCTTTCCCAGTAGGGAAATCCACAAGAGAAAAAGCCCCATTGAAAATTGTTCATTCAGACTTGTGTGGTCCAATGCAGACACCTTCAATAGGTGGTAGTTTTTATTTTTTGACTTTCATAGATGATTATTCAAGGAAGACATGGGTTTATTTTCTGAAACAGAAAAGTGAATTGTTTAATTTCATTTGTCAATTCAAATATTTAGCTGAAAAATAAAGCGGTTGTTTCATCAAAGTGTTGAGAACAGATAGAGGAGGTGAATACATATCAAGAGAATTTTTAAATTTCTGCAAAGAGAATGGAATACACAAACAATTCACAACAAGATACACGCTTCAGTAGAATGGTGTAGCAGAAAGAAAAAACATAACCATAATGGAGATGGCTAGAAGTATGTTGAAAGCCAAGCATTTAACAAATGAGTTTTGGGCTGAAGTTGTATCTTGTGTAACATATATCATGAATAGATGCCCAACAAAGAGTGTGATGAATATTATCCCTGAGGAAGCACGGACAGGTAAAAAGCACAGTGTGTCTCACATGAGAGTTTTTGGATGTGTTTCATATGCACATGTACCTGATCAGTTAAAAAGAAAACTTTACAACAAAGGAGAGAAATGCATTTTTGTTGGATATAGTGAAGAATCCAAAGCATACAAACTGTTTAATCCATCAACCAAGAAAGTTATAATCAACAGGGATGTTCAATTTTTTGAAGATGAAGCATTGGATAGAAGCAAAGAGAGTATAGTCAATGTTACAGTCAATATCCCTCAAGAAGAGAATGAAATTACAGTTCCAACTAATGTACCTATTGTCCCAATCCAATCTCAAGCAAGTGGTAAAAAACTGACACCAACAAGTAATACAAGAGTAACAACAAGAGACTGCAGACACGAACCATTGGAAGAACTTCTGGCACAAGACCTTCAAGTCCACACTCTATAGATTCAAGTGATCTATCAAATCCAACTTTATCAAGCATGAGAAGACAAAAAATCAGAAGCATGAGTGATATTTATAATCAAAATGAAGGTGAGAACAATTCTCAACAATTTAAATTTTTGCCTTTTATTCACAAGTTGAAGATCCAATTCATTATGAAGATGCAATCAAGGAAAAAACATGGATAACAACAATGGATGATGAGATAGATTCAATTGAAAACAATCAGACATGGGAATTGCAAAGTCTTCCAAAAGACAAAGATGTCATAGTTGTTAAATGAATTTATAAAACAAAATTGAATACAAATGGAGAAGTGCATAAGCACAAAACAAGATTGGTGGTAAAGGTTATGCACAACAACCTGGAATAGATTACAGTGAAAATTTTGCACCAGTTGCATGCCTTGACATAGTCAGAATGTTATTGGCTTTGGCAACACAAAATTGTTGGCTAGTTCACCAAATGGATGTTAAATCAACATTCCTCAATGGTTATCTGGAAGAGGATGTTTAAATTGAACAACCACCTAGATATGAGATATCACAACAAGAAGATAAAGTCTACAAGTTGAAGAAGACACTGTATGGTCTGAAACAAGCCCCAAGAGCTTGGTATAGCAGAATAAACAACTATTTCACAAAGAATGGATTTGCTAGATATGACAGTGAACCAACACTATATACTAAAGTGAATGATGAAGGTAAAATCCTAATCATATGATTGTATGTTTATGATTTAATTTTGACTGGGAATCTATCAGTTGATTTATTCAAAACAGAACTGATGAAAGAGTTTGAGATGACAGACTTGGGTCTAATGAAGTATTTTTTGGGCACTGAGGTAACACAAAATAAAGATGAAATTTTTATTTCACAGTCTGAATATGCAAATGATGTTTTAAAGAGATTTAATATGTTAAATTGTAAGTCAACACCTACTCCAATGGTTACTGGACTGAAATTGAGCAAAGAAGACAAAGGCTCAGATGTTAATCCCACTTTGTACAAACAACTAGTAGGAAGCTTGATGTATTTAACAGCCATAAGGCTGCATATAATGTTTGCTGTCAGTTTAATCTCCAGATTTATGGAAGCACCAAAAGAATCACATTGGATGGCTGGAAAGAGAATTTTAAGATACATCAATGGAACAAAGAATTATGGCATTCAATATTCAAGAACTGATGAACTCAAATTGACAGGTTTTACTGACACTGATTGTGTTGGGAGTGTTGATGACAAGAAAAGCACATCTGGCTATGTCTTTCATTTTGATAGTGGTGTAGTTGTATGGGCTTCAAAAAAACAACCAATTGTTACATTGTCATCAGCTGAAGTTGAGTATGTTGCAGCCACGAGTGCATCTTGATAGGCAGTGTGGATGAGATGCATATTGCAGGAAATCCAGAATGAGCAGACATAGGCAATAAATATTTTTTGTGATAAAAATTCAGCCATAGCTCTGTCAAAGAACCTTATATTCCATAAATGCAAAAAACACATTGATACGCGTTTTCATTACATCCGAGAGCTAATCAATAATGGTGAAATTGTATTGGAGTTCTGCAGATCAGAGGAGCAACATGCATATATCTTCACGAAAGCACTGGGCATAGCTTCATTTGTTTTTGAACGAACCAGACTGGGCATCATGAATGACAGAAGTTACGTTCAAGGGGGAGTGTTGGAGTTTCACTCCACTCCCGTCTCCGCTTCTTCCACATCCCCGTACCCTCAATTTCAACTGCTCACAGTTTGGCAATGACTACTGGGCTACCATGACCTCTCTCTCTCTCCTATTCACGGCTTCACGGTCAAGCTCTCTGTAGTCTACCACTTTACCGCGGTCTTGCCTCTCACTGTCGGTGATTGCATGGTGGCAGTCTTCAATTCCTACCTCGTTACTACGGTCTAACCGCATGTTGCCTGCGACAATGCGGTTAACCGCCAGGCTACAGTTACTGCTCTACCGTGCTTACTCATCTAACTGCGTGCGGTACTGCGGTGAATGTCTTCGCTATTCTCTTCGTCTGTTTAGGCCGTTACTGGTCTACCGTGGTTTGTTCGCTAACCATCGGAAGTAACGCGGTGCCCTTCGTTCACTGTTCGTTGATCGTGTTTGGGTGGTTACCGCAACCACTGTGGTCTCTTTCTTAACCACCACGGTACAACATTGAACAGTCTCTTGGCTGTGCGCATGGTTACTGTGTCCACCGCGACTACATCTTTCTCTTCAGCGGTTGCGCAATTGTTTGAATTTTTTACGACAGTTGTTTGTGCATTGTGCGTTGGTAGACAGTTTGGATAAAGGAAGTTTTATTTAATCCGATAGGACTATTGTTTATTATGTATTGGTCAGTTATTTGTTGGCATGTTGTTAACATCTATGTTGGTTTTAATATTTGACTGGGTTGTAAGCCTATATACTGATATAGTTGTATTTTTGATAGGATGTAAGTTGAATTGAGATTGCTCTGAAGTAGCAAAGAATTTTAATGGCTGTTCTGTGTTAGAGTATAATATTAAAATTAGTTTTTCTGTGTATGTTTTTATTCTCTTCCTTTCCCTTCATTACTTGCAACTTTAGTGATGAGAACTGAACTTATAAATTACCCAATCATGCATCCACTTTATAACTCAGGTGCATTTCCACTATACAGTCATCTCCTATGTTGTCCACTACACCAGGTAGGAAGTAAGTTTCTACAACCAATCAACAAATCTACACAGGAATTAGTTTTATCTCATGATCTGTTCGTTTCATTATTTTCTTCCACCCTTTGAATTTGCATGTATAATTACAGATCGATTTATCCAATTCATGTATTGCAGGTTGAGGGTCACAAAATCTCCATCAACATGTAAGAATTAGGATGGGGCTAATATGGTCCAATTAGAAATTAATACAGCCTTAGAATTCATAGCTCAGGTTGTTAACTTAAGAATCTCACTAAATTTTATCCCTTTACTACTTCGTTTATTCTATGGCTCACACTCTTGGGATTTCTATAGGGGTATTACATTGCATTCAACACACACATCTCAGTGCTTATAACTATATTTCCATACTACTATTAAGATGTCCAAAAATGTGATACTCGTGATAATCTAAAGGTATTGATACGCTACCTCTTTAAAAAAACATTATTTTCTGATGGTTTGACTAGCTTGTTCTGGTGTAGCTAGAGTAAGAGGAAATGCAAATGGATGAGCGAACACACCCTATACTACAACATTACATGAAGATTTGTAACAGAAGGTATAACACTTTGATATAATAGTGTATTCCCATAAATCATTTGAACATGTTGTGCAATATTTTATAGGTAGTATGGTATATTCTAACTAGAAGCTTTTAACATTATTTTCACCCAAACACAAAATTCCTTAAAATGATATGTTCAGAAGTCCATAAATGAAATGCACAAGACAAACAATCATCATGTTACATATGAAATGTAAGATTTTATAATGAAATGGTGTTTTCTTTTTCAAAGTAAACTATGTAATTTCTTTTCTTTGGACATATATTAAAGTATTATGTTTCAAACGATACCTTATTATTATTATTATTATTTTTAAATAGTAAACTGCATTAGTAACTCTAGTTTCCTTTCCTTGCTTTTTCTGAAATGAAAGGAATAAAAAGTATTTAGGATCGAGATAATAAAATTATTCTTACATGCGTTCATTTATTGATTTACTTTTCTTTTTCTGACAAAATATTAAGTTGTAATCTCTAAATTTAGAATAACCTCTTTTATCTTTCTTGCAAGGTAAGTGCATTATTCCTAGAAAACAAAATATATTCCATTTACAATTCAGCATCATGAAACCTACCAAGCTAGTCATATATGTTTCATCATATAATTGTTTTATACTCCTTTAAACCAGCAAATGAAATATAGTAACTTTATTTTCAAATTAACATTTACTCATTCAAAATGAAATGCATATTCTCTTAGATGAAAGGATAATGAAATTTATTTAACAAGTGTTTCTTTTCACCCCTAGTTATAGAGTCACAATGTCATGAAAATATACACCACTATTACACATACATGATTTTCTCCCACATCTACCAAGAAGGTAGTTACATTTTTGTGAGGTTATCTTCACCTCATAAACATAAGGAAATGACAAAGTAAGTGACCTTCTTCAATATTGAAATAATCTTCGTAACTTTCTCCAACCTACACGAAACACAAATCTCTCCATGGCCAACGTAGTGCTCACCTCCCAACCTTTAGTTGGAAAACCAACCACCCTCGAGCTAGGAGGCAATATGGGAACCGGGCACAAACAAAACCAAGCAAAATAATATTTACACTCACATGATACACACAAAATTATTTTCACGCCCACCCAAGGGATTTTCACATTACTAAATAGGATTCCATCAAGAATCCAAAGTGGGGAATGGAGGGTGGACTACGCACTCCATATGGGGACTCATAATAATAGCAACAAGAACAATTCAATATCATACTCCCATCATTTCACATGCAACCCTTCTTTTAATATCTCCTCTTTCTCCAAAACCCATACCACCAAAACCATTTCTACCATTTTACAATTAAATATGGGTACTCATACCCTTTTGAGCCTCTCCTCTCAAGGAGGGATTATATTTTCCCATGGAGGTTCCTACTCCATACCATCCCCAACGAGGTATGCTCTACCCAAATTTTGGGTGAGCCTATCCCTATACAACCCTTTTCCCATCGCATTAACCACATACAACAACACAAGAAAAAAAGCACGAAAAACATTTTGAGATAAACATACAAGCAAAACACAAGAGATAAAATACCAAGCACATTTTTACATACACATATAATCTTTCGAATAAAACATAAAGAAAAATAAAAAAGGTGGTGAATCTACCTCAAAACCAAGCTTAGGGAAGGATGAGTTGAGGATCCCCACAACTCCACTTCTTCCAAGTTTTTGCTTCAATCTCGTCAACCCCCAAAATTCAACCAAAGTCAAGAATACAAAAAGAATCCCCTGACCCTTGCTTTTTTTAGTTTGTTTTTATAGGAACTCAAGTTTGAATTCCTTTGAATAGGGAGCTGACATTTGTCAATATCCCATTCACTCTCGTGGGCACACTCGCCCATGTGTGCTCACACATGTGTCAGATCTTGGGATCCTTCCAAGGCAATTTGGAGAAGTAGGAATGGAAAGACACTAGTTCCATCCCACTTCCCAAAACCTTATTTTCGTGAAATGTCTTAAAGGCCTCAAAAAGAGTGCCCAATTTTGAGATTGACCCAAATTTTGAGCTAAAAATGTACCTAACCCATAGGTACCTGCCCTAGGGACCTTAATCCCATAAAAATACTTTAAAAATATCACTTTTCAATCCTCAAAAAGTACCTATAAGTTCAAATCCGAGTTTGTCCACTTGGATGGACAACTCACCTCCTATATGGAATGAGATGGCAATAAAAATCAATTTAAGAACACTCACACTTTACATTACAAATAAAATACATCATAGAACAAAACTATAGTCCTTCGAAATGGACTACAGTTTGGTTTCACTGGTTAAATTACTTAGGGTTCCCAAGAGTCACCTCCAGTTTCCATTGGCCATGGAAAGTGTACCTGCACACTTGATGCAAACGTTAATCCATCCAAGTAAATCAAAATCAAACCATTGCATTCAAACACGTTTGATAATTTACATATCCAATAACATAATTGAAAAATTATTAGCCACCTATCTTATCCCATTTTTATTAGCCATAATTTTCATACTCATCTAATTGCAACATGATTGGTTCACATCACTTGTTTCATTCATTCATCATTAAGTTTCCAAATTCAAATTATAAAAACTCAATAACCAACATAAATTAGATCAATCATCATAATCAGATTACTAAGAATGTAGCATAATCAAAGTCAAATCATCATATAAATTTAAACATTTAAATATCCTATCATTCAATTGTATCAATAGGCATAGACAATAACCAATCTCAAAATAATCCAAGAACTAGATGTAGCATAGGGGTGGGCCTCATAGCTTATTAGGTAAGGACTGTTGTGGATTTGGAAGATGAGAAAGAACAAAGCCAAGTGGAGGGTGCTAGGCCAAGCAAAAGAACTAGAGCCAACCTAAAGAGGAAGGCTGACAAGATCCCTGTTAACATCCAAGAAATAAAAAAAGAAGCTTTAAATATGAACAATCTAGAGCTCAGAAGGTGGCGGATATTTTGAGGAATCTGGCCTAGTGGCTAGACTTTCGCTGGGTTTTTGTTGTGTTGCCTTTGGGCTGGTTCTTTGTCTTCATCTTTGTTGGAAAATTTCTATTTTTTGATATGAATTGGTTCATGCTTTATCTTTCTTCTCTTTGTTGTTAAAGGGTTTCAGGACCCCTTCAAAACCTATTTTTTCCTTAATAAAAAACAAATTGATTGATTGCAAACACACTCAAATCAAAACAAGAAACTCATAGTATATAATATTCATTCATATAAAAAATTATCTTAATTTTTATTATATTTTCTTTATTTATCATTAAAATCATTGAATTAAATTTCATAATTTTAAATATTAATTTTCTCATATATTATATATTTTCACCTACCCTAAAAAATTAACATATTTTTTTTCTAAAAAATATTTTTATAAAAAAAAATATATATTTAAACTTCTAATTACTATTTAATATACTAATTACTGTTTAATATAATTATAACACAGATTATCGATCTATTATTATTTTTTAAAGATTAAATAAATCACATATTCTCACTATTTAGGCAAGGCCTTCTCCACTATACTTTTAATCAAATAATTAATATTCAATCGCTAACATTCATTGACCTCAAAATGTGTAATATCATTTTAAATGAAGCAAAAAGGCATGCCACTCTATATAAGTCATGAATAATTTTTATAACAAAAAAATTCAATAAAATACATTTATTATATTAGTTTAAAATTAATAAGATTGTTAGTTGTGGTTCAATTTTAAATCTTGAGGAATACATTTATAAATATATTCGAGATTCTATTCTATATAGAATATTGTTTTATTTTTAACAATTTAATGTAACAGATATAATTGTAATACTAATTTAAGATATAAATGACTTCTCTATATCATTAGTTGTATAATTCAATTATTGAGAACAACACATCTAGCTGATAGACAAGTTTCACTGACTTAAAACCTGCAACTTGTGCAATTATTTTGAAATCTTGGAAGCTTCTCTCCTTTCCCCCTTGATTCAATACCATTATATATAAATCAACCTTCAATGCAACTCTACAATCTGCATTCATGGTTGTCTTGCTTGGCAACATACAATCAAGCACAATTACCTTCCCTTTCTTAGCCAACTTCTCATAACAATTTCTTAGTAACTTTATGCACTGCTCATCATTCCAATTATGTAGTACACATTGCAAGGCCAAAAAAACACTTTATGAGAAATCTTGCCCATATCATATACATAAAATTCAAATGAATAAGGTTAACAAGAAGATGGGTATGTGCAGGATCATCATGGAAAAAATAGGCCCTTAAGTGGCAATAAAAAGTCAAAAAGTCAGAGTTAGACAACTTGACATAAAAATTTAAATAACTTATCTATATTATTTCAAAAAAATGTAAAAATAGAATCTCTAGAAAATTGAATCTAGTTTCTAAACTACTAGACCTTTATTTTAAAAAATAAAATCTATTTGGTGAAAATTTGAAATTTCAATGCAGTAGTACTTAAATTTCAGGGGTAAAATAAGAAGTAGGTGTCTGTCTGACCACCCTAACCACAATAAAATGATAATATTTTTTTATAAGATTTTAGATATAAATAGAGGACTTGTGTCCTGATGTGATGCATGTTTTTTTATAATTTTTTTCCAAGTAAATAATTTATTATGAATTTTTTATTACAACTTTTAAAAAATATAAAAGCTTGTCTGTCTAACCACCTTAACTTGGTCAAAAATTCATGAAATTCATTTTTTTTTTTAATCCTATAGTATGTGAAGTATAGAATGTGATGCAGGTTTTGGATTCAAAAAATTTGATACCATTTGAAAGTTAATGATGTTTTTCAATTAGCCTATCAATCAAGACTTTATCATCTGATACTTCTTTGCATTTGCATAGATTCTCCTCATGATTGTTTATACCATTTTCAAGATTATCTCTATGAATCTTCATCTCCCCGAAAACAACCTTGATTCATAACACCTCTATAATGCTCTCTTTGAATGGGAACACTTAACTTGAATCATCATTCTACAATCTTCCAAGAGCATGAGTGCAAATCAATGAAAAACATTTATCTCTGATACTCAACCAATTCTTCTTAGTGACAATGAATTATCAAGATGTATTCAAAGTTTGATCAATAACAATCTTAACATAAAAAAAGTAAGCCTTAAAATGCAATCAAGAAGAAATTCAAATAGTCTATCATCAAGTTTTTTTTATGAAATTTGCAAGTTTTGAATATTTAAACTAGAATACACCAATACCAATATTAATGAATGATTTTGAGTCATCAAAGATAAGAAACTCAAAAACCTCTTGTATGTAGACAAAGGACTGCAAAATAAACCTCATGTCAACATGCTTCACCAAACACCAATATGCACATATCTAGTACTTATGTCTCATGATCATCTGCATACTCAAGAATACTCTTGGTTTAACACAAATAAAAGACAAATCTAATAGCATCTGTACTCTTCACCTCTTTTGTTATAAATTATATGATCATTATCTTTTATCCTATCCATGATAGATTCATTTCCTTGTACAATACTAGTACTACTCTTTATCTTGTTGGTTTCTTGCTATTCAATGAACTAGCCATTTTTATTTCTGATCTTGATCTCATAACTGTCCATAATAATGACTTGTTTTGACAACACTATGATGCTACTCTTGACCATTACTACAATAGTTACTCAACACATACCACTTGTTGTAGTTTACAAAATTTGGTACTCCTGTCAAACTCATACTTGCACCTTATGAATTGAGCCATCAAAGCATCAAACTTACCAAAGAACTGTCATTGTACTTTCAAACTTGAATTCCTGCAATGAATATGTCAGTGGAAACACATACAAGATGGTGAGAACAAATTTAGAAGGTCATGATACAAGAATATTCATTAGCTTAATCCTTCTTGTTGCCTAAATGATAGGAAATGAAAGGCTCCATCAAATCAGCACATAAGCCTTAACAACCTGTAACAACAAATCTATTATGCACACCACAATAATCATGATGATCTTTGCTATATCCATTCTTTACTTCATAGGGGTAAAATATGTTACCATAATAGACTCCCCTTGAGTCTTTGCTTCTTCTCAGGACCTGGATGGAATCACATGTGCAAGAAGTGCACAGGGAGTGTTCACAAATTCATCTTTATTGCTCTTCTTGTCATCTTGATTGCTCTTTCTGCTCCACACCAATGTAAAAATTTTCATTTGTTTGTTTAAAGTGCTTATCTTTATGTTAAATCTACATCGCTATACTATATGCCTAATGTTATTACATTTGAAACAAATGATCTTATGATTGTTTTGAGGAACAAAATACTTCCTATAGACATTTCCATCTTTGTTCCCTACATGATTATCACTTTTATTCATTCTACAATATCTTCTTAAATGACCAAAATTGTTACAATTGTAACACACCACATTCTCATTTCTAGAGACATTAGAATGATTCTTATTTGACCATTGCATGCAATCAATTGCCTTATGAACAAAGTCATTGCAAACATAACAATATCATTGAAAAAAATGATTGTACCTAAATGACTGATTATGCCAAGGATGTGAAGATCTGAAAACATTTCTCCTTTCTCTATGAATACCTTTAAATTGTCTTCTAGCAGCAGTTTTATCCTTTGGTGCAGCAATATGGTGACCAAGATCAACCTTCATTCTTGGTGTTTGCTTGATTGTAAACCTCTGTCCATCTGTAGTAGAAAACACTGTCTCATGTTTAGATTCTTCTCTAGAGCTTTGTCCAACCTTATATCCCAATCCTGTAGAATCCTTAGAATGATTTTGCATGTCCAACATCTCATTCAATAGATTAGTACTATGATCAAAATTCTGATTTTTACCTGATTGAACCTTGACACTTTCAAGCTCTTTCCTTAATGCAACAAATTATCCTTCAATTTTTAGACACTCAATATTTTTAACCTCCAAATCATACCTTACAACATTTGCTATCCTCTTACATTCTTCAATTTCAATTTTATGACTTATAATCATGTCATCTTTAAGAGTTAGTTCTTTTAACAAGGAGTCATTATCTAAACTTTTCTTCAATGAAGCAACCACATTTTCTAGTTTATTACACAACTCATCTTTTCTTGTAACTTGATTTCCAATCCCTCTTTAGTCTTTTTTCTATCAACCATTTGAGCTTTCAGAAATTCAAATATCTTTTTATCATCATTATGATTTTGTATTACAATTTTATTGACATCAACACTTTGTTGTAAGCGTACCTTGAGATCCTGATTTTCCTATTTAAGCATTTTAAGTTCATCTATGGCAACAAGCAATTCTCCTTCCAAATCAACCTCAAATTCATCACCTTCACATTTCTTTTCACCAAATTCTTGTTCAAAGTCACTTACTAAGTGATCTCCTTTTTCTCCAACTACAGGATCACTTTTAGTATCAGCTGGCAGGGATATTTCTTGAGACAAAACTTCACTAGACTTGATAGGGGTTGGTTGATCAAATTTTTGCTTGACACTAAGGGTTTTCTTTAGACCTTTGTTTCTTTTGCACTTAGCCATAATGAATTCTCCACGACCAGGAAACCCTATTTTGGTTAGACTTATGCATGAGTATGGCTCTATACATCAACATCAATTGAAATCAGATATGTCTTCATAAAACACATAGTTTGTGTCATTAAAACATTGTACTATGATCATTGACATGAACATCCTCCAATGTATTCCTTATGCTTACATAACTCTCACCATGAAAACATAGACAAAAGTCTTTTAGAATGAAATAAAACACATAATAAAATTGATCTAGTCGGATATAGATTCAAGTGACTTACCCCAAGGTTCTCCACAAGTTGAAACTAGCCAATTTTTTGCCATCCAAGCATAATTTAAAATATGTCGAATAAACATAAAACACTTGAACATACATACAAGAAACTAAATTTTTTAATGACCAAAATTTAAATTGACAAATTCCTTCACTTTAATAGGACATCCTGTAAGTCTGGATACATGAAGACAATATTGTCTTGAAGACAATATTTAGAAAACTAGAATTGAATTGTAAGCTGGTCAGAAAAGCAACAAATGAGAAAATTAAGGATAAGACACTTTATGAGAAAAAGAGGATTACATACTTACAATTTTTACATCTAGGTGTATCAAAATCAAAGACAAAGACCTTTCACATATTTTTATTCCCAAATTGGTTTGCTTCATATTGACCTTATAGGACACTTCATCATTGCCAAAAGCACTTACTGCATACAACTATTTAAATATCCATTCCTCCTTTAATGTAACCTTCACTAATTTTTAATTTTAAATGACATGTTTAAAAGTTTAAAGATCAAACATTCATTGCAAAGAGATTTTGTTGGGAAAGTTTTGACAAAATGTCTTACAATCTAAAATTATGCATTAAATACTGCCGGTATATGAATTGTTCACTACAAACACTGTTTTGAGAATACTTTTCAGATGTTACATTTAATTATTCCCTAAAAAGATATAAGAATTTAAACAAACATACGATAGTATCAAAATTTCAAAAAAGCGTGCAGATCCTAAAGAACACTACATAATGAACCTATGGATTCTGTAAAAACCGGAAAAGCAGAGCGTTGGCTCGATAATGGGTGAGCAATCTCACAGCTCTACATACAATAGTGATGTTCTTAATAAAGAAAAATAATGGGTGAGCAATCTCACAGCTCTACATATCGAGCTGATTCATCTCTGTTCAGTTGCTACTGCTCAATTTCTTCATTGTTCGGGGCAAACAGCTGCAGTTGGTGTTCTTTTTCGTTCTCTTCTTTTTCCTTTCTCTTCTTGTTTTCCTTCCTCTTCTTTTCTTCCGTTGTCCTCTGCATTTCCTTTATCTTCTCTTTTTCCTTCCTTTTCTTTTTTGGCTTCTGGTAAGGCATAGCTGGGGGAGGGAGAAGAAGCCATGGATGAATATAACAGATCAGTCTAGCTTGCACATGTCATGATGGAGTGCAAAAACGGCGGCTGCTTTAATCTATTTACTACAAGTGCGAAGAAAACCAGAAAATATAAGGGTTTTACAGTTACTCGATTCTTGAGCTGGAGACAAGATTTTTGCAGCGTTTTAAATGAAAATATCCGTTGCCAGATCAAATTTGATTTGATTTAATGCGGAGATTTGATTTGATTCGGGTTTTGATTTATTCTGATTTAAATGCTGATTGAAAACAATCCTAGTTTGACAGAAATCAAGCGCAGTTTGACGACGTGAGATAGGTTACGACTTAAATTTGACATTATATATAGTCTAGCAGCTAATTATTTTAAAAAAAGTATAATTCATAAATGATTTTTTATAATAACTAAACTCAAGAAAATGCATTATTTATAATAGTTTAAAATTACAAGAACTTCAAATCTTGAAGAATACATTTATAAATATAATTTAGACGAGATGTAGATAGCATAACATAATTGTTACAATAATTTAAGATATATGTCACTTCTCTCTATCATTAGTTGTACAATTCAATTACAGAGAGCAATACATCTAGCTGATAGACAAGTTTTACTGACTTAAAACCAGCAGCTTGTGCAATTATTTTGAAATCATGGAGGCTTCGCTCCTTTGCCCCTTGATAATGAATCATCATATATAAATCAAGCTCCAATGCAGCTCTATAATCTGCATTTATGTTTGTCTTAGTTGGCACAACACAATCAAGCACAATCACCTTGCCTTTCTTAACTAGCTTCTCATAACAATTTCTTAGTAACTTTATGCATTGCTCATCACTCCAATTATGTAGTACACGCTGCAAAGCCCAAAAATTACTTTATGAGAAATTCCACCCACATCATCTTTGTATAATTCAAATGTGTAAGGTTAACAAGAAAATATACTTTCAGAAACATAGCATCTCCAGAAGGTACACTCTCAAACATACTTCCTATTTCATGCTTCAATCCTGTGCCACAACATACAATAATGGTTATAGGATTCATATAAAGAGTCTGAAAGATTATGAATGAATCCTGTGCCACAACATAAAATAATGGTTATAGGATTCAGTCTGAAAGATTATGAATGAATAGAAATTGAACTTTCTAATAGATGTTTTGATAGGAAAAGTTTAGATTTTTTTATTAATAAAAATGTAAAATTATTAATTTTATTGATAAATGAGATATAAAATTATTTTTGTTTATAAAAATAAAATATAAAATATTGTGTGTTTCTGGTTTAAATTGTGTATCTTTATACCTCCACTTTCGGATCACACTTAGTGATCCATCATCCTCTTCTTGATGATGGATCATTGAGTGTGATCCGAAACGTTGAGATAAAAAGATACACAGTTTAAATCAGAAGCACACAATACCTACTGATGGACTATACAAAACTCATACCGACTAAACTATAAAATTGTAATTAATTAAAATAATTCAATATAACTTTTTATCAAAAATAAAATAATTATTGCTAAATGAGATATATTTTTTTATTAATAAAAGTAAAATAGTTATTTATCACTTTTATTTATAAATTCAAATTCAAATTATCATTAATTATTTTACCATTAAACTATTTAATATTTAAAAGTAAAATACAATATACTACCTATCAAACATATAAAATATTATATTAAAAATAATTTACAACACTAAACAATAACTATATATTTTGTAATAATAATGACAAGAAAAAAGGTCTGAAATCTTAACTCTACAAAATAAAGTCCAAAAAAACAAGAATTATTTTTACCATTAATAATTTCTAATTTTTAATTAATGACAAATAAAAACATATATTACCTGGATAAGATGGTGCATGTTGAATGACATGAGGGAGATCAAAATTGATCCCTTTAATGGAAGGATATTTGGATACTATCCTGCTCAGGGGTTTGCCAGTTCCACCACCTATATCTACCAAAATATTGATTCCTTGGAAGCCATTGTAAGAGGATGCAAGCAACTCCTCCATGAATAACATGCTAGAGGAGGTCATGGACTCAATGAGGATTTTAGTGTTAATATGAGGATTTTCCAAAGCCAATTCTTTGCGGCTCTTACCATGACATTTAACAAAGGGCTCCACATCCCCATCTGTGACTGCCTCGTGGAGAAACTGCCAGCCATCCATGCATACTTTATTTTGATTCAGGTGGATTAAGGAGCCTAAGGAGCACCCATCCTCCCTCCTAACCAAGGCTTTGCCTACAGATGTGAGTTCATATTTGGTTGGCTTTTCCATGCTCTGGTCTACATGCTCTTCAAAGACGTGGTAGCTGGTGAGGAGTCTCATTATCCTGCCCAAATTTTCAGAATTTGGGGATTTGCTTTGAGGCATCTCCTCGACTATTTCTTGGGCAGACAATGGCTTTGAGGCTTTGGCCATGATCTCAAAAACATTGAGATTAAGAGCAGCTTTGAGGGACATGGGCACTGAACACATTGCACACAATTCTATTATGGCTACTCTGGGGCTCAAACTCGGTGTAATATCCATGGCAGCTGCAACACAGACCACCTTTTTCTTTCACTAGGCTGGAAAGAAGGAACCAAGCAAATAAATTATGTTAATGCTCACCTCTGACAAAACTGGACTTAGGCTTATTGAACTCAGAAATATTTCAGAGAGAGATAGAGAAAGATTAAGATCAAAAGTATGCAAAAACAAACTATTGTTTTGGGACCAAAATCTAAGGTTTGGAGGTAAAAAACTTAACTCTATGAATGAAGTCATCGTAGATTTGTTGTAATGTCATAGTCATCATTATAAACTAAACCAAAAAAGTTCATATATAATGGAAGACGCTGGAGAAATTGACTGTCTTGAGCTCACAATTAAAGTGAGACTGGTAAGGCTCACTATCTCTAATGAATTAATTAAAAATTCAATCTTTGTTTTCACCGTTTTTCAGCAAAGTTGTTATGGAAATAAGATGAAGGATTTTAGTTGTAAATTGTCAGTCGTGAGCTCACAATTAAAATGATGGAGACTGGTGCATTGACTTAAAGTTCCTCTTTCACTGTCTTTCACCAAGAAGCTATGTAAATAAATTGGTATAAAAAATATGGCTTGTATTTTATTAGTAAATATATCAATCAATTTTGTTATATGGATAATTGTGTTATTTAATGTAGTTATTATATTTATTTGAAAGTAGATTAAATCTGCTGTATGGATAGCAATGTTATTCAAATCCAACAACTCAAATTTATTAGAATTTTATTTTTTTAAAGATGTCTTTTCAACAAGTTATTATCTAAATAAGTTGGTATTTAAAATTGACTTGTATTTTATTAGCATACCTATCAACCAATTGTGTTGTATGGGTAGCATTATTACTTAATAATTTATATTGAAAATAAAATGATATTTTATTTTCTTAATGTATCATGCTAATATACCTTTATACACAATAAATGCAGATATATATATAACAGTTATAGTTGTATTCTACATAGAGAATAGATATTAGACTTTATATTTTGTTGAGAAAATATTTTAAAAGTAAATTAATGTTTTAGCTATTAGACTTTTCAAAGTATTGGATATATAAGACTATAGACTACTCCTAAACACTTAAGAAACACTTAAATCATTTTTGTGACCTCCTATACATATTTATAAATTTTAAATATTATTGCAAATTTTTAATCTCTTTATAGTTAATGTATATCAACTACATACACATCTCTTTAAAAATTATATTTCCTAAAAAAATTAATTAATTCACTTGTTATTTAAAAATTATTTTACTATATAATATGAAAAATATTTGAAATTATATAATAATTTTAATAATTTCTTTCATTACTATTTTCAAGTTATTCTACATTTTCTTTTCTTTTAATTTTTTAAAAATATAATAAATATAACATATTTATATATAGCTTAATGAAGTATATATATCAACTTATTTATATTATGTACTATAATATATTTGAAATATCTAAACTTTTAGATACTAATTTATTTCCACTTAAACACAAACTTTTACTTGCTATTTTAGTTCATAGTAGAGTATTATCTATTATTTTATTTACTAAAGTCCATAGCTATTTATTATTTAATCTACTAATCTAATTTCATTAAATTCTATTTTATTCATTATAGAAATAATCATATACACAAATACAATAAATTTATAGAGAAATTATTGTTTGCTAATATATTCAAATCATTTATCAATATTCTCATACATTTAAATTACATAGTTCATTTCTTGAAATAAATACTATTTCAAATATTTATTAGTTACTAAAATTCTTGACTTAATTTTTATTGTTCATTGGTCTATATTAAAAAATATATAAAACGGCTATGTTACAATTGTAGTCCTTACCTAAAGAATTGAGACTAGGAGAATAGTAAGGATGGTAAAAATAAATTAGGATGGTAGATATGGGGGACATGGTAAGAATAGGGTGGGATAGAATATGAGGATATGATAATGAGGGGCGTGTGATAGATAGATCGAAGATTAGAATGATTGTGATTTCCTAAAGTATTAGAGCTTATGTATATATTGAGAATCTATGAGGAGATTTTTATGTGTGTGAGAATCATTTTTTATTTTGCATAGGATTTATGCATCATGATATAATGAATCATGATGAAAATAGGTCATATACATAGTGGGCTAACTCAAAATAAAAAATAAAAAAAAGACACAAAAATGCATGAAAAGAAAAAAAAATACAGACAATTTTTTGAAAATAAACAATAAAGATAAAATTGAAGTTAAGGCACATGCACTAACTATTATAACCTTTTGATGTAACATAGTATAAATAATTATGGTGCCCTTGGGGAAATATATTATGGAAAATAGAAATGTTGGTAGTGGTTGTCATTGATGTCAACACTTGGTCAAATGTTTGTGGTTGCCATTTATGTCAACGCTCGAGATTGTTTTGTATGAAAGGGAGGTTTTTGGCATTGGTTGTCAACGCTTGGGAGGATTGTTGCATAGTTGGGATGTCATTGATGTATGATGATGTTTTACTGAAGGTCATGGTTGAATGCCATGCCTTGTTTGATGTCATGTAAAGAAGTATTGTGTATGGTTGTTGTCAACATAATTGTTTTTATGATGATATATTAAGATGAGGATCAGAAACATTAAGATGAGGATTAGAAGTATTTTTGATGGTGGAGAGATGTTTTTGATGGCCTATAGAATGTTGTATGCTCTCTCTTGTTGTTCCTGAAGAAGTATGTGTTGTTGCGAGGTTGTTCTAGTCTTCACAAATAGGTAAGAAGTTTTTGTTTCAAAATGGTGTTGTGAAGAAAGTTTGGGAGAATGATTTGTATTCTTTTGTTGTTGGAAAGATGGTCTTACAGTTTGGGATTCAAATTTTGTGTTCTATGGATGTTGCGCTCCTATATTTTTAGGTCACCATTGTTTTCGAGGAGGTTTATGTTAAAGAAGGTTCACAATATTGTTGGTTGTCTAGACAGGTCAAGGAAATGCTTCACATTTCTTTGCATTGTTGTCTCTACTCCTACAACTTGGTGAATGTATTCTCAATGTTTGTATAGTATCTCAGATCCAATTTCATGTGTTGAAGTGGTTTCCAAGTTGTTTTTTTAATGTTGTATCTCATGTTTGTGGATTTTGTGCTTCCAAGGTGAAGTATTATGTTCTTGTTTGATTTTTGGTGGTTGTTTGTGGCATGAAAGTATGAAATAAGTGTTTGGAAGTGTTTTTGTATATTCAAGGAACATCCCTTTGTGATCCAAACATTAGTGGATGATTAATTTTGGTGTTGCATTGTATTTGAGTTGGTCTTCTAGGTTATTTTTGGATATCTATATGATAGGGCTTGTTATCTTTCTTGCGCTATGTGCTTGAGGGTTTACACCAGCATATGAAGTTGTGTTAAGGTGGATTCAGGTCTTGACCTATCTTGTTGAGGATCGCACTGAGTTAGCTCAATTGGAAGTATGTTTTTGGGCTGACTGGTTATGTGCTTCATGTCTCATCTACATGTTTCCTTGTTGTTGACTTGGGTTGGTATGCGCTAGCATATGAATTGTTTTGGATCATATTGGAAGATGTAATAAGGCTATTTTTTGGTCCTCTCTATCCCCTAGATATGATTGCATTGTTGTTTTATGGCCGATGTGTTGAGATTATTATTTATCTTCTTCTTGGCTGACTTAATTGGCAGTTTGGGGTCTTGTGATGGATATAAATGCAAGAAACTTATAGATTCAAGTTGTGTGGTGAGAAGGTGTGGAATTTAATTGAATATCTCACAAAAGAAGTATGAAAGTGTGTGGAAGATAGATTAGATGAGTTTTAATTCCTTAGTCAGTAGAGTGTATTGTTGAAATATTGTGTAAATTCTAAAATTTCATGTATCCTACCCTGAGATATTATGAGTTAAGTCTCACCGCGGTTTTTCCCTCATTAGGTTTTCCACATAAATCTGGTGTCATCTTGTGCATGTGTGTTCCTTGTTTTATCTTTCATTGTTGCTAATTTGATTAAGGGTTGAATTGTTGTATCTTTCATTACTAATGATCTGGTTAAGGGTTGTTGAATTTATTAAGAGATTAAATCACTATATCTTTCATTGTTTCTAATCTATTTAAGGATTCCTAGGTTGTTTAAGAATTTTGAATTGTGCTAGAGGTCTTAAGTTTTAGAGGGGTTTAGGTTTTTGAAGATATTGATTCACTCCCCTTTCAGTATCTAGTGTGTTGATCCTCTAAATAAGCTTAGTCACTTGAGGTAAATATCTGGAATGGCACATGATGGAGCTTACAAAGGTCTTAGGTTTGATCTGACAAATTATACCTTTTGGAAATTGAGAATGGAAGGCCATATAAACTCTCTAGGGTTTGGTGTTTGGAAATTATTCAAGGATGGTTATATTGCTCCTACTACTCCTTCAACAGATCTTGCTGAAATTGGGTTGTATGAGAATAATTCCAAGGCTAAGAATGCTATCTTGTATGGATTGGTTGATTCAAGACTTTTGAAGGTGATGAATTGCAGTTTTTCTAAGGATGTTTGGGGAAACTTAGCAGAATCTATGAAGGAGATACCAAAGTAAAGTAAAGCCAGATAAGATTTGGATTTTCAAGAGTATATTTGAGACCTCGAGGATGATAGAGGATGAAGACATTACAAGATATATGCTTTGGGTGCATGAAGTTTTTACTGACATCACAAGTGTTGGTGGTGTAGTAAATTAAGATGAAATTGTGAAGAAGGTTATGAGATCTCTCCCTAAATCCTATATTCATAAGGTGTTTTCTATTGAAAAATATAAGGACTTAGATAAGTATTTAGTAGATGAAATGTTTGGTGCTCTCAGAACCTTTGAAATGAGAGAGTTTGACAAAGATGTTCCAAAGAAGGAAGCTACAGTCAAAACCATTATAAAGATAGAAGATGAATTTTTTGATCAGAATGATGACTTTGATGAGTTTGAATAAAACTTTGTAAGATGATTGAAGAAAAGCACTGGAAAATACAAATTTAAGTTACCTTTCAAGTGTTTCAATTGTGGAAGGATTGGGCATTTTGCATCTAAATGTCCCTAGAAAGAATATAAAGATGGTAATAAAAGAGATATGGTTAAAAAGAGTTTCGATTCGAAGGAAATCAATTGTTCCTCAAAATATGAGGATAATGATTCAAATGATGAAACCCTATTCATGCATTTGAAAGACAAAAAGAGAAATATTAGAGAATGTAAGAGGTCTGGTACTTTACAAGATGATAAGCTTAATGAAAGGTCAATGGAAATATGGACTTCTTTTCATGTAAAGGAAGAAGAAAATGCTTGGGTGATTGACAATCATTTCTCTAACGACATGACTGGTGATAAGAGAAGGTTCATCAGTCTCGAGAAGGTCAATGGTGGAGATGTTAAATTTGGTGGTGACGAGTCAACATATATTTGTGGAAAGGGTGCTATAATAGTTGATGGAAAGAATGAGATTGAGGATTTCCTTTATGTTAAGGGTCTAAAACATAATCTTCTAAGTGTCAATTAGATGTGCAACAAAGGATACAATCTTACTTTTCATGCTAATGGTTATGAGATCAGGAAGGCAAGGTCCAAAAGATTAGTTGTTGAAGGAACAAGGACAAATGGTAATGTCTATCATCTAAAGGAGGCAAATAGAAGAATCTGAGTGTTGGATCAATTTGGTGAGTGTTGGTTGTGGCATAAGAGGATGGGGCACATTAATTTTGACAATATGGTAAATATTGGCTCTACTCATGCTATAAGAGACGTGCCTAAGATAACCAAGCCTATGAACACATTATACTATAAAGAATGTCAAATGGGAAAGCAAACAAGGACAAGTTTCAAAAGCAAGCAGTTTTCTATTGTACAAGGTCATTGGAGTTGATTCATGTACTAACCTATGTGGACCTACAAGAACAAGGAGTCAATAAGGTGAAAGTCATTTCATGTTTCTTATAGGTGTTTACACTAGAATGATGGGTTACATTTTTAAGAGATAAACCAGAAGCTTTTGATAAGTTTAAAATATTCAAAGAAAAAGTTGAGAATGAGATGGATGTTAAGATCAAATTCTTAAGGTTGGATCTAGATGAGGTGAATTCACTTCAATGATTTTTTGTTGTTGTGAAGATCATGGTATTAGGAGACATTTGCTTGCTCCTAGAACCCATCAACGAAATGGGGTTGTGGAAAGGAAGAATTTAGGACTCTCCAAGAGATGGTTAGAGATATGATGAAATATGCTGATCTACCTAATATGTATTGGAAGGAAGTTGTTCACATTGCTATCTATTTGCTTAAAAAAGTGAAATTGAGTACTAAGACCCGTCATGAGCTATGGTATGGAAGGCCTCCCACTATTAAATACTTTAGAATTTTTGGTAGCAAATGTTATATCAAAAGAGATGAAGGATACCTTAAAAATTTTGACTCAAGGTGTGATGAAGGAATATTTCTTGGTTACTCAACCAGGAGAAAGGCTTATAGATGCTATAATAAGAGATTGGGAAAGATGATTGAAATAATTATTTTTAAGGTAGATGAAGACTTGTATCAGATCTCACAAGAACAAGAGGTTTGTGGATCTAATATACCTCCCTAGATCTGATAGGTTTTCAGAAAAAAGTTTATAGATCAAAATTTCAATATGTTGAAAATGAAAAAAAAAAGGTTAGAAAGGTAAAAGAGAGCTTGATGTTATAATTGTTCAACAACAAAAAATATGCAAACCTCATGGAGAGAATGCTCCATATTTAGTTATTTTTAGTATTTTGTAGAAAGGATGTCTTTGAGTGTTTACATGTGAATCCAAACCTAAGGGTTGGTATTTTCAAAAGAAAGTTATGATGTTCCATTATAATATGCTCTCATTTCTTTATATGTAGAAAATAAAAAATACTCTAAAAGTTGCTATTTTTTTACTTTTATAGAAAGAAAGTGTGAGCAC
>CM021107.1:173946468-174063533 GCA_007115665.2 Sequoiadendron giganteum | reverse complement strand
TATACCCAATTTAGCCATATTGTCATGCTACTAGGATTTTGGGGTTTGAATGCTATAAACTATGATACTGATAAAGAAGTGATATGAAGGTTGGATTTTTCCTTAGAGTTGTTAATTAAATGATGTTAAAGGTTCCTTTGGAAGTCTGGAAAAAGATCTAAAGCCAGTATGGATGGTTGTAGTCATTTTTTCTTATGGAACATTAGTTGTATTGAAGTAATGAATTGTTGGGTATTGAGTTTTATGATCAGATTGTTGCCTTATTTCATTCAATGTAATGTGGAAGGGAGTGCATTGTGGTCAATTGAGAGCTTAGAATGAAGATTTTCTATTATGATGTCTTTGTTCCTTGAGTTTCTTGAAGAAGGATTGGTGTAAGTAGGTTGAGTTGCATGAATTGAAGAAATCGGAGTTCTTGAAAGAATTTTGTTTTGAAAAGGATGTTGGTTGAGTGGTTTTTTGAAGTCTAATAATGATATGGAATACTGATGAAAAGATTTGGCTTGTTGTTTTCTTGAGGTCTCCGAATGAAAATATATGAATTAAATGGAGAAAAGAAGCAATTTTAGTTGCTTGCTTAATTTGATCTTCTCCAATTAAGTTTTGGGACAAAATTTTCCTGATTGGTTGTGTTGGTTGGTAGATGCTTTATATCACATTATAATGTTCTTGTATTATATAAAAAATGGACAAAACAGTGGTCTTGGCTACTCTTTCTTCTCCCATATTTGTGCACATACCCCTATATGGTCTATTATTATTGAGCCCAAGCTTCATCATTTTTCTTAGTGTATTATTAAGGCCTCCTACTTGGATCTAGATTATCTCATCAAGGATTTTATCAATCTTGTTGCCCAATTTGTGGAAAGTTGAGACTCTGAAGAACCTTGTCTTTATTCTACACTAGAGCCCACTAAACTTGGACTTGGATTCATGACTTCTTCAAATCATTTAGGGCTTACTAATTTTTATGGAATATAGTTTTTTTAGATATTGGACCTACCTCCCTTTTTAAATTTACTAGATTTGACATGCTTTGAGGGTGGAATTATTTTTATAATTTACAAGTTTTCTACTTTTAGTGGTTATGAAGTTGATATTCATTTCTTTCTTTATGATAAAGCTATGATTTTCTCCAATGTGTTTATGCAAATTCAGGTGCAAACAAATAAATTTGCACTTGGATTTTCTCATTTATAGGTGCTTTTAGATCAATAAGGTAATTCTCCTTGTATGATAGAGTATCATATCCTTTTACCTCCCAATAGAGCCACTCCTATATGTGTAGGCACAAATGTGCATGTAGCCAATCTACTAGAAGAGAGCATGGATCCCAATCACATGGATCTCAACCACCTTCTAAATGAGTTAGGTATATGTTTCCCATAGTTCATCTCAACCTTCTCACTCACCATTAGCATCTTCACATGGGTATGATTTTGTTTTGTTGGCTAGATTTTGGTAATTTTCCTTACCTAGATCTTTTAAATTATCTTATTTTTGCTCAACAACCTCTAGATGAAGGTCTAGAAGAAGAGGTTGTTATCACTAGTTGAGAACCAATTGTTGATAGTTCAATCTCTTGACATATGGGGAAAAATAGATGATCATGACCCCCCTTGATGGTTTAGCTCTTGCCACCTAGTAACTTCAAATTGGTTCTTAATGTTTAGCATTAGCCCCACTAGACCTTTTTTTTATCTTATTGTTTATGCTTAGACCAATTTAGACTTTGAGGGTGTCCCTTCTACCACCTATCCCTTTTTTTGTGAATAGTGTATTATTTTTTCTTAATAAAAATAAATAGTCATTATTCGTAAAAAAGTCTCATAGGAAATTGCATGTGAATTATGAGCTCCTCATAATAACATGTGAATTGAAAATAAAAATAAAAACATGAAAAAACACAACTTATAATATTGATTGACGAAAAAATTTAAATTAATTTTAAAAAAAACCCCTAAAGAAAATCAGCCCATATAGAATCGGGCCATAAAGTTTAAAATATCCAACATTGACACAACATTAATTTTGCAAGAGAAACCCGCCTTCTAATTTAATTTTTAATATTTGCATACATGAAACTCACATCCACACAACTAAGAGTTTGGATCACTTAAGACTTGAGAGACTCAAAGCTCCAACTAAGGACATGCATGTTCATACATGCATTCAAACTTACACAAGTGATGAGCAAGAAAAATGCCATAATATCTTCAATAACAAATTTGTCAATAATGTATATGATAAATCTAGAGAGTTCAAGTTTTAGGGTCTTTGTAAAGTTGAAATCCCCAACATCACCAATTTGAAACTCTACTTTATTGCCTTTGCATTATATATGTGAATGATGAGAAAAATATTATTGGATTTACATTATTGATAACAATTCAACACAGTCTAGTCAATGATATTCTCTTTCAAATTCAAATGCATGCAGTTGATAACAAACAACATTTTAAATACTCTTAAACCCATGCTAGTAATGAATGAGGGCTCTACTTTGTCTAAATTTAAAGATACATTGAAATCCATTGCTAAAATTTGGGAGGTTTTTTATTGTTGCAGAAAACTAAAACATACAAAGTTTAGTGCATACAACAAATTTAAGAAAATTTTATTATAAGTATCCAAATGATTAGAATGATTAAAGGGTTTAACACATGTATACTTGTACCATCTTGTCAAGGGTCATCTCATTTATGGGAATCCCATCTGGCCAATTATTGTATAGAGAAAGAATCAATTTAAACTCAACTTGCTAGAGAGAACACCATGGTGTTCAAAGGATTAGTTTCTCAAGGTAAGCATTTATCACTAGGGAATATGATACTACTATGTACTTAGCCCACACAAAGGTTACATAAATTGAATTTACATAATTACATTTCCTTCAAGATTTTGAAAGATTCTTCCCATGAGACTACATCTTGTGCTTAAGGGGAGTAGCTTAAAACATTGAAGATTTTCATTGTAAATCCATTTTGTACATCTTTAGCAATAATTATATTTCATGAGATTGCATTTATTTAAGTGCATTGGAAAACAATCTATTTCCACTTGTGAGCTTTTAAATTTTGTATAGATCATTTTGTACATATGCTACACCATTGTAGTCAATAGGATCACATTAATTTGATTCATTTACAAAGGACATCCACCATAAAAAATTTAAAGAATAAATTTCAACAATAAATGATAATTGTCAATAATATTAGATTTCCATAATTTATAATATTGATTGTGTGTGATTTTTTGCATAAAAATTTTGGATCACACTTCGCGTCATTAGAATTTATATCAAAATATTTTTCTAGCCAATGACATGCAATATTAAACTAAAAAACTGAAAAAACCACATTCATAAGTGTTTTAACTTGGATGTACCTTGTAGAATAGCTTAGTGCAAATTTCCTAGGATTCTTGAGTGGAGAAAGGATTTTCATAGATCGTGAAACCTTCAACTCTAGTAGAATAGCTTGGTGCAAATATGGAGTTACATAAGATTGAGAAAATTTATATTGGACATAAAACATCTACAAGCATGACAATCCAAAAGGTATCATATTAAATGTAGAAAAGCAATGTCAAATCCTACTTCAAAATAAAACAACATGACTTCTAGGAGACATAAACTAACACTAGAAAGTCACTTACCAAATATTTCCCCTTTTGAAATGTCAACAAAAAAAATAATTTGTGCACTTGAAGAAACACATACTTTCCAATTTGTATGCTCATCATTATACACATGTAAATTAGTGAAATCTAATCTTGCATACACCTTAATTTATATATACGAAGTCATGCATCTATATCTTCCATGCTAAGCTTGTAGATTTAGGTAGGGACTACAATTGTAACATAACTCTTTTTTTTATTTTTTAATATAGACCAATGCAAAACAAAACCTAAATCAAGAATTTTAGTAACTATTAAATATTTAAAATATAATTAATTATTAAGAGATAGAATGTAAATGCATAAGAATGTTAACAAATAATATGAGAATATTAAAAAAAAATCTCTATAAATTTATTATATTTGTGTGCATGGTTATTTAATTTAACTATAATGAATGAAATTATATTAATAAATAAAATAATAAGTATATGTGTACTTCAATAAATATACTCTACTATTAAATAATATAGTAAGTGAAAATTTGTATTTAAGAAGAAATAAAATAATATTTAAAAATGATGAAGTGTTTCATAAGTATTTAGGAGTAGTCTATAATTTAATATATCTAATACTTTGAAAAGTATAATAGTTCAAACATTATCTTAGTTATGAAATATCTCCTCAACAAAATATAAACTATGTTATTTGATGAATCTTGATTAAATTTGTTGATGCCTTTATTGTTATAATAGACATCATTTTTTTGGTCTTTTGTAGCAATCTCTTACATTAGTAATATTTATATCATAGAACATTGTGAAATAATTTTGATATTTATATTAGGATAACTTTTTTTAAAAGATCTAGAAAAAAATTAGGTGGTAGGATTGACTATTCTATATGTAGAATGAAAATGAATTATTAACAATGCTATCCATACAATGTGTTTGGTTTACTTTCAAATAAATGTAGGAGACTAGATATTAAATAGCATAACTATCCATACAACTTGTTGAAACACACATTTACCAAATATTAAAATATCAATGTATTTTCAAATAAATGTTAGTTGGTGAGTTGTTAAATAACATTACTATCAATTTTCAAAATAAATTATTAAATAACAATATTTTCCATGCAACCTATATGATTTACTTTCGAATAAATGTGAGGCACTATATTAAATAGCATAACTATCCATAGAACGGAGTTGGTTGATATATATGTTATTAAAATACATGATAATTTTAAATACCAACTTATTTACATGATAATTTGTTGAAAGACATCTTTGTAAAAAACAAAATATCATTTATTTTCAAATAAATTTGAGTTGTTGAATAACATTACTATCCATGTTGTAGATTTAGTTTACTATCAAATAAATGGCTCTAGGAAATATATATGGAAATTTTCTGATTTTATTAAAATTATTAATGCAGGCCACGCGGTAAATTTTACTTGGCCTCATCCCTTTTTCCGTGTCGGAACCTTTGCACTCAGCAAGACTTGATCCCTAGTGACCTCATTTAGAACCTTTCAAATAACAACGTACTTCCATAATTACTTAGTGAAAAGACGAAGGAAACTTTCAATCAATTCATTATATTAGAGAATGCTAGCCACACTCTGGCTCCATCGCTTAATTTGATTCATTTACAAAGGACATCCACCATAAAAAATTTAAAGAATAAATTTCAACAATAAATGATAATTGTCAATAATATTAGATTTCCATAATTTATAATATTGATTGTGTGTGATTTTTTGCATAAAAATTTTGGATCACACTTCGCGTCATTAGAATTTATATCAAAATATTTTTCTAGCCAATGACATGCAATATTAAACTAAAAAACTGAAAAAACCACATTCATAAGTGTTTTAACTTGGATGTACCTTGTAGAATAGCTTAGTGCAAATTTCCTAGGATTCTTGAGTGGAGAAAGGATTTTCATAGATCGTGAAACCTTCAACTCTAGTAGAATAGCTTGGTGCAAATATGGAGTTACATAAGATTGAGAAAATTTATATTGGACATAAAACATCTACAAGCATGACAATCCAAAAGGTATCATATTAAATGTAGAAAAGCAATGTCAAATCCTACTTCAAAATAAAACAACATGACTTCTAGGAGACATAAACTAACACTAGAAAGTCACTTACCAAATATTTCCCCTTTTGAAATGTCAACAAAAAAAATAATTTGTGCACTTGAAGAAACACATACTTTCCAATTTGTATGCTCATCATTATACACATGTAAATTAGTGAAATCTAATCTTGCATACACCTTAATTTATATATACGAAGTCATGCATCTATATCTTCCATGCTAAGCTTGTAGATTTAGGTAGGGACTACAATTGTAACATAACTCTTTTTTTTATTTTTTAATATAGACCAATGCAAAACAAAACCTAAATCAAGAATTTTAGTAACTATTAAATATTTAAAATATAATTAATTATTAAGAGATAGAATGTAAATGCATAAGAATGTTAACAAATAATATGAGAATATTAAAAAAAAATCTCTATAAATTTATTATATTTGTGTGCATGGTTATTTAATTTAACTATAATGAATGAAATTATATTAATAAATAAAATAATAAGTATATGTGTACTTCAATAAATATACTCTACTATTAAATAATATAGTAAGTGAAAATTTGTATTTAAGAAGAAATAAAATAATATTTAAAAATGATGAAGTGTTTCATAAGTATTTAGGAGTAGTCTATAATTTAATATATCTAATACTTTGAAAAGTATAATAGTTCAAACATTATCTTAGTTATGAAATATCTCCTCAACAAAATATAAACTATGTTATTTGATGAATCTTGATTAAATTTGTTGATGCCTTTATTGTTATAATAGACATCATTTTTTTGGTCTTTTGTAGCAATCTCTTACATTAGTAATATTTATATCATAGAACATTGTGAAATAATTTTGATATTTATATTAGGATAACTTTTTTTAAAAGATCTAGAAAAAAATTAGGTGGTAGGATTGACTATTCTATATGTAGAATGAAAATGAATTATTAACAATGCTATCCATACAATGTGTTTGGTTTACTTTCAAATAAATGTAGGAGACTAGATATTAAATAGCATAACTATCCATACAACTTGTTGAAACACACATTTACCAAATATTAAAATATCAATGTATTTTCAAATAAATGTTAGTTGGTGAGTTGTTAAATAACATTACTATCAATTTTCAAAATAAATTATTAAATAACAATATTTTCCATGCAACCTATATGATTTACTTTCGAATAAATGTGAGGCACTATATTAAATAGCATAACTATCCATAGAACGGAGTTGGTTGATATATATGTTATTAAATACGCGACACCTTTGTACGAAATCAAAATATCATTTATTTTCAAAAAATTTACAGAAGGAAAATTCACTGTCAAGTAAAATTCACCAGCGTGCATTAATATTTTTTAATATATCTATGAATTTTTATTTTACTTGAGGGTGAATTTTTCTGCTGTGAATTTTCCACCACACCTATGCCATAAAACAAAATTGATTGATACATATTTTAGAAATACAAGTCATAATTTTAATAACCAACGTACTTCCATAATTACTTAGTGAAAAGACGGTCAAAGGGAACTTTTAATCAATTCATTATATTAGAGAATGCTGAGCCGCAGCAGCCTCAGAACTCCACCATCTTCCATTATATGTGAACTTTTTCTTTGACTGGCTTTTTATATCCTCCGGCATACACTTTGGACTACACCCAGTTATGTTTTTTTCTTCCAAACCTTAGATTTTGGTCCCAAAACAATAGTTTTCTTTTGCATACTTTTGATCTTAATCTTTCTCTATCTCTCTCTGAAATATTTCTGAGTTCAATAAGCCTAAGTCCAGTTTTGTCAGAGGTGAGCATTAACATAATTTATTTGCTTGGTTCCTTCTTTCCAGCCTAGTGAAAGAAAAAGGTGGTCTGTGTTGCAGCTGCCATGGATATTACACCGAGTTTGAGCCCCAGAGTAGCCATAATAGAATTGTGTGCAATGTGTTCAGTGCCCATGTCCCTCAAAGCTGCTCTTAATCTCAATTTTTTTGAGATTATGGCCAAGGCCTCAAAGCCCGTGTCTGCCCAAGAAATAGTTGAGGAGATGCCTCAAAGAAAATCCCCAAATTTTGAAAATTTGGGCAGGATAATGAGACTCCTCACCAGCTACCATGTCTTTGAAGAGCATGTAGACTAGATCATGGAAAACCCAACCAAATATGAACTCACAGCTGTAGGCAAAGCCTTGGTTAGGAGGGAGGATGGGTGCTCCTTAGGCTCCTTAATCCACCTGAATCAAGATAAAGTATGCATGGATGCTTGGCAATTTCTCCATGAGGCAGTCACAGATGGGGATGTGGAGCCCTTTGTTAAATGTCATGGTAAGAGTCCCCAAGAATGGGCTTTGGAAGATCCTCATATTAACACTAAACTCCTCATTGAGTCCATGGCCTCCTCTAGCATGCTATTCATGGAGGACTTGCTTGCATCCTCTTACAATGGCTTCCAAGGAATCAATGTTTTGGTAGATATAGGTGGTGGAATTGGCAAAGCCCTAAGCATGATAGTATCCAAATATCCTTCCATTACAGGGATCAATTTTGATCTCCCTCACGTCATTCAGCATGCACCATCTTATCCAGGTAATATATGCTTTAATTTATCATCTAATTTAAAATTAGAAACTATTAATGGTATATATATTTTTTGGGCTTTCTTTTCTAGAGTTAAGATTTCAGCCTTTCTGCTTGTCATTGTTATTAAGTATATAATGATTGTTTTGTATTAATATAATATTTTTCTTGTTTGATAGTTAGTATTTTATTTATAAATATCAAAATAAAAATTTAATAAATTTTCAAAAGAAAAACACAATTATACATTACTTTAAAATGTGAGAGTGAAAAAATTGGTCTTAGTGAACTATATTTTATAACCATTATTTTATGTTGTGGCACAAGATTGAAGCATGAAATGGGAAGTATGTTTGAGAGTGTACCTTCTGGAGATGCTATGTTTTTGAAAGTATATCTTCTTGTTAATCTTAATTATTTGAATTATACAAAGATGATGTGAGTGGAATTTCTCATAAAGTGTTTTTTTTTGGCATTGCAGCGTGTACTGCATAATTGGAGTGATGAGAAATGCATAAAATTACTAAGAAATTGTTATGAGAAGCTCCCTAAGAAAGGCAAGGTGATTGTCCTTGATTGTGTGTTGCCAAACAAGATAAACATGAATGCAGATTGTAGAGCTGCATTGGAGCTTGATTTATTTATGATGGTATTGGATCAAGGGGCAAAGGAACGAAGCCTGCATGAGTTCAAAATAATTGCACAAGCTGCAGGTTTTAAGTCGGTGAAACTTGTCTATCAGCTAGATGTTTTGCTCTCCATAATTGAATTATACAAGTAATATAGGGAAATCATATATACCCTAAATTACTGGTATAATTATATATTTTTATAATAATTTTAAAAAAATCAAAACTTTATATTATTTGAAACAAGTCTAAACTTTATTTATAAATAAATTTCTCCAAATTTACAATTGATTCACAACTAATAATTTTGTGAATTTTAAGCTATTATAATAAAAATATTTTGTTGAATTTAGTTATTATAAAAAATCATGCATGAAATGATGGATATATTGGATGTTATTTCAAGTATCTTGATGGAGCACAAGAGCATGCTAGATGTTCATGTGGTTCCATGGATGGCTATGATGATGTATTTCATCAATTGAATGTGATGCAACATATACAACAAGTGGAAGAATGTTAGGAATAGGGTGTTGTACAAATTGTAGAAGAAATAAATTATTTAATCATGTAAAATAAATGTTTATTTGTGATGCATCTTAGGAGATGTGTTTAGCCACATTAAATTTTTATTTAGATTCATTTGCATGTGATATTGGTTAGACATTTATGTGTGGGTTGCATAGGAGAAACATATCTAATATTGAGAAACATAGTATCAAAAAGTAAATGTTGAGGTCAATAGTTTTGTGTGCAAATGGTTTTAAGGAATATGGTTCACCTTACCACTTGTTTGTTTTGTGTGAACTTGATTTTATAAAATCAAGCACATGTTTAGTGGTTGAGGTTGCGTAGTTTGAGTGGTTTGTCCTTGTATTGAGCTCTCTTATGAAGAGTGTGTATGTGAAGCATGGAATGAAATGTATGCTACATGCTTGGGCACATGGAGGATGCATTCGAGAAGCTTGATACTTAAAAAAAAATCATGGAGACTTTGGAAGTGTATTGTAATATTTGAATAATACATTGAGTGTGGATGCTTTTGGAGGCTAGGTCTTTCTCTCTTTAGGGTTTTCTCAAGACATATTTTGTGCAGTCTTGTGATATGTCTTTGATCTTTGCATTACATACGATTATTTTGTAATCTTGTATACATGTTCCTTTCATATGGAATTGTGTAGGAAATGAAATGATTATTTTCCTAACACTCTTTTATAAAAGAAATGACTAATGTTGACATATATTTTCAATTAAGATCACTAGAAATTTAAAGATGTAATATAATGAAATGTGGATTTTTTAATGTTAGTATATATATATATGAATGTATTTTTTATAATATTGACACTATAGTTTGGATGTTGATAAAATATTGAAAAATGAGGTCTTTCTATTGTAATATTTTTTTGCATTATAAATTTAAACTTTAGTGCATGAATTTTTTTTTTCATTTTGAAAAGTACATATTTTTTATTTATTTTAAACTGTTTGTACTAGAAACACAACTATTTCAATGGATATCAATTTTTGTTTTAACTATTTAATCCAAAATAAATAAATAATATCATCTTGACATGCAATCTCTTTCTAGTGATATCATATTTGTTTTAATTCTTTAATAAATCTTTGCATTTTTCTTAACAATAAAGTCAACCTTATATTTTGGTGTAGATTACCTACTTTTAGTAAAAAGAAAAAAGAAAATGTAATTAATAATCAAACTATTAAAAATATATATTTTGTATACCAAACTTATAGATATACAAAAATATATTTTTAGATTTATCAGAAAAAATGTTTACATGAGTAAGAGTTGTGAAAATATCAATTTTCTTGAATGATTTTTTCTAGTAAATTGGCTTGAAAGTGACGTGACATATGTATTTAGTGGAAATTTCTAATTGAAAATGTTTTGTCTCATTCTAATTTAAATAGAATGAATCCAACTAAAACAAATGTTTGAACATTTACCTTACATTGAAATTCATGCATATGTATCCTATTTGTCTAGTGGGGTTTTTTTTCTAAGTGTTTCTCTTTGTAAATCACATGTTCTCATGGTTTACTAATTTTATTTTTTATTTGTTGATTTATGCATCCTCAATCTTAATAGTAATCTCTTAAAAGGAAAAATATCAGATTTGCATACACTTTGCAAAAATTATTACTACAATATTTTTACTTTATTTCTCAATAGTGTCTTTGAATTTTTTTGACTCTCAACACATTTTTATGATTAGATACTCACAAAGGAGGATCTACATAGGCTATGTTCACTATATCCTGTAACAAAGCTACTAGCTTGGAAAGATTCCCTTATGAGTTTTATAAAGTTCTTTGAGATACTATGGGTGAGGATTTTCACAAAGATTATTTGGTAGCATTCTATTGTAATTCCCTATGGAGCTTAATTAATAAAGTTAATATTAAGTTCATACAAATAAATCCAATACAAATTAGAGGATATTTATAATGTACCACCCCATCACCTTGTTGAATGTATCTTACAAAAACATTTTCAAAACGTATGTCCTAAAGCCACAATATATTCTTCCTCATCTGATCTACCCTAAGAAAATTAGTTATAATTTTAAGTTATGTTACACCCTCAATGACATTATTGATGTCTAGGAGGGGGTGGAATAATCCCGGTGTTCTCAAAACTAAATTTATCAAGGCTTATCACTATATTAAATGATCTTTCATTCTTATCATGCTTTCAACATTGGGTTTTGGGCCCTTTCTGCATCTAGTTAAGATATTTTTTATAGATGCATGTACTTAAATCACCATTAATGGGAACAATCCAATTCTTTTGGGTTATTCTAGTCCATCGACTAGCATTTCCCTTTAGTCCTTTCACTTTATGTGCCTAATATTAAAATATTTGGCTATCATTTCATCCATGCAGTTTCCTAAAACTTAATCAAGGGTACTTTCTAAATCCCAACTTGTCAATAGTCATTTTCTAGGTGACTCATTTCTCACTTTGATTAAAGATGTGTATAGTGTCAAATAGGGGTTTCATTTCCTAGACATATTATACAAGGATTCAATTTTTAGTATTCAATGCCAAAAGACTCAATATTATAAATAGTATTTCCTTCCTAAGCCTAGTTGGTTGGATTCATGTTCAACTAGAAGTGGATCGATTTGGTATCCCCTACTACTTTATGAAAAATTATTTTATCCAAAATTGAGAAAAAAAACTATCTTATTAGATTTCTAAGTCTATAGATCTCTATTTGGTAATTTCTAAGTCTATTTTACAATTTTGGCTACTACTCATGTTTAGTATTCTTCTTCTTGGTTCCTATTGGAAAATTTAAAAAATTATTAGATATTTTTTGGGCCTCTTTTTATGGTAACAAAGGTTTTCATTTTGAGGCTTGGGAATATTGTTGTCCCTCTCATGATTATACGGGTGTTTGATTACTTCCAATAACCTATCAAGGATTAGCATCATGCTAAATGGATTAGTAGAGCCTTGGAAGGCTCAAACATGCCTAGAAAGTCGATATTTGGTGTTGCATTTCCTTTAGAGTGTTATTTAGGTGTCCAACTTGAAAAGGCTTTGGGCTCCATACTCTCTCCTCTTTATGAAGGAAAAAAATTATATGCATGACATATAATTTACTATCAAAATATTTTCAAATGCTTGGGAATCCATCAAGCTTGGATTTTTTGGGTTGACAATGATTTATACATTGGTCTATATCTATTAATCAATGCTCTACTTAGTGTTCTCCAATTATTGATTTTCAATATCAACCTATGGCTAAAGCCCCTTGGACTTGAGCTTTGAAGTTTTATAATAGAGGAGTTAGCATACTGCCATATCTTTTGAAACAAAATCACAAAGGTATTTTTATATTGGCCCAAGGCCAAGCTAAAATTTTTATTTTTCAATTAGTATTATGAGACATCTAAGATATTTATTGATGTCATTCCTCCCTACATGGTTCACAAAATTTGGTTTAAGAATTTCACACCATGGTAAAAGGATTGGAAATGATATCTTGATATAGTTGGTTTGACAAGAAAATTATTTTTAATGCTTGAAATCTAGTTTCTAAACTATTATGTATAAATATATATAAAGATTACGAGGTTGAAATAAGATGAGCACACAAATTTCTCTTATTTTTGTTAAAAATATCTAACATAGTATTTGGTGTGCTCCTCCTAAAATTTTGAATTTTTAAAATAATTTCACATATTGCTTTGTTGAAAAATTAACTAACATCAAATAGTTTATACCTAGCTTTTCTACTAATATTTTAATGAGTATATGATTTTTTACTAATTTTTAAAGTGGACACATCTTAAAAAGTAAAAATGTGAGCATGCTCTAGAGGCCTCTAAATTTTTTAAAACTAACTGAAAGTCATTCTTTAATGTATATAGAATATAGTCTAGAATTATGTAACCATTATTCATCAAAAAATCCTCAAAAAAAGTGCATGTAAATTACAAACTCATAGTTTGAATTGAAAAGAAAACTAAAAACATGAAGAAGCAACACTAATAAAATTAATTGATACAAATATGAAAATTAATTTTTAAAAATCCTTAAAAAATGTCAAGCTCGTATACATATATAACTATAAAATTTAAAACATTCAAACATTGGCACAACATTAATGTTGCAAGAAAAACCACCTTGAATTCAATTTTGTTAGGTTCACATAGAATAATCTCACATCCATACAATTATGAGTTTGGATAACATAATACTTGCCAAACTCAAATCTCTACCTAAGGACATGCATGTTTAGACATGCATTCAAACTTACATAACTGAGGTGTAAGCAACATGCCAAAATACCTTCAATTCTAAATTTTATTAATAACGTATATGAAAAAATCATAGAAGTTAGTTTGAGGGTCTTTGTAAAGCCAAAATCACCTTTGATCCAATTTGTGTGCATGAAATGAAAATCAATGCCTTAATGCAAGGATACATAGTCATAGTTAGCAGACTTGTCAATTTTTCAGTTAGTCTAAGAAAACTCATGAGTTTTTTTACTTTAACTCACAATGTTTTTTTTTATGAGTTTTTGGCGAGTTTTTGTTGAATCATCAATTTTGGGCTTGACAAAAATTTTGCCGAGTCAAGTTTTCCAACTTTTCAACATTCAAGCAATGATCATTAAGTAAGCTACAACAATAATAAAGCGTTGTAAATATAGATATTGTCATCCAGAAAGACTGATTGATATATGGCTCGAATGTGAAATTTTTCTTTTCATTGTGGTATTAGCTGAGCATCAAGATCTCTAATGACTCGCAGAAAGGAAAATATAAATTCATGGAGTTTTTCCAAGGGGTAATTAATGTGGAAAAGTTGAATTGGATTTGTAACAAAGCCTGGAAATATACGCAGATTCAGAGTATTGCAGGAATTAATGGGCAAAAATTCTAGTAAAATTTCTTTCAATTCTTGTTCTCATTTGTGGGCTTATGACCTTTCAACTACAACCCATGTTTAAATTGCTTCCTGCTTATTTGGTTGATCTTGATTGGCGTAACCATCATGTTGGTCTCATCACTCTTGTCTAAATTGTCGAAGGTTGTGCTAATGCGATGATAAAGAATCTTGGGAAAGTTGCACACCAGATATTTTGACACCTTACTCATGGCATAATGAGCAAGTTGCTTTTTGCAAAATGGAAAGTTTTGGCTCAATTTGGGAGAAGGAACAAAGAATGATATTTTTTTTATAAGATAAGCAACATTTACAGGGTGTTGTACCCTTTACACAAAAATCCCAATGGGCCAAAGGAAAAATAGTTCGAACAAAACTTGAACTAGAAGAACAAACAGAAAAAACTAAACGACAGATGTAGAATAATTAATAAATTAGACAACCCCCGAACTAGAGGGGTCCAAACTAACTCCCCGAACTCGAGGCCAAGAAGAGGCAATGGATTTGGGGAGACCCTTCTTCTTCCTCAACACCACCGACCAGGAAGGCTCAGAATCAAGAACTAACGATCGAGGGGAGGGGAGTGGATCCACAGTAGCCACCCTGGGAGAGGAGACACCACGCAGCGAGGGAGTCGACAAAAAAGAAGCAGAGATAGGATCAAACAAAGGTCCAACAAAGTCGATCAACGTAGGATGTGCAGGTTCTGACAGGATAGAGTCATTAGAAGGTTCTAACAAAAAAAAGACAACAGAAGGCTCTATGGAAAGGATAGCCGGAAGAGGGTCCTAGGTAGTCACGGGAGGGTGAGCCTCCAAAGAGGAACTAACCGAAGGAACTCCTAAAGGAGGAGAACCCACAATGAGATGGTCTGAGAGAGAATCCTTCCATCAAGTTGCAGGACCCTTGCGGTGGGAAAGAGAGCAAGCAGAGGCCAAGTGACCCATCGAAAAGAAACTCCTACACTGAAAGGGGAGACCCTCATAGTCCAAGAGCTACTTCCAAGGTATGTCCTCCACCAGCAAGACCACATCACCATGGAGAGGTTTGGAGATGTCCAAATTGACTAACAACTAAGCTACCGTAGTATGCCCTAGCTCCCTAGTTGTAGAGTCCACCATTAAGAAGTGTCCAATGGTGTTGCCAATAGCTTCATAACAAGAGTCCTCCCAAAACTGGAGAGGGAGATTTGGCAGACGGACCCAGACTAGTCTGGTGTTCAACAACTCTGTAAGGGGATTGAACGAGTGAGACCAAGGCCTGATGGACAGATAATGAATACCCCACATCCACCCCTTGTCCAACACAGTTTCTCTCAACAAAGGAAGAAAAGGTAGCTATAAAAAACCCCTAGTGCTAGGGTACAGCTTGATCTCCCCAGAGACCAATGACTTCCAGGAGTTAGAAACCCAAGTATGGAGATTGGGGAGGGAAGGCCACAGGCCATTAAACTTGCTGACCACACCCTGTGCGAAATAATAAACCTCATTCTCTACTACCTCAGAACCATAGACCACCACTAGAGAATCCTAGGCACAGGGAAACGTTCGACAAGCTTGAGCAGGGGGGCAAGCACCCACCTTAGTAGCCTCCAAAAAGGATTTCACACGATAAGAAGAACCCCCAACAGGAGCTGGGATAGCCAACCCAAGAACAGAGTCCACCACAACAAAAACATATGGAGCCACCAGAGGAGGCATAACCCACACAAAACTAGGAGAGGGAGCAAAAACCGGTAGAGGGACCTCCCACACATCACAAGCAACATCGGAACATTTACCATTCGTAGCACCAGTAGCAAGAAACGAAGGTGGCACCTCAGGGAGAGAGGGGACGCACACATCAAACACCAACACCGAATCAATAGATGATGGCAACTCGTCCACACCCAAAGCACCGCTATTTTCCTGATCCTTGCGAACCTACCCGCCCCCAACGTAGCAATCACTGCACCCATATGAATGGATGCATCCATAGATCCGTTTCAATGAGTCCATTGAACGGCATAGATCATACTCCCACTCAGATACATTTCAAAAAATTATTGGTTTACCTTGAAAGTTTTTTAAAGAATGATATTGTTGGTCTGTGAGTTAGAGTATATTTATTTATGATTTAGTTGTTCAAATGTTGAGTTTGCAATAATTTTTCTCTGAATATTTTTTCATTTGATGAATTGTAGATATTTTCTTCTTCATGCATCTAAAATAAAATTATTTGATTTGTGAATCATTTGAGCTTATGTGGACTTTTTTTTTGTGTTTGCATTCCATTCTTAAACTCTAGATTGCATACTTTTTCATTTCAATAATCATTTTATGTGGAATGATCTTTGTGTTCATTCTTGTTTTTGTAGTTATCTTTCTTATTTCAATTTTAATTTGCTTGTCTTTTTTGATTTTTGGTTAAAAGCATGTCCATTAAGAAACTCAAATTTCATCATAAGAGGGATTTGGATGTACAAAATTCATACGAAGGTTGTTAAAAAATAATAACTTTCCCAATTGTTGGTTAATTTTTCACTACTTACTAGGCATCTCATGGTCATTTTTCAAAGTAAACTATAGTGACAAATCTGTGTACCAACACTAGTCAACAAGCTCAAGGTGGATGGTAAGGATGGTGTTATTATGGAGTAGGTTTGTGAAACTAACTCTTCATAAGGGCCAATAATGTCATCAAATTCATCATCACCAACATCAAGAGAGGCATTTCCAATGGTATCAAAGGTGTCACTAACAATATTAGATTACTCATCTAAGGGTAAGTATCCAAACCCATGAGTGTTGTTTGATGTTTGGTGTGTAGGATCAAAAGCAACTTGCTAATTAAGGCCAAACCTTTTCCTTTGTAGTTAATATTATGATACATGCACAACATTATGGGTTACTAATTTTCCTTCAAGTAAGAAACACATTCTTCTTGTTTGGAGAGCCATTGGTCATCAAAGAATTTAATGACTTCATTGGCTAGGTAGCCATGATGGATGAATGTAGTGGACCCATATTGTAGTGTTGGTGAAGGATTGCTTAACATTTGATGTGGTTAATTATACGACCAAGGGGGATGCAAATTTTTTTTATGTGAAAATCTTCATGGATTTGGTACTATCGACATCTTTTAGCAATGATTTTAAATTATTTGAAGGTTGATTTGGAGGAAAATGAAGATCACCAAGGTCAATGTAGGACGCGGAGATCATGGAAGTAGGATTAGGGATCAATTGAAAGATGCGGAAATGATAGAATCTATAGAAATTTTCATCCAACATTTAGCATTTTTGGAAGGGAAGATGCTCAATAGGAATGGTGGCTATCATTGTATGGAAAATAGAGATACTAATGATATGTGGATGGAATGATCTTCATGGCATGAATTCATGGGTGCTCTAAGAGGATGTTGTATAAAAAAATTAGGTCTAATATATGACATATTTTTTACTATAATATGAGACCTACCTCAATACGAAGATGAATGATCCCAATTGATTCTCTTTATGTGTTATCATACACTTTGATGGTAATGGTTTATTGATGCAGAGCATCTATAAAATGTCAAATTTGTTACATAAATTTGAATGTTTACATATTTAGGCCACACCCTTTGTCTACGAGCAAAAGTTTTGATTTATGCTTGAAAATGATGGCCTCTATATGAAGGGTGATTGTGTGAAGGATTAATGGGAGGAATATTAATAGGGTTGAAAGGTGATGTAATGGCTAGTAGAGAGGTGGTTGATGAGGGCTTGGAAGTGTGAGCTTGTGTGTCGTTAGGTATTCTTGTCTCTTGAAGTACTTAGTTTAAGGTATCCCTATGAGTAGGGGATATGCGAAGGAGGTCTAATATTTATATTTGGGTGGTTGTTAGCTCAAGGTGATTGATGATATTGTATTTCTTTGTAGCGTTGGTTGGAGGAGGGTCTTGGATGGTGACTTTACTAGATTTCATGTAGTGACAATGTAGATGGAGGACTCAATTTGGATATTTTAAACTTGTCCATCACTTTTCTCGTTGTGGCCAAGAATAGAAATTAAATGTGGGGGGTTACATGGTAATGGATGTTATGGGTGCAAGAATCTTGTCCTTGATTTTTATTGTGAGATATTTTTTGTTGATTATGTCTAGGAAATAAATTTTTGTATATTCCTATCAACAATTATGTTCTCATATTTCCTATAGAAAATTTGGTTTTCCATTAAAGAATATTGATTTTTTGTTTTCATTTTGGTCCTTGGAGAACAATGTAATCAATCCATTAGTAATAAGGACCTTCTTATTATGAATTCCTTCTCAATTATTTCGTCAAAAGTATATGTACATGTGTATAGGAGTGAATTTGCACCCCCCTTGCAAATTTCCCTTTTACACCCTTCACTTTAGAAAAATCAAATAATTCCACGTCCTCATTCCATACTCCATCCACTTGGTTCTTGTTTTTAGTGTCGATGGGGGAAATTTTTTCAAGGATGTGTGCATGGTGCACAAAAAATTGTGTGATGCACTGTCATCCTGACAAGATTCTCACCTCTGGAATCTGCAGAGGCATTACGTTCGCTATTGGGGTCAAAGTGTAACACAACTATGCCTTCCTTTCGACCTTTGAATGGCTCTTTCCCCCCCAATTCATCATCAAATAGATATTCTTCACTTTCATTCCATATTCACATCCTCTACACACTCATTCAATATTGCTTCACATTCTTGGCATTCTTGCTCCATATTCTTGCAACTTCAAGCTACTACTTGCACTATCAATCTGTTCAATAATCACAACATTCTTCACATCTACCACAAAATTTGCAACCTGGTGTCTTGCGAGACTTCTTTTGATGTTGTTGTAGACACATCAAATTTTCCACAATTGTAGACTTTCATTCCTCTCTCATAAGCCTTGAGTGCCTTTGTTCGAGGGTGGTATTGCTTTCTTACTCTTACATTATTGTTGGATTTGAGCAGCATAGTGTCTCTCATAGTGTGTGGATTTATTTTCATTCTAGCATATTTTCTTTATTGTATTTCTACATTTATATCTATCTAGTTATCTGTGGAGGTAGAAGCACCAAAATGAGGGTTTGATTGCGACAAGCCCTGAAATAGCCCCAACATTTTTCCCTTATTTATTATGTGTAGATACGCATTCATTTGGAGTTGCTGTTGAACTGGACTCTTTATGATTTTCATTCTATCCTTTCTTTTTTTTAGCATTTTCATAACATTTCTCTCAATATTTTACTTATTTTGTCATTTAGTGTCTTAGCCATCATTTAAAACATCTTCAACTAAGTTGTTAGTAATTTTTTTGCACTTTTCACTTCCCTTTTACACTTTTTGTCCATATGAATGCCAGCGCACATGTGAGATGCCATCATGCTACATTGTTAGTCTTTGATCTATGCTACTATCCTCTAGCAAAGAGTTGTTTGAGGTACAGTTTGGGTTTGATAAATCCTCTCACTTAGCCCCACTAAAACTCTCAGGTTAGAAGAGTGACAAAAGTACTAAGAGTGCTCTTCATTCTCTATCCCCAACATAAAACACTTCTCCAACTTGAGGTATACTAGGGCATCCTTCTACTCTCGGCTCTCCATGACCTAGAGCCTTGGTGTAGTTGGTCCCCCTCTAAATTTTGGTGAACCTAATGTGAACAACGTCTATCCATTCCTTTGTGTTGAGACTTTTTTTCTCACAATCAAAAACCTTTCCAGACTTGGGTGTTGTGAGATTTTATGAGCATCACAACCCAATCTACGACCTCTGGGTATTTTGTTAGAAGAAGTGTACGACATTTACCAATGGAAAATACAAAGGTCACTTCCAATTTTACTATTGATTTTACCACGAGCTTTAATACTGGTTTTTTTTTCCCAGAGGAGGTTTTGACAAATGAGATGGTTTTCATCAATGAGATCACTCGTGCACCCACTCCTCCAACATCCCCTACAACTTCATTTATGAATGAGGATGATGTTGTACACATTCCTACAAAAGATCTTTTGGCATTAGACAGGAGGATATTAGACCTCGTGAATCATCTAGAGAAAGAATTGAATATGAAAAGATTTGTCAGGCTTGTTAGCGAGGTGAGATACATGTTAGGAAAGGATCAGACACGTGTAGAATTATTAAGCAACCTTACTAATCTAATTGAAGTATACTTCCCTTCATATAACACTAGATTGAGTACTACTCGGGGAATGATGTTTGATGCCTATGAGAGACAAATAGGTGTCTTGATGCCTACCACATCCATATGCATGGTTGAAACAAGCCCTTCAATCAACGCTTCATTTTCTCATGAAAAATCCTACACAATCAAGGCAAGTAGAATACCCCATGGTTTGAGCTTCACCCCTCCTACTACCCTTGGTGGTGGGGGCTCCTATGGAATGAGTGATGGTGTCTTCAGTAGCAATGGCGACGCTGGCACTGGTGGCTCTGGTGGAGGCCATGGTGGTGGATCTAGTGGAGGTCACGCTAGTGGCCTCGGTGGTGGCTCTAACGAAGGTCATGTTGGTGGCCCCAATGGTGGTTTTGGCGGTGGCTTTGGAGGTGGTTCCAAAGGAGGTTCTGATGGTGGTGGTTTTAGGGGAGGTTCCAACGGACCTTTGTCATCTTCAGACCCTATTTTGAATGCTCTCCTTCAGAATATGGGTCAAATATAAATCCAGTTGGCAAACCTATTTTATGCCTCTTCCTAGCCTATCTTTTAGCCCTTCTCCTGACATAGTCTATTATCAGTGAAAATTTTGAGCACTCCTTTCCATCAGGGAATGGAAATTTCTAAGTTTGAAAAGTATGCTGGTAAAGGGGATATACAAAGATGTATCAAATTTTAATGCCATGTGCATATATTTATTTCACCATGATGCTCTAATGGCTAATATTTTCCCTCGATCTCTCAAGGTTATACCACTCGAGTGGTATTATTCCTTTCCTAAAAATTCTATATTCTCATTCGACCAACTTGTCAATCAGTTTCTCTAACAATTCCAAGCTAACATCAGCCTGAAGATGACCTTCTCAAATCTCGTCTAATGTAAGCAGGGAGATCATGAGAATATAATTGATTTCATTGCACGATACCAAGCACTCTTTTCACAAATATCGTACCCGTTGCCTGACTCATTTATACATAAGGTATTCATAGGCAACCTGTAGTGAGCCTAGCAGGATAAATTTTCCTTAAGAAAATACCTTTGTTTTGCATATTTGTGTTTTGCATTTCGAGAGTACCAACAAATAGTGGTTCAGTTCAAGGGATCCTCCTCATGCTACCATTTCAAAGGAAAATCTATAGTATCCATTTCAGGAAAAGGAAAGTTTGTTGCAAATGTGGTTTCCGCAACGAATGATCAAAACCTCAGGTGCAACAAAATTTTTATGAAATTATCTAAATCTTATTCTTCTATTCTACAAAATTATTGAAGGATAAGACTATAACATTAGAAAATCCTCAACCTTTGAAGGAGCCTTATCTAATTGGTATGATGGAAACACATTTTTCCAGTATCGTCGTGTCCACAGGCATGATATTGAACATTGCATGCATCTGCATCATGAGATACAGGATTACAACAACGACGATACCATCCATCTTGATGGAAATAAGAAAACATGAATAATTCAGTCGCTAATGCAAATAGTGAGTTGCAGTTTTATATGGACCAATTTTTGTCTCACTCTACAAACTTGATTATTGATCCTTTTATGCTTCTCTTACAGCCTTGGCATACATAAATGTGGTCCCATTTACTCCTACTCCCCCTTATCCTACAACTAGATCCCCATATGTGACTTTCACCTTGCAGGATTTGCCTTTTAATAAAAATCCCTCTCCCCTATACATTCCTACTCGTGTAAATGGAAACATTGTAACAAGAGTTCTTGTGGACCCCATGAATTGAGTGAATGTTATTACAGAGGATACCTTGTGGCTAAATTCATTACAAAGGGAGGTATACGAGAAAATTAAATCTACTATATGTACACATGACAGTCTCTCTCTCACTTCGTATGGATCTATAACTCTTTCCATCCTAGTAGGACCTAGGGCTATGGATACAACTTCTGATGTCATTCTAGAATTTGATCTATTCAGGGTGAAGTTGGGCATCCCGTGGCTAGTTTCCATGAATGGAATTGCTTTCTTATTAATAAATGTCTAAAGTTTTCTCATGAGGGTGTAGTGCATGTTGTGCATGACACTAGATATCATCCATTGGTATCTTGTGTGGGTTATTCCTTAGATCATTTTTGGCCTGCCTTGGTTGGTCTACTTCCTCCTAAAATGAATCTACTTTATCAGAATTATGTTAAGTATAAAATTGGGGGTAAGGGACAACCAAAACTAACTCCTCCTATAGTGCAACAACAAGCTGACTATTCCTCTTGAAAGGGGAAAGGACACCCTACCCACGCACAGGGCTCTTCTTCCACTGTTCCACCTGTCGCTTCCTCTTTCCTTTTTGTGATGCCATCATCTTTTCTCCTATGTTCTTGTTGGGGAGTTTGATGGTGACCGCTTGGTTAAAGCCCAAGTTTCCAACGTTTGAACTTCCCATCTTATCCACGGTGCCTTGGCCCATTTTGTATGGTAAGGGGAAGGGTCCCCATGGAGCATCCTCTATGTCTCATCCTTTGTGGCCTCCTATCAGTCTTTCCTCTAAGGCAGTGAATGGGAAGAGGCTCGTAATTGAGGCATTGAAGTTTGCTCCCCCATTTTTATTGTGTCATCCTCTCCATCTCTTCCTCTTGTTCCCATCCAAGAGTCCCTCCCTCCACTGAAAATGACTATGATGGATACTCTGATGGTTGAATAGGAGTATTTTGTCCCTTCTCAGCCTATGACCTCTAGCTCTCAGAGTCATAAAAACTGCCTTGCACATGAGCACAAGTGTTGGAGGAAGACTGCCTTGTAGAAGAAGGAAGAGGATCCAACAGCTCTGCTTCTACATCTTCTACTGTGTCATCCTCTCTTGCTCTTCCTATTTCAGTTCCCTCAGCTTCAGTATTACTCCCATCTCCCCCAATGATTGTGAACAATCCTCACCCAAAGAGGGTGCAGGTATTTATTGCTCCTTCAGTTGAGCCTCCCTTATTTATTTCCCTTCTGGATATCCCATTTTTTACAAAACTCGTGGACATGTCAAATACCTCAGTGGTGTCCATCGTGGTTTTCTCCTCTTCCTCCATGCCCTCTACTTCATCTATGTGTATTATGCATCCCGAAATGAAACAAAAGATGGAGGATGACCCTACTAGCAATGGGGGTCAGAAGAAGGGTTCGCCTTCTTTCAAGGGTGGTTATGTGTTGGATTGTATCATCTTAGTGATGGAGGAAGCCCTACCGTCCATGAAATTCATCACTGCTCCTAAGTCTTTCAGTGAGCCTAGCAATGGATCTCGAGTTTCACCTCCCTCGCCCATTGAGTTGGCACATGGCACTCTTGTGAAGTGCATTTTTAACTTTGTGGATGAGGTCTCAGACCTATCAGCAATTTTTGCAAGATTGTTGACATTCACTCCACAAGAATTGAGTGAAGAAGACCTCAAGGGGCCTTCTTCCTTGGCTCTTGTTGTGGGAGGGTCAGAGGGTTCCCCCCTTAATATTTCTCCCTTACAGGCTCTTTCTCCGTCCTCGTAAAGTGATTTAGATTGGGAGAATGTTGACCTCTTGGTTGATGAGGACTAGGGGGTGCCTCTTCTTTATCCATAGATTAGATTGTGTGTTTGTGTATTATCTTCCCCCATGCTTGTATTATGTGTTCCTAGATGACCTTTGTCACCCTTGTAGGTGCTTGTTTACAAGATTTTTTTTGTGTCGTAAACATTCTTCTATTTTTCACATCATTCTTCCTTAATTGTGTATTGATTTTCGATAATTGGAGATGATGCAAAGTGTTGGGGGCATTTAGGCTTCCCTTCCATGTTGACCCATTTTTTTAATTTCATCTTGTCTTCATGTTCCTTCTTCACATGGTTTGATATAGTAGGAGGTCAATAAAAGTTCATTTATATACTATTATTGATGCAGGAGCATCTAGTGGTTTAAGGGCAATCTGACATCACCCAAAAATATCTTTACTTTCTTTTAGGTTTTTGTAGATGTTTTTTCATTTTTGGATACCCTTTTCATCGAATAAGAATTCCCAACTTTCAGAACTACTTTTCTACTTTTTCTACTCAACTATTATTTTTAGTGGGTGTGAATTTGAAGGCGTGAGGAGGAAAAAAATTTAAGGGAAGCTTCGGGACAGAAAAATAAGCACTTTGGTGAAAGAATCAAGTCAAGATCATTCCTGGTTTGAAAGTTATTCAAGTTTATGTTTCTATTTTTTGCCTTGAAAAATATTTTGAGCCCAATTTGAGGCACTAAATAGTCTCATATGGGCCCAAAAATTATTGAAACCAATGGAGGGGGTTCTTAGCACGTTCTTCACTTCAAGAACTTTCCAATGGTTCAAACGGTTTGTCAAACAGAGTCCCAGATCAAAAGTTATGGCTCCTAGAAGTTGGTGCATTTTAAAAAATGTGCTAATTTTTGAATGTGGTTTTAAAATTTGAATTTGTAATTTTTGGTGCCAAACCGCTAAAACTAATAATTTGAATGTTTTTTTTGGCTCTAAACTGAAAAGGAGTTATTTATGGGCCAATTTTTATTTTTGAGGGGGGGCTTTTTGGGAAAAAGAGTGCATATTGAGAAAAGGGAACTTCTGTAATTTTCTATAAGGGCATGTACTAAAGGACTCGAGGATTTGGGATCCTTTGCATGTAAGCATTTCATTATTCTTAATACAATAATATTCATTGGTTTTTGTGTGTGATATTTTGTGTCTCGGGTTAGCACCCTCATCAAGTGGTATCAGAGCAGGTTTTCTTGAGTGTGTGGACAGATCGTCAATCGTGAGGAAGTTCGCACCAGGACCGTGGTTGTAGGTTCGAGATATTTGAGATGCCTCCAAGAATGATGTGTGGTAGGCATGGTGGTGCCAAAGGTGCCATAAATTTTGGTGGAAGAAATCCATTGGTAGCGGAGGGTTTCAAAGCCCTCCAGAGATAAATTGATGCGTTGCAGGAAGAGATGAGAAGAGGGTTAAACCCGAGAAGAAGAGAAGAAAGTGAGGATGAAGAAGAGGTGGAAGATTCAAATGTGGAAGAGGAAGAAGAAGTGATTGATCAAGATCAAATATTGCTGATAAGGGCCATTTTGAAGATCGGAAAAAGACCCATAGTAGAAGTTCCTAGTTTTTCCGGTAGTCTAAACCCGAAAGAGCTGATTGATTGGATCAACGAGTTGGAAGAGTATTTCGAGTATGAAGAAATAGAGGACCCAAATCGGGTTAAGTTTGCAAAAGAGAAGCTGAAGGGCCATGCAAATTTTTGGTGGAAAGAGGTCTAGTTGGAGAGAAATCGAAGAGGAAAAGGGAAGATCATCAGATGGGATGGCATGGTGGAGAAACTGAAGAAGCACTTCATACCAGTGGACTACAAGTTAGATCTACTAAAGAAATTGCAAGGGTTGAAGCAAGGAAATAGATTTGTGAAAGAATACACAAAATATTTTCACAAGATGATCATCAAAACGTGCCATGTAGATGCTAACAAGGAGAAAGTAGCCCGTTATCTTAATGGGTTATGATTGACCATTCAAGAGGAGCTAAGCCTTGTTAGAATGACCACCATTGAGGATGCATACCAGTTTATTTTGAGAGTTGAAGAGAAGTTGAACAAAAGATTTGACAGTAAGCAAAAATGGCAAGGAGGTCAAAGCGGAAGGGGTAGTGGAAGATATTTTGGAAGCCGAAATGAGGATGAGAAGAAAAAAGAAGATATGGATACCAGCTGAAGCCAGAAGAATGATAACTTCTACAGCCCTCATGATCAAAATAGTGGTGATCAAAGAGGTATAGGATGAGGAAGATTTGGACAAGGATCCGGAAGAAGTGGTTTTAGAGGGACTTTTTTCCAATGTGGTGAAGAAGGGCATCGAGCCTATGAATGTCCACAACACCAAGGAAGGATAGATAGGAGGCCGAAAGGTCATGCAAGGGTTGCGCATGCAGATGAGGAGGCTCAATACAAGCATTCATATGATGCTGAAAGGGGAGAATCCCTAGTGGTTAGAATAGCCCTAGTGACTAAAGAGAAGGAGCTAGAATAGAGGAAGAATATGTTCTACACAAGGTGCAAGTGTGAAGACAAATGTTGTGATGTCCTTATTGATAGTGGGAGAATAGATAATCTGGTGTTAGAAGAGATGGTTATGAAGTTGAAGCTGAAGAGGGAAAGGTATCCACATCCATACTGGATTGCTTGATTGCGAAAAGACCACAAAGTTTTGGTCAATGAGCAGTGCCTAGTGAAGTTCAAGATCAGAAGCTATCGTGATGATGTGCTTTGCGATATCATCCACATGGATTCATGTCACATGTTGTTGGGGAGGCCGTGCCTATTTGACAAGCGAGATATAAATGATGGCCATGAAAACACTTATTCCTTGACAAAGGATGGAGTCTGCCACAAGTTGAAACCCCTGAAAGAGGCCGAAGAAAAGGTATGCAGTAGTGCTAGAATTTATTTTGTTGATGGAAGAAAATTTTTAGAAGGCATGAAGCATGATCGTATGTGTTATGCATTGATTCCTAGAATGGATAAGGAAGATAGTGAGAAGGTGCCAGTAGAAGTTTATGGATTATTGAATGAGTTTCAAGATATTGTTTCTGATAACGTACCTGAGGGTTTACCACCAGTGAGGAAGATCAGTCATCAAATTGACTTGATACCAAGAACTAGTTTTCCAAATAAGGCAACTCATAGAATGACTCCTGCAGAAAATGAGGAGTTGAATAGACAAGTTCAAAAGTTGTTGAGAAAGGGTTTGATTCGAGAGAGTCTGAGTCCATGTGCAATACCTACAGTACTAGCACCAAAGAAGGATGGGGAGTGGAGGATGTGTACAGACTCCCAAGCCATAAAAAAATAATGATCAAGTACAAATTTCCCCTGCCAAGGATGGATGACCTGATGGACTGTTTAAGTGGAGCTCAGTACTTCACAAAGATAGATTTGAAGAGTGGATATCACCAGATCCGGATTTGAGAGGGAGATGAATGGAAGACTACCTTCAAGACCAAAGAGGGCTTGTACGAGTGGTTAGTCATTCCTTTTGGGATAACTAATGCACTAACTACATTCATGCGGCTCATGAATGAGGTATTGGAAGAATTTCTGGGAAAATTTGTTATTGTGTATTTAGAAGATATTTTGATTTTCAGTAAGTCATTAGAGGATCATTTAATGCATATTCGTAGTGTCTTTGAGAAGTTAAGAGAGGATAAATTGTTGATTAATTTGAATAAGTGTAGTTTTGTGAAGAGGGAGTTAGTGCACTCGGGGTTTTTTTTATCTTGGTGGAAGGTCTTAAGATGCACCCAGAGAAGGTGAAGGCTATTCTGGAATGGCCTACCCCAAGAACTACTACTGAGGTGAGATATTTCTATGGTTTGGCCAGCTTTTATAGAAATTTCATCAGAAACTTCAGTAGTATTTGTGCACCCCTAACTGAAACAATAGGAGGGGATAGAAAAGAGTTCAAGTGGAGCACTGGAGAAGCAAAAAAAATTGACATGTTGAAGAAGAAGGTGACAGAGAAACCTATTTTAGCCCTTCCTGATTTCAATAAGGTGTTTCAAGTGGATTGTGATGCCAGTGGTAATGCCATTGGAGCTGTTTTGATCCAAGAAGGTAAGCCCATTGCATATTTCAGTGAAAATTTAAATGATGCAAATAAAAATTATGTTGTGTATGATCAAGAATTCTATGTAATAGTTCAAGCATTAAAGAAATGAAGGCATTATCTTTTGTCAAAGGAATTTGTTTTGTATACTGATCATCAAGCACTATAGTACCTCAATAGCTAAGGAAAATTAAATCAAAGACATTTGAAATGGGTAGAATTTTTGTAGAGCTATATTTTTTCTTTGAAGCATAGGAGTGGGAGGTCTAACAGAGTTTCAGATGCCTTGAGTAGGAGGCAGGCATTGTTGATAGAAATGCAGATTGAGGTTGTTGGGTTTAGTGAACTCAAGACATCGTATCTAGAAGATTATGATTTTGTAGAGGCTTGGAAAGCTTGCAAGGATCCTGTTACAATTGACAGGACAAAGTGGTTGGATTCCATAATCCAGGATGTCATGTTGTTTAAGGGAAGTCAAATGTGTATTTTGAGGAGTTCCATGAGGGAGAACCTGATAAAGGAGAAGCACAGTGGAGGAATGGCAGGATATTTTGGTCAGGATAAGACCATTGCCATTATTAGGGAGCATTATTATTGGCCTTAGTTATCATAAGATGTGAAGAAGTTTGTGCAGAGTTATAGGGTATGTCAGATGGCTAAAGGAGTGAGCTAGAATGTAGGGTTGTATCAACCCTTACCTGTACTAGAGAGGTTGTGGGAGGATATAAGTATGGAATTTGTTCTTGGTTTGCCAAGGACACAGAGAGGGAATGATTTAGTATTTGTGATAGTTGACAGGTTTTCAAAGATGGCACATTTCATCCCATGTCAGAAGACCCATGATGTAGTACATATTGTTGACTTTTTCTTTAGAGCGGTGGTGAGGCTACATGGTTTGCCAAAGAGTATAGTCTGAGATCGTGACACCAAATTTGTTGGATACTTTTGGAGGACCTTGTGGAAGAAGTTGAAAATAAAGTTGAAGTTTAGTTTTGCACACCATCCATAGACTGATGGGTAGACTGAGGTTGTGAATAGGAGTCTGGGTAACCTACTGAGATGCTTGGTAGGAGATAAACCCAAGGGATGGGACTTGATCTTACCCTAGGCAGAATTTTCTTACAACAATTATGTCAACAAAAGCACTGGTAGATCACCATTCTAGATTGTGTATGATGGCAGTCCCAGGACCGCTCAAAAATGAGAAAGATGGACCAAGAGAAGAAGACAAGTGCCAAAGTCGAAGACTTTGCAGAGCACATTAAGAATATGCATGAGAAGGTAAGAGAACATATTAACAAGATGAATATGTAGTATAAGGATAAGGCAAATTAGAAGAGGAGGAATAAGGAGTTTAAGATTGGTGATGAAGTGATGGTCCACTTGAGGAAAGAAAGGTTTCCAGTTTGAACCTATAGCAAATTAAAGATGAAGAATTTTGGTCCCTATAATACTTTGAAGAGGCATGATTCAGGGAACGCATATGAGGTAGAGCTGTCGGATGGAGTCAACATTTCCCCTGTGTTCAATATTTCAGATTTGATAGAGTATTATGACGGTGGTGCAGAGGAAGTACCAGCAATGGAACAATGTGGCATTCCAACACCTACTTCAAAGATGGAGGAAATTGAAGCAATCTTAGATAGCCATGTGGGAAGGAGTGTCATAAACATGCAGTATGAAGAATATCTGGTGAAGTGGAAGGGAAGGCCTATGGAAGATTCATCCTGGTTGTCTAAGACAAAGGTTGACCGGTTGGGTTTTCCTCAAACATCTGAGACGTGATAGGGTCACTTCTCAAATTACCTTGGGCGTTTGATCTAGGAGCATCTAGTGGTGTAAGGGAAATCTGGCATCGCCCAAAAATATCTTTACTTTCTTTTAGGTGTTTGTAGATGTTTTTTGCATTTCTGGATACACTTTTCATCAAATAAGAATTCCCAACTTTCAAAACTTCTTTTCTGCTTTTTCTGCTCAACTACTATTTTTAGCATGTGTGAATTTGAAGGCATGAGGATGAAAAATTTTAAGGGAAGCTTCAAGACAGAAAAATAAGAACTTTGGCAAAAGAATCAGGTCAAGATCGTTCTTGGTTTGAAAGTTATTCAAGTTTCAGTTTCTTCTTTTTGCCCTAAAAATCTTCTAAACCTAGTTTGAGGCACTAAACAGTCTCGTACATGCCCAAAAATCATCAAAACCAATGGAGTGGGTTCTTAGCGCATTCTTTACTCCGAGACCTTTCCAACAGTTCAAACAGTTCATCAAATGGAGTCCTGGATCAAAAGTTATGGCTCCCAGAAGTTGGTGCATTTTCAAAAATGTATTAATTTTCGAATGTGGTTTTAAAATTTCAATTTCAATTTGTAATTTTCGGTGCCAAACCACTAAAAATCATAATTCAAATGTTGTTTTTGTCTCCAAATTGAAAAGGAATTATTTATGGGCCAATTTCTAATTTTTGAGGGGGGGCTTTTTGGGAAAAAGAGTGCATATTGAGAAAAGGGAACTTATGTAATTTTCTGTAAGGGCATGTATTGTAGGACTCGAGGATTTGGGATCCTCTGCATGTAAGAATTTCATTATTCTAAATACAATAATATTCACTAGTTTGTGTGTGATATTTTGTGTCTCGAGTTAGCACCCTCGTTAATAATATCTATTTATTTATATTTATGAGAAACTCTGACCTCAAAATATCATATCACCCTTGTCTCTTGTTCATTATGCTATTCTTTCCTTGCATCTTGCTCTCTTCTTTTTCTTGTTCTGTGATGTTGTGGTGATCATGTGTTTTCCCTCGCATGTGCAACAACATTACCATAGTTACATCTCACTATGTTCCATGAGCCACAACATCACTTTCTCATTCTTTCTTTTCTCTCCTTAGGATGTCACATGCCTTTGTGTTCGTCATGCACTATCCTAAGGGGGCCCTCACACTGCTTTGATTTTTAGAAAATGCATTTGGTGGCCAACAAATCTTTTCTTAAAAATCCTTTCAAAATATTTTTTGAAAAATTGCATTATTCAACAAGGACCCCTAGCAGAATACTTTTCCTTCATCATGGGTTCGTAAAGAAAGAATTTGAAAAACTCTCCTCTAAGGAGGGATCATCTTCTCTTTCGGATGAAGTTTTGATATTCCCTTGTGAGGAGGATTTCGTCCTTTTTAATTCCTTGATGAAGTGAAATATTTCAAAAGGATTCCTTGATGTTGAATTGATTTGCAAAAAATATTGTTGCACTTTCAAACCACATGTCCCTTGAATGGACCCCTTGACTATTTGTGTGATTGCTTGCTTGCTTTCTTGCGTGGTTTTTTGTTTTCTAACATGTTTTATTTGTAGATTAACCTGCTACTTTGTAGGTGCACCTATGAAGCTTCTTTCCAATCCAACTCTACGGAGTCCCCTCACATCAGGCCTCCTTCAGGAGAGAGTACCTAGGGGTGCCTTCTTTGCAGATCTAAGGACCTGTGAAGCACTTACATCCTACAGGATTTTTTGACCATTGGTCTATTGGCCTCCAATGCACTTTGTTTGATCCTCCTCAGGAGAAAGTACCTATGGAGCCATTTTCCTACCCTATTCTTTCGAGCACGCCAGATTGCGATCTACGTCCTTGACGGTTCATGTATATTTTATTGAAAATATTTTGGCCTACTTTACCAAACACTCATTGGCACTCATGTTTGCTAAAGTGGGGGAAAAATGTATAGGATTGAATTTGTACTCCCCTTGCAAATTCCCCTTTTACACCCTTCACTTTATAAAAATCAAATTCGACCATGTAATTCCATGTCCTCATTCTATACTCTATCCACTTGGCGCTTATTTTTAGTGTCGATGGGGGGATTTATATCGAGGACATGCACATAGATGTCTACACGGTGTGCTCCTATCTTGACAAGATTCCTACCTCTAGAATTTACAAAGGTGTTATGTTCACCATTGGGGTCAAAGTGTAACACATCTGCACCTTCCTATTTAAATGTTAATGGCTCTTTCCCTCCCAATTCATCTTCAAATGGTTATTCTTCATTTTCATTCCATCTTCTTCACATCCTCTACACACTCATTCGATCTTGCTTCACATTCTTGGCATTCTTGCTCCATATTCTTGCAACTTCAAGCTACTAGATCAACTCATTCAACAATCACAACATTCTTTACATCTACCACAAAAGCTACAACTTGGTGTCTTATGAGACTGATTTCGGCATTGGTGTGGGCACGTCGACTTTGCCATAGTTCTAGACTTGCATTCCTCTCTCATTGGCCTTGAGTGCCTTTGGTTGAGGGTGGTATTGCTTTCTTACTCTTACATTTTTGTTGGATTTGAGTAGTATGGTTTCTCTCATAGTGTGTGGATTTATTTCATTTCTAGCATAGTTTATTTATCATATTTCTACATTTCTATCTATCTGGCTATCTATGGAGGTGGAAACACCAAAATGGGGTTTTGACTACAGCAATCCCTCAAACAGCCCCAACATTTTCTCCTTCTTTATTGTGTGTAGGTACACGTTTGTGTGGAGCTTGCTAGCGAATTGGACTCTTTGTGAGTTTCATTCTCTCCTTTCTTGTTTTTATCATTGTCATAGCATTTCTCTCAATATTTTACTTATTTTATCATTTAGTGTCTTAGTCATCATTTAAAACATCTTCAACTAAGATGTTAGTAGGTTTCTTGCACTTTTCACTGCCCTTTTACACTTTTTGTCTATATGGATACCAAGACACCTATGAGATTCCAACACACTGTATTGTAGCCCCTAATCTACATTTTTGTCCTCAGGCAAAGATTTGTCTGAGGTACAGTTTGGGTTCCAAAAATCTGCTCGCTTAGCCCTACTAAAATTCTCGAGTTAGCAGATTAACAAAACTACTTAGAGTTCTCTTCATTCTCCATCTCTAGCACACACACTTGTCTAACTTGAGGTAGACTAGGGAAGCCTTCTACTCTCGACTCTCCATAAGCTGGAGCCTTGGTGTAGTTGGTCCCCCTCCTCTACAACATGCAAGTGGATTTTTAATTCTATATTGAGGTTATCGATAAATATGTGCACTAGTTACTTTTCTAGAATCAACCAAGGGATTTATCTTCCCATATCTCTACACCATTGAAGGAAGGATTAAAATATTTCCCCCAGTACTTTTCTAGCATTGCATGGGTCTATCATTGTTATTTCATGGTTTGTATTGTAAGAAAAATGTTCGAGAAATTTTCCACATTATTTGCAAAGGTAGTGATAGACCCTTTGGCTTGGGGTAAAAATTATTTCTAATGATTTTCCTCCTAGACCATGAGGGAAAATTAAAATAAATTACATGTATTTGTGGGCCACTTCTTGGAAATCCATGAATAATTCCTTAATATATTCTTAAGGGTCACCCTTACCTATGTATTTATCAAATTTTAGAATTTTAAAGGAAGGGGGAAAAAAATTTGTTAGATGCACTAGGACCTAGTGGGTAAGGAAACAAAACCTCAAAGTTATAGGATTTTTTTTGTTTTCCATATTGTACTCCTTTGAATGCTTCTTTCATTTCTTACCATTCAAATTCAAAGGATGTACTAGAAGGTGGAGGAGGAGGTCAATATTTGTGTTGATAGACATGATGTTGTGCATAGTGATTTTTGAGGAAGGAATAGTGTTGGGAACTTGGTTTATGCTACTAAAAACTTTGAGATCAAGTGTTGGAAGGTGATCAAGGTCAAAGATAGTAAGGTTAGAGATGGATGTGTAAGAATTTTTTGAATTAAAAATTGGGATGTGGACACATTCTAATTGAGAGGAACAATGTTTGGCTCTAGGTCAAACCTTGGTGATGGGTGTATATTGGATATTCAAACTAAATGTTTAGGGGATTGGTTTTATGGGAAGCTCATGCCTTATGTTGTATTTAAACCTCATATTTTTCTTTCCTTCAATGACAACAAGAAATTTACTTCAGATGAGGGGGTATAGTCAAGGTGTAGGTTGGTGTCATCATGGGTAGGATTGAGACTTTCATGCATAATGGTTAATTTATTTCCATGGGAAAACCATGGTCAAGGGTTGTAGAATACAATAAAAAATTTATATTGGAAAGGTCACAATCATGTGGTAACTTGGTCCTTCATTCAATTAGTTGTCAAATTATTATGCCTTTGATTATTTATATGAATCTTTTGGTAAGTTTGTGTCCTTGTTTGAAATTGAGGAAATTATAAGGATCAAATAAATTTACATTGGTCAAGAGAATCATCATGATTTCCATTATTATGTGAGTGGGATGGTTCTCCTAGAAAATTAAATTGAGCTATGAGATAATTTCTTGGAAATGAATTTTCTTCGAAAATTCCAAGTCTATCATTTGTCTTGTGATTGGATCCATTTGGATTGAATTGAATTTTGGATCTGGTTCGCTAAAGATGATCTTTCGAAAATGAATTCTAGATTTGGACTATGAGTATCAAAGGGGAATCCATTTGGAATAAAATAGGTAGTATCATGATTGTATGGTTGGATGAAGAGGGATGATGAATTCCAATGGGTGACTAAAGGGGGTGATTATTTTCAACAAACCGTTTTGGATGATTTTTTGGATGACTTGGATGGTTTGGATGTTTTTTATGTATAATAATGGGTCCTAAGGATGGTTAGAGATTATTAAATGGAATTATTTGGATTTTATTTGGCTTTATTGAAGGATGTATTTGGAATCCAAGGATAACTTGAAGCTCCAAGGGTAAGTTTGGATGATTTTAATGTTAAGATAATTGATTGGTTGAATGGATTGTGGGACTTGAACAAGATAGATGTTTCAAGTATTCTTTATTTATGATGGATTTGGATTGATAATGTCTGGAACCTCTAGATAATATAAGGTCCAAAGGATAGGCTTGAGCCCTTTAGATGATTTAGGGTCCTAAGGATAGATAAGTGATGATTTGATTGATTTGATTATAAGCATCTAATGCTAATTTAAAAAAAATCCAAGGGTTGGTTTAGGATGATAATTATTTTGGATTATGGTGGCTCCTAGCATTTAATTTTTAGGGATTGACTAAGGTTTAATAAATATGATTAATTTGTATGGTAGATCAATAATTATAAGGATAAACCTAAGGACAAATTTGGATTGGATTTGGGTTTGGATGGGTTTCTCAAGGGTAGATTTGATTTGGATGTGGATCAAGAACCTTAGCTACAGATGTTGCTTAGGTGTATTATTTTTGGATATGTGTTCCTAATATATTAATATGGTTTACAAATGTTTATTTGGTTTTGTTATCACAGAAATTAGCAGCGCTTATTCCACGGATAACCCCCCTACGAATCTTGTTCGTTTCCTAGGTTCATGATTTTCATGCATGCAAAATGAGGTGATTTTCAATCCACCTCAAAATGCATTATGAAGTCTCAAATAGTCCATTTGAGCATCCCTCTATTTTCATCTTGTGAAGACCTTTGAAACGAGTATCTTCACGAACACTCGTTGTTCATACTTCACAAAATTGCGGAAAGTGCAAATGTTCTGGAAAAAAGCGCTATAACATTTTCAACAAAAAATTCTAAGTGTTGAAAGTGCAAGGGCAGGGTTTTTTAGTGCCACTGCACCTAAGTGAAATGATGACTTGGTGCAAGAGCGCTGATTTTTCCCACCCTTACACCAAGTCTCCATATAAAAATTCTAAGTGTTGAAAGTGCAAGGGCGGGGTTTTTTAGCGCCACTTCACCTAAGTGAAATGATGACTTGGTGAAAGGGCGCTGATTTTTCCCACCCTTACACCAAGTTTCTAGACTTAGTCAAAATTCACTAGAGCGGTGATTTTTGACTCAAGTGCACCGTTTCCAGACTTAGTCAAAAATGACTAGAGCGGTGATTTTTGACTCAAGTGCACCATTTCCAGACTTAGTAAAAAATGACCAGAGCGGTGATTTTTGACTCAAGTGCACCGTTTCCAAACTTAGTAAAAAATGACCAAAGAGGTTATTTTTGACTCAAGTGCACCATTTCCAAACTTAGTAAAAAATGACCAGAGTGGTGATTTTTGACTCAAGTGCACCGTTTCCAGACTTAGTCAAAAATGACCAGAGCAGTGATTTTTGACTCAAGTTCACTTTTCCCAATTTTTCACTAAGTGCTGAGCCCAAGTGCTAGGGTGCTGATTTTTAGCGCCCTAACATACTTTTTGCCAAACTTACACATAAAGTGCAAGGGCGCTGATTTTCAGTGCCATTACACTTTTGGCAGTTTTTGCCTTAAACAATTCCAAACCACTCCATTTTCGCTTCGGACCATGTTTCTCCACTCCCACATCATTTTCCATGCCTAGTTCCTCTTTTCACGCTTTCTCAACATCATTTGCTCACTTCACGCTTCCCAATGCTTCTTTTTTTGCTAATGCCTATTGATTCACCACCCTTGCAGTTTCTTTCCAAATTTCATCAAGTGATCTCGAAGGTGACATTTTCTGATCTAGTGAACTATCACAGATCTACAAAGAAGTCATATTGCAAGTTGAGGATGCCAATTTTTCAAAAGCCTCAATACATTTCATTTGTGATAAATGACTGACACTCCATAATAACAAGATGCATCTTCATAGGTGCAAGAAAATCCATTCATCCACCAGAAGGTCGATCACAAGAGTACACATGCTGGTGGATTATACAGTCGGGCCAGATGATGCGTTCATGCAGGAGACCAAAAAGAAATATGAAGACTCCGCGCCCAAGCAAGGAACCATGAAGATTCCTGATCTCCCAGTGTTAAAAATTTTGATGCTTCTCTTTATGCATCTTGTAAATAGTTGTTGTCACCTTAGGTGTCTTTTTGTAAAACGTAATTGCACCAAAATATGAGGTGTGATTACGTAGAAATAAATTACACTCAGTTAGATTAGGGTTTCCTATTTTTACTCATCTGATTCCCTAATTTTTCTCTTCCCTCCTTTCTATAAATAAGAGGGATTTCTTTTGTAATATTTACCTTTTGATATTTTGCAACAAAGTGCTGCCCTTTTGAAACAAACATTGAAACTTTGTGTTCAATTTTGTGGAACTGAATTTAATCAATAAAGAAGGAAGTTGCATGCTAGACTTTGTGTTGGAATCGATTCTCTTTGGATTTGAGTAAGATTGGTGGTGATTAGTGAATGGTATTTGGAGGTCTTCAAGCAATTTATGTAAACTTTTTGTTGCATCTATTATTTGGATTTACTTTTATGTGTGGATATTTTGGTTGAAATATCTACAAGACTTTGTGCTTGTAATCGTTCATGTTGTTCGAGGAATTGTTGTGTCTAAGAAGACTTTGTGCTTCTAATACAATGAATGATACTTCTACTGGATTCAACATTGAAAGGGCTACAGAACAACTTTGTGCCTTCATGAGCCTCCCCTTTTACCTTTTGTTATTCTAAATCATACCTTGTATTTCTAAGTTGTTCTTTGTCAAGATAGGAATATTGGCATTACTGTTGTTGTTTAAGTTTAAATTATTCAGATCTAAATCTTTTCATCGTGAAGCATTGTAATCATCTTCTCTAAAAAGAGAGAAGTATGAATGTAACACACCCCCCCCATTTCATGAGTACAGTGTACATTTTGTAAGTAATCCTTTAAGTTTACTATAGCTTCTAATTAGCAGTAAGAAGGGCACCTCCCCTTTCTGAGAGGAGATATTATATCTCACACAACTGTGGTTGAAGTCTAGATGGTGTAATCTGTTGAAAAGTTGATTACACTATTTTCACCCAACAGGTTTAAGCTTTTAATACATGAAAAGTTTTAACATAATAGAAAACAAAGAAAACACACAATAAACCTAAATTATTTAAGTAATGGGTGTGTGAATAATTACAAGCCTTGGCTTGTTTAGTCATGATGTGTAAGGCATATGTTGGATAAATGACCATTTTTATCATCCAAGATGACTCTTATCATGAAATGAGAGAGCATACACAACCTATGCACTTTTTTATAAGAGCATGGGGTGAGAAACTTTCAAGGATAATTTCTTATTGGTATATTGCACTAAAACATAACTAAATTCTCTTAAGCTAGGCTTATACAAGATGATTGCATGTGTCCTCTTTATACTCAAAGGTATGTGATTCCTAATTATATGAATGAGAGACCATATACAATATTTTATTCATGGAAAATTTCAAGTCCACTTCAACTTGCCTCCTTATGAAAGGGGTAACACTTGACTATGCCAAATATTATGGTTCTCCTTTGAGGGATAACTTTCACTCCACCCCCGCCTCTTTATATACCCTAGCTAAAAATGTTGATTAGGTAATTTCCTAATTTTTTACTTTCCAAAAATGTAGTTCCACAATCTAGAATATTTCTAACCATCAAGGCCAAGGATATGTAATCAAGAAGAAAAAAGCGGCTTCATCAATAGACTATGGATGATTAAGAGATAATTATGAGAGTGGTTAGTCTCTCCTACACTTCGGTATCGACTTGAACCTAAGAGGGATATTCCCAAATTATTTGTATATTAAATAATGTTTAATATTATGACCAAAAAAATAGCTACACCTAATGTACACACTTAACCCCAATTATTACCACTAAGTTAAAGATGAACTAGTTGCATATAAATAATATTTTAATCTCTTAAGATGGCTTCATACATAGTGGAAAGGTGTAAGAATATACTAGATGATTCACTAATTATTTAACAATTCAGATTTTCTTAAGACTTGTTTCCTAGTTTGTGACATTAAATCATGAACAATACACATAAGTTAATCTAATCCTACTTTATTCCTATTTCTAATAGGATTAAGGTGATTAATATAATGGGTTAATTGACCCTTCGTTGATTAAATTATATTTCAATTGACATGACAATTAAATATTACATCCATGCAATAAACATACCTAATAATCTTGTTAGCCAAAAAACAATGCACAGACACTAGTCTAGATATACCTAATATCTAGTTGAAAAGAAGATTCTAAAACATGAGCTTAGGAAGATACAATTTACTCTAGGGATACTATCTAAGGGCCACATCCTTATTGTAAATATAAGTAGATACAAAGATCTATTCACCAGTAACATGGGGAAATATGTGAGAATAGAGTGATAGAATAAGGAAGATATAGAGCATCGACTATAACACAGATACACATAATGTAATGAATGATTATATAATGAATATAAATAACTTTGAATTCTAATCTATCTTGTGTGTATGTTATTTCATTTTTATTTACAACTAATCTTGGATCTAGAATACTTTCCCATGTTACCTCAATAGGACGAACTCCAAGGTTAAAGAATACTACTAGAAAATATCATTTCGATACAAAAGTATGGTTTGTATCGCTTAGATTTCTTGCTAACAAACCTAAATCTAGAAGTAAAATTCCAAACATTTAATAAAGGAGTTATTATTATAAATAATTTATAGTCCATTATGTGGTGCCACACACCAAAAAATACTCATTGCATTCATGCTAATAAATGTGACAAGAGAAAACATATAACTACAAATATATATCCTTATATTACTAGAAATAGCCATGAAGACATACAATTTCTTGAAATTATGTATTAAAAACCCTTATTACTCTGTATTAGATGCATTCCTTCGTTTGTGACTTGGATATTTAGTGCTTAATTCCCTGGAACATGTTTTTGGATATTTCTTGCCTAAAAATTAGTTGAGAGACCAAACCTTAGAAATACTAATGAGATGGTAATTATAGTAATATATGTGTTACAACATAAGGGTATTAGTGCCAAGGTTTCAAGGACTCTTAAATATCCATTACAAAAAATAAGGGGTGAAAATATCAACAATAACTTCAAAAACCCTTGATGGTACCTTGTTTTGGGTGCCCATACCTTTGGGGTTTCATTTTCCCTTATTCACATGAGAAACAATAGCTTTGAAGCACATCTAAGGCATGGGAGGATGTTCTCTGAGGCTATAAAATATCCTAGAAATCAAATTTAAAGTGTCTTCAATGAGAAAGTGCCAAAAAAATTTACAAAAAATGTCTTGAATGTCACATATCATTCTAGTCCTAAAGGTTGGGAATTTCACTAGGTGTGTGAGGTTGGCAGAACAATTAATTAAGGGTGTAATTCCTTTGGTGTCTTTTTCTACAATTCAAACAAATTCATTATTTTCTTCCCTTTCATGTTGGTATTTTTATTCTCCAAAAAAAACTTATCAGAGGTCCTAACAGATTTAAAACCCATTCCTAGCTCCATCAACACTTTACTAGAGGTGTAGAGCTACTATAAATTTGTCAAATCCATTTCACCTTTCCTTGATTTCCGACACTTTAATGTATTTTCACAAATATTTTGAGTTTTGTTGATAATTTTAGAACTTAGTTTATATTGCTAAAAAGAATAATGCATGAACATTGCTATTTTCAAAAGGCATTTTGGGCCCAAAGGAGGTTTTCTAACCCCTTAGAACAAATAGAAAACACTACAAAAAATTTTCGTCACTCATTACTAAATAATTTATGATGAAAACAAGTGAAAGAAGGAAATCAAAGAGTGTAACCTAGGGAAAATTAATAATGCTCCCGTTCAACAAATTTTAAGCCCATATATGACTTCAACATGTGAGGAGGAGAAAGAAACAACATGAAAAATGGATGCAAAGTGAGGAAGATAAGGGGAAAAAAAAGGAGCAAGATGAAGAGTGGAACTAGGAACAAGATCCAAGGGTTTGAACTGAGGTGGATGAAAGGATAGGAAGGGTGGGGGAATTGGGATTTAGTGGGGATTAAGAATCATAGAGGGGAGAACATAAAAGGTTCAATATTTGGGATAAATTGAATACCTAGGAGTGGTGAGGAAGTCCAAGGTTCTCCAAGACCTTTAATATTTGGGGGAAAATGGATTCATGACTTTGGAATAGAAAGGGAGTGGGGACTATGAACTTGTAAGGAGATAGGATGGAGACATGGTCCCAAGTTCCCTACTCCATCCATATATTCAAGGCCCAAGAGAAAAGAAAACTATTATGGGGAGTGAGGTTTATAGTCCCAAGAAGACAAATAGGATTGCAAATGAAATGAATGGAAACTCGTAGGGGTTGAGGGTTAGAATGGACCAAGGACCTAGAAGCTAAGTGAGGTGTAGAGTCTATGCAAAGGCTTGGGGTCTAAGGGGAATCTTGAAGAATGGGATGCAAGAATAAAGTAGGTTACAAGGTCTAAGAAGAAATAAGGATTAGGATTAAAGGAAGGTGTAGGACAAGGGGCTCCATAAGGATTAGGGACTAGGGAGGACCTGGCATCTAGGTCCACCCATAGGCTTGATGCCTAATATAGATAAGATAAAAAGAGAGAAGGGTACAAAGGTTGGGTTTTCATGGATTGAGGGAAAGGAAAGTTGAGTACCCAAGTAAGGGAAATCTCTATACTCTAATTCCAATCAAAATAAAATAAGGGGATAATGTTTCAAAATTCAAGGGGAACATGAAAATGGCACCTATGGAAGGGGAAATCTAAAAGCATAGAAGAAGATGCTTAAGTGAAATGGTCATTGTTTAGGGATTGAGGATGTTGGAGAAATGGTACCAAGGAAAGGAAATGCAAAACAATCTAAAACGGTAAAGGAAATAACACAAATGGTTAAGGTTTTGATGGAATGAATGAAATGGTACTTAGATAATAAAATTTTGAAACCCCCCAAAATTAAGAGAAATGGCCTAAAAACATCCCACCCTTAGAGTTTTCTTTATTTTTTGTAATTTTTAACACTTTGATTGGTATGTATGAGATGAAAGGGACAACACCTATACAAATTTTGGAAAAGGGAGACTTGCTAAGAAAAATATAAAATCAATTTTCTATGATGATAAATGGAATGAAAAAAGGGAAAAAAAAAGGGGGAAGGATTCACCCACATTGAAAATTTGGAACCTAGCAATTTGAGCATTAACACTATGAAATCTAACAAATCTAGTTAGCCAAGGAATAAACAACATTGAAACATAAAAAAGTGGGGAAAGGAGTCCTAAATATAAAGAACCTAAGATCAACTCCCCATTTCTAGGTGTTTCATTAGTATGCAAATCAAGAAGGTGCATAGATTGACTTTTAGCCTCCAAGGTGAGTCAATCATACCTAGACCTGATCCTGTTGATTCTTAGCAATGGATGGGAAATGATTTGGAGTGATTGACCTAATTAGACTATATGACCTAATATGAAAAATGCAATAACCTAAAGATAAATAGATGGAAATAATAATTTGCAAGTGCATTTGGGAGATGTTTGATGATGTGTACCTATCACCAAAATTTGGATTCAACATGCCAAGAGGGACTCAATTGCCCATGGGAAAATGGGTATTTTTAAACCTTTCCAAAACTTCAAAGTTAAATCTTGTATCCCTTTACTAGCTCTTTGTTCTTTTACCTTCAAATCTTTGACTTCGGATCTAGACATACAATGAATCTGCAAGAGAAATTGTTTGGGTGGCTATATGGGGATTTTCCTTAGTCAAACCCCTATTTTGGTAATTAAATCTCAAAAATATCCAAAGATTTAATAGAAAAAACTATGTGAACCCTAACCTTATGTGTTTCTAAGGTTGTTATGAGCTAAAATGAAAAGATGCCCTACTCAAGTGCATTAGAGTGAGATTCCTATATAATAATGATAAGATCCATTTAGGTAGAGGTCAAAAAACCCTAAGTAAATATGAAAATGCAAGGATACATTGCTTTAGGATACAAGTAGAATGAATTTTGAAGATGGGAGAACCTAGGAAACAAGTCATTAAGTGGAGGGAAGTGGCCAAATGCATCTCCCAACCCTATAATCCATCATGCTCTTCCATAGACATCAACCTTCAATCATGTGATAAAGCTTGATCAAATCTGCAAATGGGCTTGAAGACTTGCAATTTCAAATAGTGATGCTCCAAAACTTCAAATTTTTCTTGCTTGAATACTACATCCTGTGTTCTAGTTTTGAAATGGTGAAAAGACTAGGAATTTATAGGAATTTCTCTAAATTCCCAAAAATTAGATCCCGAAAGCTGTCATTTGAAATTTGAATTTTTAATGTTAAAATGCCACCAACAACTCATTAAAATTTGGGTTCTAGCAAAAAAGGGGGACCCATTTGCCCATGGGTGAATGGGTCCTGGCCTAAATTTCTAGGACACACTTGATCAAGGCAAAGTAAAAATTGATTGCATTTATTCAATTCTTGCAATTTGTCAAACAAGGATAAAAATAAGCTTCATAATGTATAATAAAGGGAATTAGAGCCTATTTAGGAGGGTTTGAAAATGTATGAATGCAAGGGTCACTAAAATAGTTCCAAACTAAGTGTAAAATTATACTATCACCTACAAGGTGTTGGATTTTGTGGTTGATTTTTTCATATGTGGTTGTCATTGATGTCAACACTATTAGCATAAATGTCTTTAAGACTGTATATGTCAAGGATATTGAGAAGATTGTAATAAAATATGTTGCAGGTTGTCTGTGAAGCAGTGAAGATCAGTATGATGGAAATTTTAGTATGTTGATGGTAAGAAGTTATGGATTAAAGGGTTTGTTTTCAATCCTATCTAGTTTTTTCACCAAAATTTTTAGAGGTGTGCATGAAGATTTGAGCAAGCTATGAGCTTTGTATTCTGACATTTATTTTGTTACTGTAAATGGTGTTCATGGAAGAAGATAATGTGATTCTAGTAATATGAGTTGTTGCGTATGTTATTGTGGCATTCATGGATGTTTCTAGATCATGTTCTATCTTTTTTGCACAACTGCATTGATCACTATGCTCGCGATCTGAGATTTTCTCTTGCGTGTTCATGTTTTTCATGTTCATGGCCAACAAAGTGACTGAAGCACGTCGTGTATCTTCGAGGAAGAATATTTGAAGGTGTTTTGTGTTCGAGGACATTTTTTGGGTCTCTACTATGTTGTGGCCAACCTTGGTTTATGTGCATTGATAATCTTTATTGTTTTGGGCCAACAATTTGCATTCATTCTATTATTTTGTTGAAGCCGACATATAGCGATGTAAATTTTTGTTGCCGATATATATAAGTGATTGTTTCTTCATTTGAGAAGTGTGTGTGTGTGCTATGTGTGAAAAGGTTCAGATCATTCGAAAGTAGAGTTGAGTGTGAAGAAGAGTGAAGAAGAGTGAAGAAGTGTTCATGTGCTTAACTGAAACTGTACTTAGGCATTAGCAGATGTTACTTTCTCAATTCAAATTCTTCAAATGGATTTAATCTGAATGTTTTTCTATAAGACAATGAGTCTTCCTTTGAGTAGTGATCTCTAGGCAGTGTGCCTGAATGCATGTGCATTCCTCATTTATTCTTCTTATAATTTTAACAAGGTATAACTTGTGGATTGACCTCCACTGTGGTTTTTCCCCTAACAGGGTTTCCATGCAAAAAATATTGGTTTTATGTGTGTTTCTGATGTGTTTTTGATTCATTCGTTCACTATTATTAATCAAATCCAAGAATAAATGTTAATAAGTTTGATAAATCTAATATTTGGTGATAACCGATTCACCCCATCTCTTAGTTTTCTACCCTTGTGTTGCCAACAATTGGTATCAAAGCAGGTTCCTTGGAAGAAGTTTTAAAGATTGAGGTGATCCAGGATGGCAACATACAAGAAGGATAGTTGGAGATTTGATGGAAAAATTACTCTCTGTGGAAGACTCAAATGGAATGTCATTTGTGATGCATTGGTTAATCCTACTAGAACATTACAAGCAATAGGTATGTTATTCCTCAGAATGATCCTACTAATACTACTGAGATTAGGGATGTTGAATATAATATCAGAGCTAAGGAAGCATTGTTTAGTGCTTTGACTGATTATGAGATGATGAATGTTATGGAACTGAGGACTTCTTATGAGATCGGGAAAAATTTGGAAACCTTGTATGAAGGCGATGCAAATGTAAATATTGCTAAGTTACAAAGTCTAAAAGGGAAATATGTATTGTTGAAAATGGGTGATGATGAAAATATTACTACTTTCTTGCAAAGAGTGAATGAACTTGTGTGTGGCATCAAATGTGATGGTGGACAGTTAGATGAATCAGAGATTGTTGCTAAAGTGCTTAGATTCGTGCCTATTGCATACAAATTTAAAGCTATAGGTATTGATGAGCTCCGGACTGTGACAAATGTAACCAAAAATATGTTTATTGGTAAACTTACTTCTTTTGAGTTGAGTGAATTCAGTGGTGCCCTTCCTAAGACAAAATCTACATTTAAAGCTACTACTTATGGGAGAGATAAGAAGAGATATGATTCGGGTGAAAGTTCTTCTAGAAAGGTATTCAAGTATGAGGAAGAAATGAGATAGATTGAAGAAGAAGAAAGAGAACTGAATGAGCTTGAAGCACTTTTGTCAAAAGGGAAGCCAGAGGAGAAGGTAAGTATAAAGAAAAGCTGCCTATAAAATATTTTTCTTGCAATAAGATAGGTCATTTTGCATCAAGGTGTCCAAAAAGAGTTCCTAAGAAAAAACCTTACAAGCCTAAATTTCAAAATAAGTGTTATAATGTTGCTAAAGAAGGTGTGACAGATGATGAATTTGATAAAGGGAATGCAAGCGAAGATGAGTTTGTGTTTATTGCTATCAAGGAAAATAATCTTGTGTCTACTGAATCTGCTAGTTGTACAAATGTGGAGAAATCCCTAGCTACTCGAGTTGAAGAAAATGATGAATGGGTAATTGACAGTGGATGTTCACATCACATGACAGGTGATAAAAGTAAATTTATAAGCCTGGAAAACTATGATGGTGGTGTTGTAATATTTGGTGATAACAATGGTGGTACAATCTATGGCAGAGGATGTATTTCTTTTGATGGTAAGCATAACACTGATGATGTTCTTTATGTTGAAGGTTTGAAGCATAATCTTTTGAGTGTTGGACAGATGGTTGATAAGGGACATAATCTTCAATTCAAAGATGGAAAGTGTAGCATATTGGGAAGTTCTGGAAATGTGATTGCTTCAGGTACTAAAACAAAAGGTAACATATTTCATCTGAATGCTACTAGTAAAAGTTGTCTGATTTCTCAAGTTGATGAAAGTTGGTTGTGGCATAGAAGAATGTGTCATTGAAACTTTGACAACATTATCAAGATAAGTTCCTCTTAGGCAGTCAGAGATCTTCCTAAGTTTGTGAAACCTACTAATGTCATATGCAAGGAATGTCAGTTAGGAAAAAAAAATAGAATTTCATTTCAGAGCAAACATCATTGTTCAAATGAATTGTTGGAGCTTGTGCATATTGACTTGTGTGGTCCTGCTAGAATTAGAAGCTTACAAGGTTATAGGTACTTCATGTTGCTTATTGATGATTACTCTCGGATGATGTGGGTTACTTTCTTAAGGGAGAAATCTGAAGCTCTAGAAAAGTTCAAGATATTTAAGGCTATGGTTGAGACAGAGATAGGTCTAAATATTACGTGTCTAAGATCATATAGAGGTGGTGAATTCACTTCTGATGAGTTTAATTCTTTTTGTTGAAAACATGGGATAAACAAAGAATTATCTGCACCACAAACCCTTCAACAAAATTGAGTTGTGGAAAGGAGGAATAGGACAGTTCAATATGCTACTAGAACTATGATGCTGGAAGGAAATGTCCCTCATATCTATTGGAGAGAAATTGTGAGTATTGTTGTTTATATCCTCAATCGGGTACAATCAAAGGTAATACTGGTAAGACTCCTTTTGAGCTATGGTTTGGTCATAAGCCTACTTGTTAGATATTTCAAAATCTTTGGGAGTAAATTCTATATTATGAGAGATGAAGATATAGGAAATTTTGATGCTAGAAGTGATGAAGGAATCTTTCTTGGTTATTCTACTAAGAGTAAGGCCTACCAGTGCTACAACAAGAGATTGAATAAAATGGTTGAAAGTGAAAATCTTAAGGTTGATGAAGACATTGCTAGACCCTCCAAAATCTGTGGATATGATTTTGATGATCAGAATGACAATACAAACAAGATTCAGACTTCAAATAAAGTTCAGATCATTCTAGTGAATCAAGAAGAACAAGAAGAAGGAGAGACTAGTGAAAGTACAGAAGAGAGATCACAAGAGCCTAAAACTCAAGAACACTCTAAGACTCCAAGGTATGTGAGACTAAATCATTCAGAAAATTAGATTATAGGTGACAAGAATAAAGGTTTCTAGATTAGATGAAGAATATTGTTTAATTTCAAAGACTGAACCAAGTAATATCAATGAAGCATGCAAAGATGAACATTGGATTGAATAAATGAGAGAAGAACTATAGAAAATTGAGAAGAATAATACATGGATTCTTGTTCCCAGACTTAAGGACAAAAATGTAATTGGAACTAAATGGGTTTTTAGAAACAAGTTGAATGAAAAAGGTGAAGTTATCATAAACAAAGCAAGACTGGTATGCAAAGGATACTCTCAGATGGAAGGAATTTTCTTTGAAGAAAAATTTTCTCATGTTGCTCGAATTGAAGCTGTGAGACTATTTCTTGCTTATGTTGCTTACAAAAACTACAAATTTTATCAGATAGATGTCAAGTTAGTGTTTCTAAATGGAGAATTGGAAGAAGAGGTGTATATTAAGCAACCTAATGGATTTCAATTGATTGATCAGGGAGATATGGTGTATCATTTGAAGAAAGAATTTTATGGACTCAAGAAAGCCCCTAGATCTTGGTATGCCAGATTGGATGAGTATTTGTTGAAGATTGGATTTAACAAAGGTACTGTTGATAGTAATTTGTATTTCAAGATTGATAATGATAAATATTTGTTTGTGGAAGTCTTTGTTGATGATATCATTTTTGGAGGAGATGATGGTTTGTGCATGAGGTTTTCCAATGAGATGTAGAATGACTTTGAAATTTCAATGATTGGATAGTTGAAATTATTTTTGGGATTGCAAATTACTCAATTAGATAAACGGATCTCTATATCTCAGTCTAAGTATGTGAGAGAACTACTAAAGAAGTTTGGTATGGAAGATTTAAAGCTATGGTGAGCAGATGTAAGTTGACAAAAAATAATGATTCTCCAAAGGAAAATCAGACTAGATACATATCAATGATTGGTGGATTGCTTTATTTGACTCAAACTAGACATGACATCATGAATGATGTATGCATTGTTGCTAGATTTCAAGTCGATCCTAAGGAATCTCTTTTAACTACTATGAAGAGAATTCTCAGATACTTGAAGGAAATAGTTGATTTTGGCATGTTCTATCCTAAAGGTGGTGATCTTACTTTGAGTGAATTTACTAATTTTGATTGAGCAAGATATGTGGATTACAAGAAAAGTACTAGTGGTGGCGCATTTTTCTTGGGAAATAAACTGATTTCATGGTTAAGTAAAAAGAAGAATGTTGTTTCTTTGTCTACTGCAGAGGAAGAATACATTGTTGTTGCTAATAATTGTACTCAAGTATTGTGGATGAAGTAGATTTTGAAATATATTGTGTATGATGAACCTATTGCCATATACTGTGATAATTCAAGTGCTATAAACATTTCTAAGAATCTAGTGTTGCATTCAAAGACCAAGCATATATCTATCAATTTTCACTTTTTGAGAGATAAGGTGAGTGATAAGGAAGTCAGATTGGAGTATGTGCCTACTAAGGAAAAAAGTGCAGACATATTTACTAAGCCATTACCTAAGGATAGTTTTGAGTATCTCAAAGGGAAGTTAGGGGTGATTACCCCTCCTAATCAGAACTAAGATGCATAGTCTTTGCATCAGTCTATGCATTTACAGTCATATTTTGATCCAAATTGATGTTGTGGTGGTTGCTACTCAGGGGGAGTATTCAGATGATTCAGATATATGGTTTAGAGCTTGTGTATTTTTTTCATTGATTTCAAAGGGGGAGAAGAGTAATGTCAAAAGGGGAAATTGTTGGAGAAGAGTTAGTTGTGTTGATGGTGTTTTTCACATCATGTGTTTCCATCAATGCCAAAGGAGGAGATTTTTGGATGTTGTGGTTGATTTTTTGATATGTGTTTATCATTGATGTTAACACTATTAGCATAAATGTCTTTAAGACTGTATATGTCGAGGATATTAAGAAAATTATAATAAAATATGTTACATGTTGTTTGTGAAGCAGTGACGATCAATATGATGCAAAGTTTAGTATGTTGATGGTGAGAAGTTGTAGACTAAAGGGTTTTTTTTCAAGCCTATCTAGTTTATTCACTAAATTTTTCAGAGGTGTGCATGAAGATTTGAGCAAGCTGTGAGTTTTTGTATTTTGACAGTTATTATGTTACTATAAATGGTGTTCATGGAAGAAGATAATGTGATTCTAGTAATCTGAGTTGTTGTGTATGTTACTATGGCATTCATGGACGTTTCTAGATCATGTTCTATTTGTGTTACACATCCACATTGATCATTGTGCTCATGATCCAATATTGTCTCTTGCGTGTTCATATTTTTCATGTTCATGGCCGACAAAGTGATTGAGGCGCATTGTAGATCTTCGAGGAAGAATATTTGAAGGTGTTTTATGTTTGAGGAAATTTTTTGGGGTCTCTACTATGTTGTGGCTGACCTTGGTTGATGCGAATTGATAATATTTATTGTTTTGTGTCGACAATTTGCATTCATTCTATTATTTTGTTGAAGCTGACATATAGCAATGTAATTTCTTGTTGCGGATATATATAAGTGATTATTTCTTCATTTGAGAAGTGTGTGTGTTTCAAAGTGTGTGTGTGCTATGTGAAAAAAGGTTTAGATCATTCGAAAGTAGACCAAAGTGTGAAGAAGAGTGAAGAAGTCTTCGTGTGCCTAACTAGAACTGTAATCAGGCATTAGTAGATGCTCCTTTATTAGTTCAAATTTTTCAGATGGATTTAATCTGAATGTTTTTCTATAAGAAAGTGAGTCTTCCTTTAAGCAGTGAGCTCTAGGAAATGTGTCTAAATGCATGTGCATTCCTCATTTATTCTTCTTATACTTTTAACAGGGTATAACTTGTGGATTGACCTCCACCATGGTTTTTCCCCTAACAGGGTTTCCACACAAAAAATCTTGGTGTTATGTGTGTTTTTGATGTGTTGTTGATTCATGCTTTCACTATTATTAATCATATCTAAGAATAAAGGTTAATAAGTTTTATAAATCTGAAATTATGTGACAACTGATTCACCGAGTTGTCTACCCTTGTGTTTCCAACACAAGGGAGTACAAATTTTCTATGCTACATTTAACCCCCACTTAGCAGCCATATGACTCTATGTGCATATGCAACCTAAAGTAAATCATACATCATTTAAAATGATACTCATATGGATATTATGATTCATTTGTGAACATGATAATGAAGCCCCTAGTGTAGTCATTTGCAAAACCACAACATTAGGAACTATATCCTATAAAACTAATTTGTTAGTTGTTCAAAATCATCTGATACAAAATATTTCAACTTCTACAAAGAACCAAATGTGAGGGTAGATGTATGCCCCATGATTTTTCTTGCTTTATGGAGGTAGAATTAGGGTATCAATCTAAACACATTGAACTACTAGGATTTGTGATGGAAATTCTTATGATAGGGTTATGATACCACAACACCATCAATTAGTAAACATTGGATAATATCAGGGATAGGACTACGAATCCAATGCTACTAGGAAATTTTAGTATATGTTAGTCCAAAATCTTTTTTTTGACCATCATTTCTACATTTACCATTTTGAGATTCTGAGAGAGATACCTTGGTGTAGAGGAGTGAAGATGCTAGGCTTACCACTATACCAGCCCTAAAGACTTGAGGTCCTATGAGAAAAGGTTGCAAACAACACCATCACACCATAGGTGAGTTCCTTGTATCTACTCCTTGTGATTTACCTTAGTATTCTACACTATTTTAAGCATTTAAAAAAAATCATGGCATCCCTATCCAAATTGGGTAACTTTATGCCAAGCCCCTTATCCCAAAATTGTGGCAGTGTCTTGATTCGATCTTTTTTTTCTTTTAACTGCTTGGTTAACTCTTTTTGTCATGTTACTGATTATTTCCTTTTCTTCTTCAAGGATTTTCCACGTGCTCTTTAGCACTTGGGAGGATGATTGTTTTCCATTCTCTGAGATTATTTTACATGGATTACTAAGGAGGATGAGGATAATTTGTGTATCACTAGGTTGTATTGGATATACCTCAAGCCACCCATGAGTTATCATGATGTGATGATTATCGAATTAGTTAAGTGGTGGAACACATATACTTTGACATTTCATCTCCCAATGGGGGAGATAACAGTCACACTTTAGGATGCACATCACATACTCAGATTACCTATTTGGGGAAAGACTGTCCACCTTGGTGAGTTCCACACACAGTGATAGATGAGGTAGGATATTCAACATTGTACTGGTCATTGCATAAATCCCACTGATTCTAGAGCTCACATCAAGCTTCAGTGGCTTCTATATCTCGATGTTCCCCTGGTTCGTTGGATCATGTGTGTGATCATCGCCTTAGCTCTTGCACCTGATGGATGAGGCACACACCTTGATGGGTTCCTTTTTCATGCTATATGGGAGATGGAGGAGCACCAAATAGTCTATGCTTGGGGATGAAGAATGATCATAAATCTATTATAATCTGGGTTGTTTTTTCTACTGAGAGGTTCACACTGTGATCCTAATAAAAATGTCAAGTCCTAATGTCAGATGCTAGATAAAAAATAATAATGCAACAAGAGGAAATAACAAGATAAAAGGGCACCTCAATGATTATCCTAAGAAATAGATAACATGAAAGAAAGATAAAAAAATTGATTGTTGTTTGTTATACCTTCTATTCTGCTCTTTCCTTGGTTGGCTCTTGATCTTGAAGAGTTGTGTGCTCCTTGGATGACAAACTATGTTGAATATGCAAAATGATATGCAAAGTGGATGAGGATGTGATGATTATGAGATGAGAGTTCAAATGGAAAATTAACAAGAGTTTGGTAGCAAAAGACTTGATCCCCAAAGCAGGAGAAATGAGGGGGTATTTATAGGATAATTGGAATTCTCTAGAGAATTCAATGGTTGAGATTGATCCAACAAGATCAAGATGAAGGGCTATGGTGAGTTGAGGACTCACAAGCACTCACATCTTGACATGTGGAATGTGAGATGTCTTAGGGTGGAATGATGTGGAAATGAGGTGGATGAAGGACAAGTACCTTTGAGTTACCTTGGGGGATGAGAATATTTTCTCAAAAAGGAACTTCTTGTCCCCAAATGAGGATGAAAGAGACATTTGAGGGATTTTAGAATTCCTCAAAAATCTCCATGGGAAAAGGGGAAGTGGTTGGAAGAATAAATGCAAATTAAAAATTTATATTCATTGGAGAGTTTATTGGGTAAAAGAAGGTCTCCAAAAAGCTGGAGATTTGTCACATGTGGGTGATGTGATAAGTCCAAGGTTCTAGAAGTCCTTGGCACATGTAAAGTGACAAGTCAAGCCTTCTAAAATCTTGCATGGGGATGGGGAAGACCTTGGAAAGACAAAAGTGAATTAAAAATTCACATTTGGAAGAGAGGAACCTTGGGCAAATAAATGTGAATTAAAAATTCACATGGGAAAGAGAGTCCAGGCTAAAAATGGTAAGTGGGAAGGTTGACCAGAAAAAGTAAGCTAAATGTGGTTAATGATTCTGATTAAGGTTGTGCAAACACAAGATTAAGATAATTAATGAGAGATTAGAGGAAAGTGGTAGATTATGGAGGATGAGACACTTAATCAAGATTAAGTGATGCACATCCTAATTAAAGATTAATTAATTTAATCTGGATTAAAAGAGGGTTATGGAGGATGTGACAAGGAGAGAGAAAAAGGGGAATTAAAAATTGATTTTAATCCAAATGGGTTAAAAGACTAAATTAAATAATTTGTCATATTTATTTAATTTAGAGAAGAAAAGGGATAAGGTAAAGTATTTAATTTATTTAATTACATACTTTAGGAACCTTAGGCAGAAAATGAAATAATGATTAAATAAATTATTTAATCACTATTAATGAAATAGATGGATAGAGTAGACGATTTTGATCATATGGAAGTGATCAAATTTGGATGTCTACACACACCATTGACCATTGTACCCTTATTTATGTGTGGGCCTTCAAGCATATTGCATGTACCAGACCAACTCGATTTCCCACCATGATATATCACAATTATCCATGAGCCTTCTATTATACTCTAAGGTGAGCTTGGTAGTGCAAATATTTGTTGCACTAGAGAGTTGGGTTTGATTATCTAGAGGAGGATGGCATAGTATGGAGATCGCATAGGACTCTACCATAGTGGCCAAGTCTTACACAATAATTGGAAAGGATGCGAAAAGATAGGTTATTTTTGGGTGTCATGATTATATCATCATTCTATTCTATTATGATCATGTCATACATCAGTTTGGTTAGATAGGAATAGTGCCTAGCATTCAACCTACATTCTTGAGATTTGTGCTTAGTGGTGCTAGGACAGGAGACATCCACCATCCTACACTCGTCGGTGTTATCTTTAGTGATTCAAACAATGAGGATTATGATGCACCCCCAACATATAACTTGGATGATGTAGGAACTGCCATAGCTTATGAGAGATGTTGGATGATAGCATGACCTCCACATGTCTTCCTTGATGATCATCCTACAAACAATGTTGGAACTTTTCCATGTTGAGAGGATGTGAGAGGGGATGGGGGCATGGATGGAGATAGGATTGATGATGAGGATATAGTAGAGGATATAGAGGAAGAGGATCTAGATCTTGTGAGAGAGGAGATCAAGGAGCCAATAGAAGCCATGGATTCCCCCAAGGAGAGACTAACATCTCATCCTCATGTCACTCGAGCACATGCATCGACTATAGCAAGCATCGAGTCTCATGAATGTGGAGAGATAAGTCATGTAGCTCCCACCATATTTCCTACCCATCAAAGGAGTCTCCATAGGGTAGCCATTTTGTCCTATTAAGATCTTGATTGGCAGTTTAGATATCCAGGTGATATGACAGGTTGTTTATCTTCTATGTTTAGCCTTAGTTATGCTTTATTTATTATATCTTACCCTAACTTATATAATGTTTTCTTTGTTATAGTTGGCACACAAGACTAGCTCGAATTCTTCAGTCGAGTCATTACATAAATTATTCCACCAATGCCCCCAGACCAGGCAACAAAAGTGGAGCATAGACCACAACCTAGCATTGGGCACCATGCTGACTCATTTGATCCCTTTTCTAGGTGGACATCCTATTATGATGATGCTATGAGGACCATTGGTTTATCTAGAATTGAGATTGAGGAGGTCTGAGCTAGGGAGGAGTAGACAAGAGCCACACACAAGGAGGTTAGGGCTACGTATAAGAAGCTTCAAGCCACTTGGGTTCCTTCTGAGGGTGAGACACAAGCTTTCTTATGGTCAAAACTTAGCAAATTGCAGGTGGAGCTCACTAGGGTGTAGGTGAACAAGGATCAAATAGATTAGGATCATGTTGCAACTCTTGTATTTGAGGTCATATCCATAGGTTAGAAACATGTACTACAAGAGCGGATGAGCTCTATGAGCTGCTCTTGAACCACTGTCTCTCAACAAGCACCAACACCAATACTAAGCCTTGAGGAGTCTAGTAGCTATAGGCCTCCCTAGATGTATTATATTATGACACACCAAATTTTGTTGCCATGGTGACTATGTATATAAACTTTATGATCTTTTATATATGAGCTTATTTTTATTTTAACAAATTATTGTTTGGAGTAGATGTTAATTTAATCTACTAATAAAACTTGATAATATTATTTAATAAATGTCTCCATGATCTAATTGTTATGTGATCTAATTAAGCACTTATGTCTACTTGGATACTACATTTTTTATTAAGTGTGATCATGCTTAACTAGATGCCCTTATGATCTAATTTAGAAATTAAATACATGTAATGATCTAATTTAAAACAACACACATGTGATTGAATAGTATGTAAAATAAAGTAATAATTCAAGACACCAAATGTTTGTCAAGAATGAAGCAATGTGAGATAAAATAAAAAACTATCTACTTAATTTATCAACATTATTTAACATACATACTATTCAAAAGATTGTTAAGTGTAATATCTACACAAATGGGCATCATTGATAGGTTCTTTAAGAGAATTACCATATGTTGTTTTAAGTTTATAGGCTCCAAACTCATAGTCTTCATGAATGGTATAAGGCCCTAGCCAATTCAATCTGAAGTTTCCCTTTTCATCTAGAGCGGAATTTACATTACATTGATTTTCATATAACATTGAATCTCCTTTATTAAAAGAGTGAGGAATAACATTATCATTATAACTATGTTGCATTCTTTTGGAATAATCTTGAATATGTTTGAGAGTGTTTATATGTTTTTCATCGAGCATTAAGTGTTATCATCAATAAGGCCCCTAAGAGAGATTCTCAAGGAGGGAATTTCTAACTCTAAAGGAATTATTATGTCCACACAAGAAATAAGGTTATATGGTTTATTTCCTATAGATGTAAGAATACTCGTGCAGTAATCCCACAATGCATAAGATAGTTGAGTGTGTCAATCCATGTTATATTTACTAATTATTTTATGTAATATTTATTCAAGTGTTTTATTCGTTGCTTCTACTTGACCATTAGATTGTGGGTAATAAGGTGTATAAGAGTGATGTTAAATGTGAAATGTTTCTAAAAAAATTATTCACTTCATTGTTCTTGAATGGTGGAAAATTATCTGAGACTAAAGCAGAAGGAAGACCAAATTGTGCAATGATGTTTTCCAAGATAAAATGATAGATTACATCAATAGTCATGGAATGAAGAGGAATTTCCTCTACCCATTTCGTGAAGTAATCTATAGAAGAAATTATAAATTTATGTATAGAAGAAGGAGAAGGAGATATTTTCCAATAAGATCCAAACCCCATATTTAAAATGACCAAATAGGAATTTGGGCATAAATTTCTAAATCAGGAGCATGAATTAAATTATTATGATCTTGACATTTATGATATTTCTTAATGTGATCAAACCAATCTTGTTCCATATTTCACCAATAGTATCCTATGTGGATTAACTTTTGAACTAATGATCTTCCTCCCAAATCCCCCTTACAAGCACCCGCGTGAGCTTCCTCAAGGGCTATAGGGACTTCGGATTGTTTAAGGCATCTAAGAAGAAGACCATCAAATTATTATCTATACAACACATCTGGTAGGATTATATATCGAGATACAAGTTTTTTAATACAAGCTCTAGTGTTCTTTGTAGTTGGTTCAAGAAAGGTACTTTCTTCTAGGTAATTAAATTATATCGACGCATACCATTCACTAGAGGCTTTAATATTGGCAACTAATGTATCCTTAATATTTTTATCTATGGATGGTTTTGTGAGATTATGGATAGTGAATGTGAAGTCTATGAACGAACCTTCAAGAAACACAAGAGAAGCAACGCTTTCCATTGCATCTGCATGTTAATTATTATTTTGTGGGACATTGTCAATAGCATATAATTCAAAATGATCTATAAATTTCATTATGAGATCTTTATATTGTGATAACTTATCATGTTATTCTTGATAGGACCCATTAATTTGTTTAATGATCAATTGATAATCACCAAATATACGAATGTGTTGAACACCTAAGGAAAAGGCCACAGTATCCCACCAATAAGGGCATCATACTTTGTATTATTTTTTATACATTGGAAGTTTAGATGGTAAGATAAGGGAATTAGATTTTTTGAAGGTAGTATTAATAAAGCCCTAATCTAGAGTGAGTTCGACACTTAGAACCATCAAAATATAATTCCCATATTTCAATGTTATTTATCTTCAACACATTCTCATCGAGGAATGAGTCATGATTTGGAAATGTTAATGGTGAAGGAGAGTCAACTAAATGGTCAATCAATACTTGGCCTTTGATTACTTTTTAAGGAACAAATTTGAGGTCAAAACTAGTTAACAACATAACCCACTTAGCTAAGCATCCTGAAAATTTTGTTTTAGCAAAAAGATGCCTTAAAGGATCAAATTTTGTAGCATACACCTCTACATTTGAAAAATAATGTTTCAATTTGCAAGTGGCAAACACAAGATCCAATTTTTTTTTTCTATGGTTTTATAACAAGTTTCGTAATCAATCAATGTTTGAATAATGTAGTAAACGAGATGTTCTTTTCCATTCTCATCTTGTTGAGCCAACAATCTAGCTAAAACATGAGTTGATGCTAATATGTAAAGGATAAATGGTTTTTCTTGAGTAACAAGTTGCAAGATGGGAGGATTAGCTAGGTATTATTTCAAACTTTCAAAATATTTTTCACAATCCTCATTCCATCTAGATTTTGATTCTTCTTAAGAAGCTGGGTAAAGGGAAGAGTTTGATCTGCCAATGTTGCAACAAAATGATGGATAGCTTGAATCTTTCCTTGTAATCTATGCAATTGAGAAATTTTCTTAGGAGGTGGCATGTTTATTATAGCATCAATATTCTTTGTTTCTACCTTGATCCCTCTATGTGACACTATAAAACCCCATTTTTCCACTATCCACACCAAAGACACATTTCTTCGGGTTTAATCTCATAGTATATTTATGGATTCTTTCAAAGATCTGTTAGATGATTTTGAAATGATCTTGATGAGTTATAGACTTATCCAAAATTCCATCAACATAATACTCCAAAACACTATGTATGAAATCATGGAATATTAGTGTCATGGCTCTTTAATATGTTTCTTCAACATTTTTCAATCCCAAAGGCACAACAACCCAACATGATGTTCCCCATGGTGTAATAAAAGTTGTTTTGTATTGATCTCAAGGGTTGATGAAAATTTGATTATATCCTGAAAAACCATCCATGAATGATAATAAGGCATGTCCCATAGTTGATTCCACTATCATGCCAATATTAGGAAGGGGAAAATCATGCTTCAAAAATCCCTTATTAATATCTCAAAAATTCATACACATCCTAATGTGATTATGAGGTTTTTCTATCGCCACAATATTGTATATCCAAGGTGAATAATCAATAGGGAAGATGAAGCCAACTTCTAAGAGTTTTTGAATCTCAACCTTAACCAATAATGATATCTTAGGATTCATCTTTCATATCTTTTGTCTACAAGTTTAGCATCTTTTTCAAGGACAATGTTGTGTATAACTATCTTAGGGTCAGTACCCAACATATCTGAATAAGTCCAAGGAAATGTTTTAGGAAAGTCATGTAACAATGTTGTGTGATCTTCTTGTTCATCCTCATCAAGGAAATTTCCAATTTGAATTACCTTTTCCTCATTAGATAAGTCCATTGGTATGTTTAGGGTTGATGCAAGAAGTTGGGTTCACAAAAAGCTCAAAAAGTGGAAGTGTTTTTGCTGTTTTTCAGAATTTATCATACTTGAACTAAAAATTTGAGGCAATTACATAATGAATCTTGCAAAAGGCTATTAATATAAAAGCTATAATTTTGAATCTAGTTTCCAAATATGTAATTTATTCAAATACTTAGATGATGGAAATTAAATTTTGATAGGGATGTATAAAAACCACTTTTTAAAAGTCCCTATTTTTTTACCATACCATGCACATGTACGGACACCACTTTTTGACCCAAATAAAAGCATTTCTATAATTAATTTTGGGGAAAGAGATCTAACAACATGAATATTGATGAGGATTTTTTTTTGTAATTTTTTTTTAATATTATTTTTTTAAATGAATTTTTATTGGCCTTAATTGTTGCTTTTAAAAAATCAACATGTACGGACAACATAATTGGACTTAAACTAAACATTTTTTGAATTTTTTTTTTCATTGTGTAGAGAATTGTTTGGAGATTGATGCCATATAATTTTTTTTATAAGAAACTGAACCAAAAAAAAAATTGACATTTCAAGTTTATGGGCTAGTTTTCTTAGAAATTAATTAAGAAATAACAAATTTAATCCAATCCTAATAAAAATTATAGATATGGAAACTAGAAACCGTGTTCTCTAAAGGGTTTTAATTTTATAGATTGATTCAAAAAAATTCCATCAGCCATATTGCCAAAGTTTGACATTTTTTTGGCTAAAACTTCCCCTCTTCATGGACCCAACTTCTTGCTTTTACCCTTTATCATATCTCCCACAAGTAATGCACTTTGATTTGGAACATCAGGGATTTTTTGAGATTTTTCTTGTTCCACATTAGTTTCTTCACAAAATGATCCCTTAGAATTTAAATAATGGATGAATCTTTTATTATGATGGTAATATGGTGAAGTTTCATAAGCTCCCAAAAACAATTCCAAGGACTCATCATTCTAAAAGGTGTCCAATGACATTTCACTTCTTGTGGTATCTATCAATTCAGGATGTTTCAACTTTAGAATTGTCTTAGGAGAATATTTTGTAATGACATTGAGTGAAGGTACTTTTTATGCTTTTGTTATCTTTGAAGAAAAATAACTAAGGTCTTTTTTTCTCTCTTGTATGTTAGGCTCTATAGGAATTCAAATACCTTGTTCTTTCACCCCACATCCTTTTCAATTATAGCTAGATTATTTCAAAATTTATACCCCACTCCCTAAATGGCTTCCTTTTATTTTAAAGTGGGTGGTTTCTCATAATTAGTATGATCATAAGTGGATGTATAGCTTGTGTCCTCATATTTTTTAGAAGTTGTGGATTCAAATGATTTTGATGTTTTCATTGTACATTGTTTTGATACCACCACTATTTATTTTTATTTTTATGATGTTATTTGTGTGCATTTATATTCTCCCATGAAGGTAGGTGTGAAATACAAGGAACCACAATCATCTTCCAACAAGCTTGTCTCATATTTATCTTTGTGCTACAAGGGTTCTACTTTTGAGGTTGGTATTAATATTCTTAAAGGACTTTTCATTCCCTTCTTTTTTTTATAAAAAAATATATTTTGAATTGGCTTTTATCATGTAAACCTTGTTGTTGTAATTGTATTTCATTAAATGGTGAAGCGTTGAGGGAACTCCATTGATTTCATGAATCCATGGTCTACCTAAGATAATATTGTATGGAAGATCCTGAGGCATGAAATGGATTGGAGTTTGTAATATAACCTTACCTACTTTTACAGGTAATGTTATCACACCAAGAGGTTGTTTTCCCATATTATTGAAACCATGGATAGATAAAGAATCTGGTTGAATTTTAGTCTTGTCCACTCCAATTCTATCCAAAAGATTCACACTACAAACATTTAGTCCTAAACCATTATCCACAATAGTATGCCTAATCCCAACCTTGCTAATAATATTCAATATCATCAAAGCATCATTTTTCTTATGTGTTTCCAATGGAGGTAGTTCACTTTGATGAAAATGATATCAACATTGATCGAGTTCATACCTTGAGTTAGGGTTGCAACATCATTTGGTTGTGCACTAGGAGGGACCACAACTCTTTGTAAAAAAAATTGAAGCATGCCATGATAAGTAGGTGATGTTTGAATGAGATCCCATAGAGAAATATTAGTGGGAGTGTTACGAAGTTGTTCCACGAGATCATACTCCTTTCCACTATGCGGAGGTAGACGAGGGGCACTAGTAAAAATAGGTTGTGGAAGCAATATTGATGTATGAGTGGATTATGTTCAATTTCTTGGTTGTGTATTATTCCTTGTCTTATATATGAGCAACTATGTGGTGACTTAGTTGTTGTCACACATGGTTACTAGTGAGTTATTTTACAAAACTTAAGATCTAACCTTGAGGTTTTGGTTTATTTTCAGGTGGTCCTCAAAGGCATCATCTAACATATCAAATTCATCACAACTAAAGGGCTTGAGAGGTATACAATGAACTTGTAGAAAGAGATCTAACATGATTAGATGACTATGATTTCTCCAAGATTATTCATTAATTTTCAATGCATTTTTAAGCTAACTAGGGTTGAAAATAGGTTTACAGAACTTCTACTAAAATTTGGAAATCAAATTATAGACCTAGAAATTGATAGTGAATTATAGTCTATTTCTGAGTTATAGGGTTGTGCTTGGAGGACTAGAATGCTCAAGGGCATCTGGGTCCTACTATAAATTTTCAGAAGTATCAGTTTCAAAAGTTTAATTAATAGAGATTAATTGTATTACAATTTGCAAAACCATATTTAGAATTGGTTTTGTTGTTGTTTTGTGAGTTTATAATCTTGTATTAATATGGGATTTTGAATGCTTACAAAATGAAAACTAATCTACCCAAATTATGCAATAATTCAAAAAACGCAAAAAATTGTTCTACAAATTTGGAAATGCTAAGTACTGAAAAGTGAAATTCTTTCAAAATTTTGATTAAGCTAAGAAAAATGACAACTTTTTTTAACATGCAATAGTATTGTTATAGAGTTTCAAAACAAATATTTACCAGAAGAAAAAAAGTACAAACACAAAGACAAAAATGTGCACAAAAGTTCATTGAGCCACCTGTAGTAGAATAGGGATGCCCAAGGGAATTTGAGTCCTTGGTAGGGGTTTAGAAAATTATAAAACTAAATGTTTATATCATTTCATAAGCTTAATGTTTTAGTTTACAAATTGGTTCTATAATGACATTTTTTCCAAAAATAATAATGTAAATGTAAATGTAAATGTATGACAATGTGTAACAAAAGTGACAATTGTGAGTACAATTTTGAATAAAATATTGATCTAAATGATTGAAACATGCCCTAATGCAAGATTTTATGAATATGGATGCAATATTTTTGGATTTTTATGATTTTATGTGTCGCCAAAAAGTGTATTCTTTGGCACTTTTCACTCATTTTGGCCTTTTCCCTTGGATTTTGCCCTTGTTTTCCCTTGATTCAGTCTTGTATGCTTGTAATTCAACAATATAATAATGGTGTTTTACTAAGGTGTTGTGAAGTGTTGTAACACATTTCCTCACTTTTCTAAGACCCTTTCAACTTAATTTACCTAAACAACGCCCTTTTACCCCTTTCCAAGCCTTGTGTCAAGGTGTTGTAAAGTGTTATAAGGAATTTTCACATCTTCCTAGGCTCATCATACATTAATTAACCCCTTTCTAATGCTAATTTGTCCCCTTAATGTAATTTTAGTCTCGACTTAAGTGTGTTTCGGGAGGCAAAGTTGATAAACTTCATTAAACAATATTTAATTCCCGACCACCACTTGAAATTGCCCAAGTGGACTAGGTTGCCACCTTGGGTGACCTAGTCCCTTTTGGCATAAATTTAAAATTTAAAATAAAATCTAACGAGAATGTTTCCTCCTAAACCCTAGTGTCGGCCTATCATGTTGCATTTTGAGAAAATTAGGGTTTTGCATGTATAAATAAGGGTTTTCACCTTCATTTCTCTCTCCCAAGCTTATTTTTACATCTCTTCACAAGTACTCTTGCACTCAAGATTTCATAAGCAAGCAATCAAGCACAAGGGTTTCACAAGAAACCTCCATTGGAGCTGCTCTTGCATGTTGCAGACCTTAACAACAAAGTATTTAGTGAGCATTTACATTGTTTATCATTCAAACATCTCTCCTTTGATTTGTTTCTCATTTGGGTTTAGCTAAGCAAACCCCTATTCCCTAACCCCCAAAATTCTCTTGGTATTTGCATGTTTTGTATTCAGATTTGGTGAAGTACAAAGTGTTGGATAAAGTACAAACATTCCACTCAAGTCACATCAAGGCATCAAACCCTAGAAGGAGAAAAAGGACAAGTTATAGGTCATTTTTGGGATTTTTGGACACAGACTACTATAGAGGAGAAAAGTACCAACTAGGACCCACCAAATCAAACCTTGAATCTTTAGAAAGGTTCAAGAGGACTAGGTCACCACTATTGGCAACCTTATCCCTAAGTTAAGCCTGAAAAAGGGTTTTTGAATTTTTGGGTACCCTTTTCCCTGAAACCTGGTCTGGCAAAATTTCTCGACAAGAGGACTAGGTCGCCCAACTTGGTGTAAGCATCCCTCTTCTAATTTTAGACAATTTATAGAATAATTTAGGGCCATTCATCTGCAACATCTCATTTCCAGGTGCACAATTTCTGAATCCTCCAGTTTCCTTTCTGTTTTGCATACATTTAGGTTATTTTAGATTAGTTTGCATTAGTTAACATTTACTTTTTTTACATTTCATACATTATATTCTATCATTTCATTTTTAGTATTCAGCCACATTACACACACACATAGCACAACCTTCATCAATCAGCCCTACCCTTTGAATGAAATCACCAAAAATACCATATCACTAGGTGAAAGAGTGTCATTCCTAAACCCAAGTGTTCCTAGGTGAAAAACCCTAGGAGCCTAGTAAAGGGAATCCTCTTTCCCTTGTTTGCATATATTTTTGGTGGTTCATCATGATGCAATATGCAACCCCTAAATGAGAAATGAAAGATAAAATGATACAAAACCTAAATCTAGGGTTTGAAATACTACCAAATAAAAAAGCTATGATGTCAAATATTAGTTTCACAAAAATGAAACACAAAAAATTGGGGAAAGGAGTCCTAAGTATAAAGAACCTAAGACCAATTCCCCATTTCTATGTGTTTCATTAGGATTCAAATCAACAAGGTGCATAGATTAACTTTCAACCTCCAAGGTGATTCAATCAAACCTAGACTTGATCCTTTTTAGTCTTGGGAATGGATGGGAAATGAGTTGGAGTCATTTCCCTAATTAGACTATATGACCTAATATGATAAATGCAATATCCATAAGATAAACAAATAGAAATAGTAATTTGCAAGTGGATCTAGGAGATGTCTGATGATGTGTACCTATCACCAAAAGTTGGATTCAACATACTAATAGGGACTCAATTTCCCATGGTTAAATGGGTCTTTGTAAACCTTTCCAAAACTTCAAATTATAATCTTGTAGCCCTTTGTCAGCTCTTTTTTCCTATACCTACAAATCTCCATCTTCAAAATTTGGGCTTGCAATAAATTCACAAAATAAACTATCTGGGTGGCTATATGGGGGTTTACCTCATTAAAACCCATGTTTTAGTAATTAAACTTGAACAAAATCTAAATATATGATAAAAAATAATGTGTAAGCCCTAACCTTATGTGTTTATAAGGTTTTTATGAGCTGAAATGCAAAGAAACCCTACTCAAGTGCATTAGAGTGAGATTCATATATGACAATGATAAGATCCAATTAGGGAGAAGTCAAAACACCCTAAGTAAATCTTTAAAATGTAATGATAACTTGCTTTAAGCTGCAAGTAGAATGAAGTTTAAAGATGAGATCACTTATCAAATAAGTCATTAGGTGGAGGTAAGTGACCAAATGCATAGATCCCAACCCTAGAATCTATCATGCTCTTCCATAGACATCAACCTTCAATCATGTGATATAGATTGATCAAATCTATGAATGGCTTGAAGAAATGCAATTTCAAGTAGTGTTGCTCCAAGACTTCAAAGTTTTTTTGCTTGAATGCTATCTCTTGTGTTCTAGTTTTGAAATGGTGAAAAGACTAGGTATTTACAAGAATTTCTCTAATTTCCCAAAAAAATATATCCCAAAAGCCACATTTAAAATTTTAATTTTGAATGTTAAAATTTCGCCAACAACTCATTAAGATTTGGGTCTTCACAAAAAAGGGGGAGCCATTTTCCCATGGTAAAATGGGTCCTAACCCTAATTTCTAGGACACACTTGATTGAGGGAAAAGTAACAATTTATTGCACTTATTTAACGCTTGCAATTTGTCGAAAAATGGTAAAAATAGGCCTCTAAATGCATAATAAATCAAATTAGGACCTATTTAGGAGGGGTTGGAAATGTATGAATGCAAGAGTCACTAAAACAGGTCCAAAATAAGTATGAAATTATACTATCACCTACACTACAAACATAGACTACTTACTTATCTATCATAGGATGAGGTGGCCTCTTCAAATAATATTCTATTCTTAGATAGAATATATGCATAATTTTTATCCACTTGCAACACTATAAATTCCTTAATACATTTAGATCCCAACCCAATATTAGCATGATGTTCTCTTAATTTATCCTCAATCTAAAAAACTAGCCAATGAATATTAGAATTTAGTAATCTTGAGCTCCATAACTAAGATCTCTTGGATATTGTAATGTGCATTCCTTCTACAACCACCAAAAAATAATAAATTTTAGGGGCTATGGGATTGATGCCCATATTTTAAATTTTTTGAACATCAATGTATTTTGAGGGAAATTTATTATGGTAGGTGAATTTGAAATTGGAATACATAAATACAAGGATGAAAGAAAAGAGAATAATTAGTAGTTGTAACGAAGAGTCCATCTGCCACTCCTAAGTCTCTAGGATAGGGAAGATTTTGCAAGGGATGGATTTATCTAGGTTACCTCAAAGAAAAAATCTCAAGTGATGGCGTGACAAATGAAAGAAAGGCTAAACTAGATTTTCTAGGTTTTCAAGATGGAGGACTTCAAAAGTCAGGTGAACAAACCTCAAAGGTCTTGAGAAATAGACTAACATGCTCTAATCTAGAGGAAGAGAGTGAAGACCAAGGATGACATTGTGGCATGCTAGTGTCTTTATGAAACACGGGTGACTCATACAGACATAAAGCAAAGTCTATACTAGAAACCCCCGAGACCTGCTAGCAACCCAAATGTTGAAATCTAATAGTTTTAACAAAAATAAATAAAATGTTGGAAATGCATAAAATATAAAGGAAGAACAACAAGAAGAATAATTGAAATGATATATAAACTAAATATGAGAAAAATTATGAGTAGAAGGAAAATATATGCAACTTATGGTAGGTCCAACGTCACGTAAGCTCCTCATAGACAAAACCTACACATAAAAAATGAGAAAATGTTGGGGCTACGTTTTGAGGCTTACCTTATTCAAACCCCCACTTTGGTGTTTCCACCTCCACAAATAGCCAAATAGACCACAATATATAAATAATGATAAAGAAAGAGACAAGATGAAACATAGAGAATGTAAAGACAATAATATGCTAACAATAAAGATGATAATGCAATGAAATGACAAGGTTACCCTCCCTCTAATGAGCTTGGTGAATTCAAGAGGAAGAGAAAGAGCTTCAAAGATGTGGGACAATCATGTAAGGTTGTAGCTTGAAACCTACAAGAGAAATGGTGTAGAGAGAATAGGAGTGCTAAGAAGTGATAATGAGAAGAGTGAAGTCCAAGAATGAGAGAATGTGAGATTGAATAGTAAGGATGAGATTGAATTAGAAAGAATGAGGAATGAAGGGAAAGAGATGGTCAAAGTGCATGCAAATGAATCATTTTTGGGTGTGCTTGGGACTACAAAGGTGTTACACTTCACGGGTAGATGACAATGTAACAACCCAATGGCTATAGGACTAGGAATCTTGTTAGGATGTTTGCACAACATGCAAACGTATGCATAGTATGGAAGAATCCTAGACAAAATTTCCTCACCAATAGAAAATGACAAGGCATGAACAAAAATGAAGGCTTAGGACGTCAATATTTTGCATTATCAACTTATAAGCTAAAGAAATAGGTGGTGTTATGGGAAATTACATAAGGGTGAAATTTTATGCCATAACATTTTTCCCCCACTTTAGTGATAATATGTATCTAAGCATGTGCAAGCTAAAGTAGAAAGGGATTGAAGAAAATATACCAAAAATGGAGAGGAAGCGAACCTTCAATTTGATATAGCTGACATGAAAGGGCCTTCATCAAAATGAGAAGAGGACACGAGTGTTCGATCCTACAAATCCAACTTCAATCTCACCACAAATATGTTAGTTGTAGACACACATGTTAGGCAAAAAAGAAAAAAATAATAAACATGATAAATTTTTCATAGACAAGATGATCTGATCAAATAAAGATAACACTAATAAGTGTGGATAACATGGCTAGAGTCCATATAGAAAACATGTAGGTCTATTACCTTACCAAAAAATATGTTGTAGTAAAATCATATAAAAGATAAGATGGGTCTAGTCAGGTTGCCCCCAAACTAGATGATAAGAAATAAGACAGATATAGGACATCAAGGAATCCTTTTGAAACTTTTGAAACTTTTTGAAAATTAAGCATATATGATAGCCCCCCCTTAGAATGAAGTGTGCTACACAAAGGAGCACATGTCCTTCTAAGGAGAATAGAAAGACGAGAAATTGTGGCATAAAATATATAGGGAGATGTATCTATGGAATGTTGTCAAGGGAGAGACAACGCATAGAAACCACAACATTATGAAGAAAAAAGTAGAGATGAAGAATTAAAGAGCATAGGGGGATCTGAATATTTAGGGTCAGAACTGCTCATAAATATAGATAGATAAGTATATTATAATATATATTAATGAACTGTGATCACCCCCCAAATGTATTAGAATGTGAAGAAGAGCACATGAAGACAAAGTAAAAATAAAAATCATGTCAACAGGGAAGAGGCCTAAATTCTTCCATGCTTTTCATCATCTCCGACGTGGAAAGCTAAGATTTACAACACATAGAAGAATAATGAGACAAATAGAAGAAGTGTACGATAGATTTGATCTCTTGTATCCAAGAACCTACAAGGGTAGCAAGGGTCCTCCAGGTGAGAACACAAACATATATAGAAAATAATGAGGGAGAACAAATAATCACACAAAACTAACTTACAGATATAGAAAGTTCCCCCTAATCCGAATCCACCAATAGGTTTTCCTACTTCCAATCTAGATCATAATACAAGGGAGGATGAGCCTATAGGGGAGGGATATCAAGGGTAGTACCAGCCAAATCACCTCCAACAAGGGTTCAGGAAGAAGGTCCATAGAGGTCTTCATCACCGAGCTCTTGTGAGACTAAAGTCATTGATCTTTCATAGATCAATGACATATTCGAGATATCCTCCAACAAATTAAACATGCACTTTTTGGGAGTAGTATGTGTCAACTGAATAGGAGGAGGATAAGACACTCGAGATTCGATGCCAACCTTAGGGAGAGGGGTAGTGATTAACTCTAGGGAATTTGGATTTGTCTCAGTCACAAGAATGACAAAAGCCAAAGTAGAACAAGACTCAAGAGAGGATGAAAATATATTATGACCATCACTCAAGGTGATGTCATCCTCTAGCTTGCACTTCAATGGAGGATGTGGAATCCCCACAAATGAAGTAAAACCAAAAGAAGGAGACAAAGGCACATAGGAAACCACCTTTGTGAAAGACATGTCTATGGGCTATGAGAAAGGAGGAATATCAAGAAGAGAAGTAAGAAAGGGAGGCTCCATTGAGGGAGTGATGAACACTTGCACCCTTTTGGTGTGAGATTCATCAAGATCCACCAATGAAGCCAAAAGAAGAATAGAGGTGATGGGAACTAGGGCAAAAGAAAATAAAAATTTAGGAGTGACAACAGAAGAATCAAGAGTAGACATAAGAACACTGGGATCCTCCTTGATCTCTTGAAAAGCAGCATGCTCATTATCTAGATCCTTTCGTTGGTGCTTCTGCTCACGCACAAGCCAGTTATGTTGATTGTGGGTACTAGAAGACATGGCTTGAGAAGAGGTTAGGGGATCCTATTTTACAACAAGAGCATCCTCCATAACCATCATTGATGAAAGGGTGATCTCTTGAGGAGGAGCGGGAGGAGGAGGCACAAAAGCAGAAATAGAGGTAAGGCTCTTAGCTATGAGCCTCTTTCCTTTCTCTACCTTAGAGACAAGTGGAGGAATTGGTGGAGGCCATTGAGGCTGAGATGCAAAAACCACCGCATGAGAGAACTTCCCCTTACCATAAAGGTGGGTTGGGGAACCGTGGTTAAGATAGGAAGCTAAAATACTTGAGGCTTTGACCTTTGTAGCATGGGTGCTTTTCCTTTTCTTGTGCTATACATATTAGTAGGGACAGAAGACACCATCAAGGGTTGGGAAGTAGAAGTAGAAGGTGAAAAAGAAGAGGTAATAAAATAACTACAAGGGGAAGGCCCAAGGGAAAGAGCAAGCTTTTCCTTCCCCTTTGAAGCGACAAAAGATGAAATATGTTGTTGTGCACATAAATAATCCTTCAAAGAAACAACATAAGGAGATAGGGGAAAACCACCACTTGGTATCGATCCCTTTGTCTTGTATATAAAATAAGATCTATATAAAATATCTCCCCTAGGAGGTAGGGGTCTAACTAAGGTAAGCCAAAACTGGTCAAGGTAGAATCCTCCATGTGATACTAGTAGTTTGTATCTAGTATCCTAGAGAATATACAAGGTACACTTGTGAGGGAACTTCATAAATTTGTGGACTACTGAAGTCACTACATTCATGGAGGCCAACCATGGAACTCCTAGCCTCTCTTTGAATAGGTTAGACTCAAAAATCACAGCAAACGGGACTTCCAAATCCTTAGGTCCTACTAGGAATGACAAATAAATAGTACTAATAGGTAAAATAAAAAACCCATCATGTGTGTGAAGGGTAGCCTACGACTCATCGTACTTATCCTTATGTAAATTATTTATAAAAAGGGTCTCCTCTGTTATGAAATTCACATGGCTCAAAGGATCAACCATAATTCTTGTTACAATGTTACCACTGATACGAGAGGAAATATATAGTGGAGAGAGATCCTTGTTCAAAGGAAAATCATGTGAAGTGAATGTAATGTTAGGAACAACATTCACATTCTTTGAAGGAGGAATATGATTGAATGAGACTACTTTCACATACTCAAATGGGGTGAAATAAAAAGATGATGGAGTGACCAAGTTAGAAGAGTGCAATGACAATGGATCTATATAGATTTGTAGCTAGCTATTAAGCTTTGCTACAAATTTATTCTTCTATTTTCTACCATCGAGCTAGATAGTCTCATCATCAATGTGGTCTTGAATCACATGAGGTAGGTGAACACATATTTCAGTGTCATGTCTGAAGACTCAGTGGTACTAGAAAAAATTCTAGGTGTCATAGCATTGAGGATACTACTCAAATAGTGGTCTAATCTCTAACAAAGTTATTATTTTATCTTTCAAAAAATCAGTAGGATGCTATTATAAGATTTTGACAATTTGGTAAATATTTGATTTCATCTCGTAGCACTTTTATCTATTGGAAAAAATACCATGTTTACCACAACCTTGTTCTTTCTAGATTCACTATAGATTGACACTACAACCATCCTAACGAGAGCACAAGGATGAATCCCTATACTAGGAAACTATTTATTGGTGATCTATCAAAGTGGCACTCAAATGTGCAAAAGATGGATATTTCATTAAAAGGAATTTATCTTACAGTGTAGGCTACAAGTTCCTAATAAGACTTTATGTACATAAGAATTAGCCAAAGAATAATAAATTTGAGAAAACAAGGCCTAATATCGAGCCATAAGATTAGTTAGCTTCTCATGAGTTCCTTATTTGCATTGGATGAGATTGATAAATATGATCTTCATCCCAAATTTGGCTTGGAACTACTGGAGAAACTAATTAAATAACTAATCAAAAGGGAAAATAAAATTATTAAGTAGGGCGCAATACCATTCCAAAGTAACATCCTTAAGAGAATGTGAGAATAGTTTGGCCAAGAGTGCATCATTATGGAATAAATTTGTACATATGGTGTTAAAGGATGAGATGTGCATTTTGATATCCCTATGACCACTGCATTTTTCAAACTTCATAATCTCCAACCCTTGAGTGATAGGAGTGTTTAGAATGTCAATAGATAGAGGACTACGATGATAGAAATTTTAGAACATAGGATGGGAAAATGAGCTAGCCAAATTATCCAACTGATTCTACATATTCCCTATGTTTTGTAGTAGAGCAGTAAGGATAGGATCACCAAATGAAGTATGACCAAAAAAACCTCCAACAGAACCACTAGCACCGCATTGGCAGAGCCACCAACACTAGCACCAATAGAGGCACTAGCACCAACACCAACACCAAAAATAGGGACACTCTAAACCTTAGGTGTGGAGAAAATAAATCCTAGAGGAACCTTATTTACTTTAATCATACACATTCACTCAGGTACGGTGTTCATGTTAGTAGAAGGACCCATGTCAGCCATGAACACAGATACCCTAGGCATCAAGATATCCAGCTATCATCCAATAGTCTCTAATCTAACATCTTGAGTAACACCCAAGACAGAGGTATAGGATTGGACATGATTGTTTACAATGCTTGTAATTCCATGAAGAAGCTCTAAACCCCTTCAATCTTTAGTTAATAGATTTCTTAAATTTCTAATAATAGGAGTCGCTTGGGAAAAAGCATCATCTCTTGCCAAGAATCCCATGAGCTCTTCGAGTCTCAGTTCTAAGGAGTAAATTTTACTCTAAAGGGACCCCAAAAGTAGCTTCATCTTCCAAGGAAGAGATAGAGGTTGAGGGTGAGATAGGACAGTTAGGAAAATGGGTTGAAATTTCATTGATAGAAGGGGTGTATTTGGTGAACAGTCCTTTAGTGAAATCTCGAGCTGAATCGAGTAGGACTAAACCTTCTATATCCCATGTCTAAATTTTGATAAATTCTTCTAATAATGTGGTTGGAGGTAGTTGACTAGGTCATAGATATCATAAAGAGCATCACAACACACTATCAACTATGCATCCTAACATGAGAAAAGAAAAGAAAAATGAAATAGGGACAAAGAGAAAAGGAAGGTTTATGTCGGGTTCACCAAAATGTAATGGAAACTATCTACCACTCCCAAGTCTCTAGGGTAGGTAAGATTCTATAGGGTATGTATTTCTCTAGATTACCTCAAAGATAAAAGCTCAAGTGATGGGGTGACAAAAGAAAGAAAGGATAAACTATGTTTTTTGATTTTCAAGATGGAGTACTTCAAAATTTGAGTGAATAGATCTCAAGGGTCCTGGGAAATAGATTAATATTCTCTCAACCAGAGGAAAAGAGCATGGACCAAGGATGAAAGTGTTATGTTCTAGTGTCTCTATGGCGCATTGGTATCTTGTATGGATATAAAGAAAATTCTATAACTAGAAACACTCAAGACATGCTAGCAACCCAAATGCTAAAATCTAATAGTTTTAACAAAAAAAATAAATATTGGAAATACATAAAATATAAAGGAATTACAACAAGAATACTTGAAATGATAGATAAACTAACTATGAGAAAAATGGTGTGTAGAAGGAAAATGTATGCAACTCACAGTAGGTCTAGCCTCCTGCAAGCTCCTCATGGACAAAACTTGCACACAAAGAAATGAAAAAATGTTGGTGATTATTTTTGAAGCTTACCTTAGTCAAACCCTCTCATTGGTGTTTCCACCTCCATGAACAGCTAGATAGACCAAAATTTAGAAACAATGATAAACAAAGAGACAGACAAGATATAGATAATGTAAAGACAATAATATGTTAATAGTTTGTTCAAAATGCTCTATTCTTGTATATTCAATAAGTTTCTTCAATTGCACTAGGATATGATGATCAAACACTTCAAGAAAATGTTGAAGATATATTGTGCATGGAATACATTGCTCACATGTTATTTTTCATGATGTTTTTGGTCTCTCCCCAATGGTGTCGAGATGAACAGTTGGCAGTTTTGGTGGTGTTGATGTTGTTTGGGTCGATAGGCTTATTTCCTTCATCTATGATTGGTCCTGATTAAATAAAAAAAAAATTGAAGGATGTGTTGAGATGGTTTTTGGTCTTGATATATCATGTGTTGATCTACAACTCTTTTTTCTCTTCATATACCTTTGGAGTTGACCTATGTTGCATCATACATTTTATCTAAAGGTTATCTTGGAGCTGACCTAATTGTGTCTTTGAGTAGTTGTGGAGTATATTTATAGAAGATTAAAATAATTTATGCATGTATAGTTGAATAAGGGAATTGAGACTAATAAGTATGTTGAATATGAAGTGTGTGAAGTCAGTGTGAAGGATTAATAATGTGAAAAATGGATTGTAACATCATCATATGGTGGATGCATCTTTACAATAGTTCATATTCATATTTCTCACTATAATTTTCATGTATCCTACATTGAGACAATGAGTCTTATTAGGTCCTTTGTATCTTTCCCTAAGGTTGTGCACAAGTTTAGTCTAGAAGTCCATAGGCTATGAGCCTTAAAAAACATTGTAATCTTGGTAAGAAGTGAGATTTATTGTGAGTTAACTCTCACCATGGTTTTTCCCTCATTGGGTTTTCCACATAAAAATCTTGGTGTCCTTGTGTGATGCATGTTTTCTTCTCTTCTCATCTTTCAATTCATGTGATGTGATGTTTATATGCAAATAGGAATGGTTAAGTTTTAATATATGATGATTCAATCCACCTCTCAGCACTACATTATGTTCAACAATTGGTATTAGAGCCAAGTGCCTTGAATAAGCCTAACAACTAAAGTAGATCCTGCATTTGAACACATGGGGTCTATAGAAAAGATAATTGATATGTTTATCCTAGAACCAGATCTAGAATCAGTGGAATCTAAAGGTTGGGACATCAATCTAAAAGATTATGAAGTAGATTTTGGAGAACTCTATTCTACTTTCAAAGATCTAAATGAAGCAAGATTGAAAAATATCAAATATGAGTGCATGCTTGAAAAATAAAAGGAGATAATTGTCAAATTGAAGGCACATGCTAAAGAATCAAAAGAAGAAATTGTCAAACTGAAAGCTCAAATAGGAGGAGGAAATGGATGTGAAATAAAACTCAAGGAGACAAAAGTTGTGATCTTTGATTTGAAATTTAAGGTTGAAGAAGGCAAGAGTATTGAAGATTGTTTGAATACCAAGCTAAATGATAAAAAATTTGAATGTTAAAAGCTTGAAGAAGAAATTGTCACTCTGGGGAAAGAAATTGAAAAATCAAAAGAGTGGATTGATAAGGGTCTAAAACTTAGAGGAGGTTTTGAAATTCTTGATGAGTTGATTAACTCTCAAAAGCCATCTAAAGAGAAATATAGACTTGGTTTTGAAAAAGGGGAAAGTCTTATGATTAATGCATCTACAAACCTATTTGATAACTTCAAAGTAGAAGGAATGCCTGAAATAAGGGAGGAGAAAGCCTGTATTGAAAAACCTAAGGAGACATTCTCTAGAAAATCAAAGACAAATCAAGATAGAGAGAAATAAGGTGGATTCGTCCTTGTCTAAAACAAAAATAACTTCAAGAAGCCTGCTCCTAAACAAACTGCTCGTACCATGTTCAATGGAAATTGCTATAGTTATAATAATTTGTGTCATAAGGTTGCTAAATGTAGAAGCAAGATTAATCATAATTCATTTAGGCCTCCAAGGTACAATTCTATGAACTCTCAATCATTTTTTATGGTCAATGTTATGATTGCAATTAATTTGGTGATAAGGAAAATGAATGCATAATTAAAATTATAAGGAATAGTAATGTTATAACTTCTCAATCATTCTATGGTTACTATACACATGCAAAAAAATTCATCATAGGGTTGTTGATTGTAGATCTAACATATAAGTAATTATGCTCCACAAGCTAGTACCACTTCCTACAATTAAAATATACCAGGACACATTGCAAGGATCTGCAAGGGAAAGAGTGTAAGATATAATCCTCAAAATAAGCTTGACATTAGTTAGAAAAAGAAAGAAATGAATAAATTATGATAGAATAAGGAAGAGAGTGAAGTAAACAATGAATTTTTACCTCAGCATGGTGCAGATAAAATCTTTGGTAACTAAAAATAAAGTATTGGCTCGGGGGGAGTTTCAATTGTAAATCTTTTCAAACCTCTCTAAAGCATGAGATGTTGAAGTCTTTAGAATAATTATTATTGGTGTCATGGATATGTTTGCTAATATTTATGAGAAAATACACTCTTTGCGGATGTGTTTTGAAAGTTTATGGATCTCTATGATATCACATTCACTAAAAAGTTAGTAGTAAGAAATGTATTTAATGTGAAGCAACTAGGGTTGGTGTGAAGTATATTTAGTTACTATTTGATCAAAATTGATCTCATTCAAGTGTGTGCAAGAGCTAACAAAGTGAAGAAGGTTTTTTGTAAGTCAAGTCCAAACCCTATTGGTAGCATTCATAGGCATTTATTTGGTTTTACTTATAAAACCCTAGTCTTCAAAAAATGTTATCATGGCTACACCAATTGTCATCGATCTTGAGAAACCAAGGACAAAATTAAAGAAACATCCATACATATTGACTGTGATCAAAAAGGATGGTGTATTCTATCATTTCATGATCAGTGTGATTCATTTTGAAGATATCCACATCTACATTGACTCTCAATTAAGTGAGTACAATCATCTAAAGATGGAAGAATTCAAGTACAATCATCTCTTGGGTGATGACTTTTAGCTCAAACTAGAATATGAAAATGTGTAAGCAAAAGGATTAGATGTATGGAAAGGTTTTCCCAAATTTTTCTTCAAATATGAATGGATCAAAATTGCCTTTATTCAAATTCATGAAGATATCTTCTCGCTTGATCAACCACACCTAATCACAAAGGATGTTATCAAGTCTATGACTAGATTTTACTCCAGCGGACCTATGCTAGCACTAAATTCCATGAAGAATGAAGAAGTTATGAAGCTTACCGAAGATAAATCTGACAAAAGAGCCCTGATTGTAGATGATATTTCTGACCCAGGGGTCCACAATGGGTATTACATACAAAGATTACTATACAAATGGAGAAGGATCAACTACCTCCACCACCTTCTACACTACTCATCAGGTGGTGAAGGGAGGAAAAGATTATGATCTTTGTGAGCTTTGGTGGCAACAATTGTTGGAGAATATAGGACCAAGGAGTCACATTACAATTTCCATTATGTCACTTTGATTATTTTTCATATGTTCTATTTCTTAAGAGAAATACTTAGTGTGAAGAATGTTGTCTAGAGAAGAGATATTCCTATTTCTCATTAGATTAGGGATCACATGTGTAGCTTTCTAGAAACCAAACAATGTGACACAATATTCTAGGGTTTCTTCAAAACTTTTCAAAATGAAATGCAAAAGGGGGACACAATACCCTCACAAGTTATGGATATATATAAGAATGACATCACCTTTATGGTAGATAAAGAAAATTTCTATATGGAAGCGGCTGAACCAAGGACTTCATGTATAACAAGGTTTCCCTATGAGCTTCCTGAAGCTAACTAGATTGCATATGCAGACATTTTACTCAGAAAAACCAAGGATCCCCTGGTTGAAAGGTTTGGCACATATGAGGAAATCACCACAAGCAAATCAAGAATAAGGTAGAAGAAAAGATGAAGAAGACATCAAATGTGGAGGTGATGTTTGAGTTGAAAAAGGTGTTAGGCTCTCATGAGGGTCCTACGGAAGTATCTCAAGCCACTACTACTAAACCAGATCTTAGAAGGACAAGTAGATTTGCTTCTATCTCTACTATAGATTTCAAACCTACTCAAACTCCTAGCAGAAGAAGAGCTGCTACAAATGTATTAGCACAAACTAAGATTGTAAAAAAAAAAAGCCAAGAATTAAGAAAAATGAACAAGGGAAAAGATCAATCCAATGAATGTGGATGATGATGATAAATATGATAAAGAAGAAATGAAATCTTATGTATTGAAGAGAAGAAATAATAGAACAAGACAAGAAAAGGAAGAAGGAAAAAGAAGGAACATCCATAGAAAAAGAAATGGAAAAGGAAACAAAGGAGACTCCTCTAGAAACACTTGAACATGAGCCTCTACATCTTGAGGTTACTATCAATGTAATTTTATAGTATGATGCACTAAAAAGAGGTTTTTTCTCTTTATGATGAAATGTCTCCTATTGACAAAACCATGATTGAAAAGGAAATAATCATGTATATGAATAGTTTTAATATGACACTAACTAAAATTATTGATCAACTTTTGGCAAGCCTAGGAAATGTACTAAGTAGCAAGAGGAATGAATTTGTTGTAGAAGAGGCTAAGATGAGACAACAAGCTTTAGAGAAGGTTGGTGTACCTATTTCTCATGAAGAAAGGCTCAAATTATCTTAATATCAGGCATAATAATTTAGAACCAAACAAAGAATAAATATTCTAATGGGGAAAGATAAAGAAGAAATAGAAAGGATGGAGAAAGAAATGGAAGAAAAATATATATATTAGAAGAATTAAAAAATGGTGAAATAGTTAGAGATCAAGCTCCTTCAGATACTTCAGATATGCTTGATGTGTTTACTCATGACATATATTCATCAATTTTTAAGTAGAATGTGATTAAAGGTAATGATAATATCAAATAGACTGAAGAGGCAACTCCTTCGAAGAATACAACTACACAAGGTGTAAGAGATTAGAGTAAAGTGAGTTCGTCTCCTTTGGAGAACAATAATTTTGGTGAGGAACATAACATTCCCCCTCCAGAGAGTTCAAGAAATAATGAACAAATGAAAGGGGATAATCTTGAGAATATTCAAGATGCAAAAGAAAAGACAGTTGAGAAGCAAAATTCTTTTGTGGATATTGATCAGGGATCTTCATCTTTGGATTCTTTCAAGGACCTACTAGGAATGCAAATGCAATTTCAACCTGTGGTGACTCCCCAACTCTTTCATATTCCTACTCATAAAATACAAGTTGACTTGTCTACTATTTCTCCTCTCTATAAGTTACAACTTGGTGATATTCTACATGCCTCCATAAGGAAGGAAATTTTAAAATAATATGTGAAGAAAAGTGAATTGATTGATGATGTTGTGAAGATTATTTAGGAAGGTTTACCTAAGGTAAATATTAATGCTTCCTTTCCTCCAAAACAAAAGCTGAAACTTTTAATGGATTCATTTAAAGATCATTCCTCTCATATGGAGCAAAAGGAAGAAAAAGAGGCCTTAAGGAAGATAAATGATAAGAGAATGGTTGAAGCCTCTAATAGGTGTGCTAGTGCACACAGTAAATTATAGAAAAACATAGAGATATTTAAGATTTTTGTGGATAAAATTACTACTCTCGATCAATTTTGTCTTAAATGGCCAAGCTTCACCAAAAATATCAAGAGTCGGATTGACTCTATTGAGTCACAAATTACACAATTGGTTGAGACATATGATTTACCAAAAGATATAGATGGATCAACCAAAGCAAAAATATTAAACTTTCATTTACAGTTAGCATTGCTTCTGGACCAAAGAGAGTAGTTGAAGAAATAATTTAGCTTGTTAAGAGAAGAAATCAATGTATGGATTGCATCATTGTCCAGGTTGTTGGCCAAATCAGAGTAGGTGGGTCAAAAAATGAAGACTTCTAGCATTATGGATTAGGTTGAGGATTTGTGCATGAAATTTGAATATAAAAATCATTTTCTCACCTCAGCAAAATAAGACTGGTCACAAATCTAGAGCAACTTAAGGTAATTCACAATAAAATTCTTACATCTAAAGAAAGTGTAGAGGTGTAGATGAGATAATTTTATCTTTGTATAGGTTTTGTAGTATCATTTTGTGTCTTTGAAAATATTTGTGTACATAGAATCATTTTTGGGGCATATCCATCCTAGGGGAGTACTGTTTGTAGAAATCATACAATAAGGGGGAGTTTTTAGAATTTTTAGGCTAATAAAAGTAGAAGATAGTATTCCCTTTTCCCTTGATGTCAAAGGGAGAGAGAAGACTTGTAGATATGTGGGTGTTTCCATCAGTGAAAAAGGGGGAGATTTTTGGCAATATGTGTTGTCATTGATGTCAACTCAAGATGTGTTTTCATTGATGCCTATGTGTGTTGAGGGTTGTATGTACTCCGGTAAATAGTTAGTGTATAGAGTTCAAGTCAATAGTGTAGTATATGGTTGAATGAGGTTGAAACGGTACTCAGTCTGATGTTGCAAGTTCTAGAATATGTTTACAATATGTCTACTTTGGTATCTTTCCTATTTCTTGTACTACACATTGAGATAAGTTGTAAAATATTTGATAAAGAATTCACAGTGTACACTATAAGGCAGTGTAATGGTATTTTGGTCTACATCCCTCTATAGGGAAATATTTTGTATTGCATTCTATAAGATAAGATGGTCGAGAAGTGAAGATGTTGTATCCAAGCATTTAAGTTTTACACCCTCTGCAATAAAATTTATAAGTGACAAAGTTTTAGTTTGTGCTCTAGCAAACTGAAGTGTTAATGAAGGCGTAATGGAATGCTCGGTATTCCTCTAGAAGTGAAGTGATTGCCTTGTGGTTTTGAAGATATGATCACTAAATGTTAAATGCATAATACTTTATAGTATTTGGTGTTTTGGTGGTCTACAAGATCATTTTTCAAATGATAGTTTGTTACAGTTTGTTTGGAATGATTTGTTCTTGTATATTCAATAGGTTTCTTTAGTTGCGCCAATATATGATGATCAAAAACTTTAACAAAAGGTTGAAGAGATATTGTGCATGGACTACATTGCTTTGATACCATGTTATAATTGTAAAAAATATGAGCCACGGGATCAAACAACGAACAAAGACACCTTCCATGCAAGAGATTTGCAAACAATATACACAATATTCCTCAACAAGAAAAAGATACAAAATGAAAGAGACTATTAAAATATATGAAAGCTCAAGATTCGATAATACAATGAAGGTTGAGTGATATATAGGAGCAACTATAATAATTTATCACTTCAATTAACATAAAAGAACTTAGTTAACTAAATAAAGAAATCCTAAGTTTAGCTTAAGTCATGCATGAGAATAAATTAGACTAATAATCAATTAAATATTAATATATTATTAGAATGCATGATTACTCTAACAACCCCCCTTGAGATGAACTTAGGGAGTAACTAAAAACCCTAAAATGAGAATGCATGATGGGTCTCGACAAACAAGACCTGGCGAGGTACCCATGTACAAACAAAGCTCTCTCAAAACTGGAGAAAAGGAGAAAACCAAAGTGGGAGAAAAATCCTCTCCAAAAGAGAGAAAGGTGAATGCGGGACTAGAAAGCCTCCAAATTAAGATGAAAGACTAAGTATCCTCCAAGTGAAACAATGTCCTAAAAAAAGGAACATGTAGAACATCACAGAAGCATGAAGAAGCTATAGACTGTTGTCAAATGAAGACTGATATGGTGCTGAAATGAAGAACCTCCTCTAAAACAAATGATGATTAGGATCAAGATAACAAAAAAATGCACAATTTCCCCAATGACACGACTTGAATTAGATGGTAAACAAAGCAAAAAACCTGGAAATCGATGATACAAATATCAATATCCAATGAAACTATAATCTACATGAGTGCCCCAATGACACTAGAATAAAATGGAAAAAAAAGTCAAATATACAAGTGGTACATGAATCTGCATGAGTGACCCCAACGACACTACTCAACATGCAAGTTGCAAATCAAAAATATAGGTACCAAATAGTCTGAAGAACATTGATCACGGGAGAGACAATAATTTGCATGAGTCTCCCCAATGAAACTACTCGAGTCAGATGACAAATAAAGGAAAACATCTAGAACTTGAAGATACAAATGGTACATGAATCTGTATGAGTGACCAAAAATGAAACTACTCAACATGCAAGATGCAAGTTGAAAATATAGGTACCCAGTAGTCTCTGATCAAATGAAAATGAAAGGTTGCCTCCAAAAATAGGAATGCAAGAGTCTCCATATGGTAAATGATTCATCTCATTGAAATGCATGTTATCAACCGTTGATTGCGCTGCATTACTTGATATGTAGATCACTCAAACCATGAAACCAAGGAATCATTAGCACCAATAGTAGAACCCACTCATAATTCTAAAAAGGGAGAGCAAAGACGTGTACACTAAAACTGTGTGAAAATAACAAGTACATGTAGGAGAAATAACCTACAAATAAAAGGGTGTGCAAACTAAGACACACATGCATGAGGCAAGAATCGGCAGGATTCACTGTTGTTGTGGAAGGGAAACTCACTTGAAAAAGGTGTGATGGAAAATAAAAGGCAAACACCAACCCCTCCATGGCACTTTATATCATAGTGTGAATATAAAAGGCACAACAAGATGTGTGAAATCCCCAAAAGATATACACCAAAATGGCACTCTATGTCAGTGCATCTACAAAAGAGAATGTGCATGAAAATTATGTTTACAATGCCCAAATAGGATATAATATTAGAAATACATATAGAATAGCCAAAAATGATTCATCCCACACAAATGAAAATTTTTGAAGAGGTAAGACATCCAAGTAATTCACCATAGTGTGAAAACATAAAAATCTAAATAAAATGTACCTATCTAGAGAAATTTAGAAAAAGTGTATAGATAATTTTGAAGAGCTCTAAAAGATGGTCCCAACACCACTAAAATTATGAAAAATAGAGAAACTAGTCAAAAATTATGAGCTCGGGACTAAAAATAGCACCTTTGACTTAAACATGTTGTAGAATGCTAACTGCAAAAAATAATGATAAAACCCACACCATTAAAAAGTTGGTGGAACCATCTTTTTGATGATATCTTGTTTGTCAAAATTTGATATCATACGCCCAAGTTATGGACAAAAGAAAACAAACTACTCATTGAAGTCCAAAGAGGGGGACTTGGGGCCCCTGTCAGCATCTGTATGGCTAACGTCATAATGATGCCATGCTATCATCAATGAAATATTTTGTGAATATTCCCTATTTGTTAGAAAAAAACCCAGGCCTTAACAAGAATTGATCACCAGAAAGCTAAATAAGTCAATGAAAAATTTATGCAGGTGCTAGTAGATTCTCAGAAACATTTTTCATCGACCGAGAAAGGATGAGGTCACAAAAAACATTGATGGCATTGAGAAAAAGTAAAATGGCCATTTTTTAATTAGTAGCCAGAAAGGGGAGAAAATTGTCAATTGAAAAGGTTAAAGGTTGGCTCAGCAGGAAAAAAGGTTGTTGGCAGCCAATGTGGAACCCTGCCAATGCATGGCGGACAAGGGTGGGGCTTGTAGGTGGGTACATGCGAGTACCCTTTATTGAATGCACCCATTCAAACTTTAAATTTTCCTGCCTTTGATTTTGGAAACTTGCATGTTTAATTAATAATTTTGTTTTGATTTTTAAAATTTCTAGTAAAAGAAAATTTAAAAAAAAAAAAAAAACACCAATGGAAATAATAAACCTTTTTTCTTGAATTGTGTGCACATAGAGTCATATAGGGGCCATAAGACCCTTGTACAAAAAAAATTACCTCAAAAGCTTCTGACATCAAAATAGGGAAAATTTATAGTCAAAATTCATCAAATCGACCTCCTAAATCCAATGGTGAGGTCCTTTTGCACCAAAAATGTAGCTAGCCTCCAGATCTTGAAAAAAAGAAATCACTTCAAACCCTCACATAAGAAAAAAGTAAAGGGGATTCAGATCTGAAGCCTGTAATCCTTGTTGAAGAGAAAAATCTCATAAATCAAGAAGAGGTTCACTGAATCAAGGCTTTGATACCATGTGAGAATTGTGAAAAATATGAGCCACAAGATCAAACAATGAATAGAGACACCCTCCATGCAAGGGATTTGCAAAAAATATGTGTAATATTCCTCAACAAGAAAAATCTATAGAAGAACCTCAAGAAACTTCAAGGAAAACAAAAGTCCTCAAAGGCTGATATTTACTCTTTTGATCTCTTGAACTCTCAACCTTTGAGGAATTTTATTTTCCTTGAATTTTCTTGAGGTTTTGTTGTAGCTTTTTCTTGTTGAGGAATACTACACATATTGTTTGCAGATCTCTTTCGTGTAAGGTGTCTTTGTTCATTGTTTTCTCTTGTGGCTCGTGTTTTTCACAATTCTAACAAGTCCACATGATTTTTTTTGTCTCTCCCCATGGCATCAAGATGAGCAATTGGAAATTTTAGTGGTATTGATGTTATTTGGGTTGATGGGCTTATTTCCTTCATCTGCGATTGGTCCTAATTAATTAATTTTTCTTTGAAGTATGTGTTGAGATGGATTTTGGTCCTGATATGTCATGTGTTGATCCAAAACTCCTTTTCTCTTCATAATGTATATATTTCAAGCTGACATATGTTGTATCATATGTTTTATCTAAAGGTTATCTTGGATTTGACCTAATTGAGGGTTTTATTAGTTGCAGAGTATATTTATAGAAGATCAAAATCATTTATGAAATTACAGTTAAATAAGGGAATTGAGATTGAGCAGTATGTTGAATATGAAGTGTGTGAAATCAATGTGAAGGATTGATTGTACAAAAAAGGGACTGCAACATTAGCATATGGTGGATTTTTCTTTACAACAGTTCATATTCACATTTCTCATTATAATTTTCATGTATCCTACTCTAATAATGTGAGTCTCATCAGGTCCTTTGTACCTTGACCCAAGGTTGTGCACCTTATTATGCAATTTCATAGGTTGTGAGCCTTAAACAACATTGTTTAATCTTTGTGAGCAGTGATATTTATTGTGAGTTAACTCTCACTACGGTTTTTCCCTCATTGGGTTTTCCACATAAAAATATTGGTGTCCTTGTGTGATACATGTTTTCTTCTCTACTCTTATTTCAGCTCATGTGATGTGATGTTTAATCTACAAATGGGTGAAAGCATGAAGTTGGGTCCATGAAATGTGGAAGTTTTTGCCTTAGTCGAAAAAACGAAATCGGCTAAGCAAAAATGGGATCCCGTTTTGGTTCAAGATCCCAAGCCTGAATCAAAAATGGGATCCCACTTTTTAAAAATTGGGATCCCGTTTCCTAGAGGGTCCCGAACCGGTGTAGAGGAAACGAGATCCCGATTTGTAAAGAATAAAAATCGGGATCCCGTTTTTCACAAACTGGGATCCCGTTTCGTAAGACTATTTTTTTTTTTTAAATGAAGAAAACTTCATTTTCGCCTACGCGCACAGGATCCCGGTTTGAGAGCGACAGTGACTACCAGACAACCTCCAGGTACCCGTACTCTTTCTTTTTTTTTTGCATTTTTTCATTTGAAATTGAAATTCTTGATAAATTTACTATTTCTAGAATGTTAATTTCAAATTTTATTTCCATTTTAAGCATTTTATTTCATGTTTTTTCTTAAATAAGAAATTTTAGAAATAGATTAAAAAAATAGGTCAAATTGTGAAGATTTTCAATAGAAACAAAAAAATAAGATTTGAACTGTAGTTTAGAAACAAAATTTAACTTTTGAAACTTGAATTATTTGATGAAACAAAAATAAAATTAATTTCAAAACCCTAATTGAAACAAAACAAAAAAAATGCATTAAATCTTAATTTCTAATAATTAATTTTAGGTCAAATAATCAATCTATTCTAAATCTAGCTTCATCTAGGGTCTATTCAAAACCTTAAGTGATGATTAAATTCAAAATCTAGCTTCATCTAGGGATCTAGGGTTCTTGAATTGAAGTTGAACTACTTAAGAAGAAATGTGGTATTTTGATGAAATGTAAATTAAATTAGGGATGGTAAATAAATCAACTCTCTTTAAAAAATATAGATGTCTATTCCATTAGAGAAAAAATGAGGATTTTGAACAATTAATTATTAGAAATTAAGATTTAAGTTATAATCTATTTTGAATAAAAATATAGTTTTTAAATACATTTTTGAGAAAAATAATGGTAAGAAATTATATAAATTAATTTAAAGAATAGAGTTTATGACATATGCATAATATTTATTTTTTGTGAAATTAAATGAGAGGGTTACTAGACACATAGAAATTAGTTTTATTAAAAATGAAGATTTAAGTTATTAAGTAGTGGCATTTTAAAACACCTAGGGGCATTGAGTGTTGGATCTCAATTGTCATGTTCTCATAGGTTAGCCCGAATGATAAGATCAAGTTCATGATTATGGAAATTATTGAGGAGAATAGCATTCAAACTTGGAAATGGTGATGCATAATTAGATTAAATTTAGGTCCTCCTATTGAAGTGTTCCTATCATATAGTACTTTCAAAAATTTAAATGATTTGTGAATAATGATCAAGTGTAATTAAATGATAAAATAAAGACAATTGAATGCCTTTGAATACTAAGCAAGTTTAGTTGGCTCATAATGTATTATTATTTGTGTAAGGGATGAAAAAAATTGAATTTAAATTTTAAAATTTTAATGATTAAATCCATGGTTTAGGATTTACCATATATATGTACTTAGAGTATTGGTCTAGGATTTAAATTTTTGCACTAGTTACCTAGACACTAAATAATCTAAATATTTTTGTTTTCTAAGTTCTTTTAGGTTCTTTCAATTACAAACAATCTAAAATAAAATAATTTCAATTCAACATTAACTAATTTTATATTATACATGTTTTATATCATAAAATTCATTTAAGTGAGTTCAATATTAATGAAAAAAATATTAAATAAAATATTCTTATATTCAATTAAAAAAAATCCAGTTAAAATATACATCAAACTCAATCTTAATCACACATAATTATGTGTTTCTATTACTATGAATAGTCAATCTATTCATAAAATAAAAAATATATCCATAAACTAGGCACTAACTTGCAAGTCCATTATTCCAAGGGTCACCCAAACTTCACCCTAAGTTCGTTAAAAACCGTAAGCCCTAAACTCTAAAATCTAAACCTTAGGACCTTATAATCAAATTTGGTTGCCTTAGGCAACTCCACCAAATTTGATTCCCTTAAGCCATGTCATTTTCTCGTAGAACCTTACTACAAAGATCCCCTTAAGCCATGTCATTTTGTAGTAGAGCCTTACTACAAAGATCCCCTTAAGCCATCGTATTACCGTAAACCCTAAACTCAAAACTCTAAACCCTAAATAGGCTAAAGACAATTTTTTCACCAAATTTTATTCACTTGAGCCATGTCATTTTGTCCTAGGACCTCACTAGACATAGATCTCCTTAAGCCATCCTATCACCCTAAATCGTAAATCAATGTCTTAAGGGGTCCTAATATGACATTTCTTAATGGGATGAAAGAAGTTTTTAAAATTTGGTGAAGTTGCCCAAGGCAACCAAATTTAACAATAACAAGATTGTGCAAGATTATAATATGAATGATATTTGAAACAAGACCTATCTCAATCAATTGTTCCACAAGAAAATATTCTTCACTAAAGCAATCATTTTGTCTTAGGACATTAAAATAAAATTTGGTTGCCTTAGGAAACTCTGCCAAATTTGATTCCCTTAAGCCATGTTATTTTGTCCTAGGACCTCACTAGACATAGATCCCCTTAATCCATCCTATCACCCTAAATCATAAATCGATGTCTTAAGGGGTCCTAATATGACATTTCTTAATGGGATCAAAAAATTTCTTAAAATTTGGTGAAGTTGCCCAAGGCAACCAAATTTAACAATAACAAGATTGTGCAAGATTATAATATGAATGATATTTCATGATCTAGGTTGGTCAGTTGAAACAAGACCTATCTCAATCAATTGTTCCACAAGAAAATGTTCTTCACTAAAAAATTCATTTTGTCTTAGGATATTAATTATAATATGAATGAGATAAATCATGATCTAGGTCGATTAATTTATGGTTTAGGGTGGTAGGATGGCTTAAGGGGATCTATGTTAAACTCTAAACCATAAACCCTATAACATTCATAAATTGTCTAATATTAATATTTAGTTGTATTTTCATTCAAGTAACTTGCCTTAGACATAAATGAGGCTTAAAATTTTATTTTATCATATGTATTCAATTAGGCCATTTATATTGAATGGTTTAAGAGTATAAATCCTAAACATGTATCTTACATTTTGAAATTACAAATCTAATGCAGGTTCACTTATATATTCTAGATATCACATGGATCGATTCAATAATATTCGCAATCAATCTCCACGCCCTCCATCTCCACCACCTTCACCTCCACCTCCACCCACTCCACCTCATAACCCCCCACCTCCACCACCTGAAATCGATTGTGCTTGTTTGCAAGCATGAATCAATTCCAATGTTAGAACCATCCAAGATCAAATCAACATTATTCAAAATGAAGAATTTGTCGCACCACCTGTGAGGATGATTGCATCTAGGATGCAAACCATTGTTGATGTTGTCAGAGCTATGGCTGGGATCTTAGATGAGCATCGACAATGGGTAGAGGAGAGGAGAACTTTTGATTCTGGAAAGGAAAACGCAAATAAATGAAGAGGTGCAGTAGAAAGCCACAATAGTTTTTAAATTAAGACAATGATCTTAAATAGTTATGAATTTATGAATTTGGTGAAGAATGGATATTTTGTGTGATGAATTTGGTGAACGATGGATATTTTGTGTGACGTGAATTTATGATTTTGGTTCTAGATGGATATTTTTAGATGGATGGTTCTAGATGGATATATATATATGAGTTAGACATAAAATGAGCTTTTTGTGAATATTTAAAGTTTATTGTTTACTATGTACACATGTATTAAAATTGCACATATAGTTGTTAAATTTTGAAATTTGTATGTACATAGTTTACTTTAATGATGTATGCATGCAAATTATGCATGGTATTTTTTATTTTAAATGTATGTACATGTTAAATGTATGTATGTTAAATGCATGGTATTTTTTAATTTTAAATGTATGTACATAGTTTACTTGATCAAGTTCAATCAATATATATGTGTGTTTCAATTTTATATGATCTTAATATGTGTATGCATGTATCATATTTAAACAAATTTGCATGTGTGTTTCAAATTTAACTATTTATTGTAATTTTTTAAGTTTGTATGTTAATTTAGTATAATTTAATGGAGGTGCACACTTATATCTCATATCATGGATGATTTTAATATCAATGATATCATCAATCCACCACCTCAGCCTCCCTCCACCTCCACCTCCACCTCCACCTCCACCTCCACCTCCACCTCCACGACCTGTTGCATTTGATGAGGCTTGCTTACGAGCATGCATAAATGATCAAGTTGCATCAATACAAAATCAAATCAATGTTATGCAGAGTCAAGCATTGATTCCACCCCATGTTAGACGTTTTGTATCTGTAATGCAAAACGTTGTGGATGCCATCAGGACCATTGATTCTGATCTAGATAGGCATAGACGAGACAAAGAACAAACGAGACAATTTTATGTTGATGGTATCTCTTATAAAGACATATTAGACCTTAAAATAATGAAATCCCACCTAGCCCCCTACTTTCTCGACCCCGTTACTCGACAGCCCATTCCTGCGAACAAATCTAGAATATCCATGAGGTGGTGCATACATCCACAAATGAGTGCACATTTTTGGGATCGATGGTATATGGTTTTTGATAGTCCCCCACATGCTAATTGGGAGTGCCCATTGTATTTTTTGAGGAAATTATATGGAGAGTTTGTTATGGGGCACAAGCCCAATTATTTTGATTTTAAATCATTTCAGGGTGTTGGTGGCAGCATGACACAACAGAGGTTAGGGGAAAGGGTTGATCCCCAACACCCTGTGCATGCACAACCCCTTGTTGTTGCTCCTGGTCCTCCCATTCCTGCACCTATGCATCATCGATCTATGGTCTTGACATTAGTTTCCCTTAGTACACTCACAGGAGACCTTGATCAGCATGCTTCTGCGATAGCAGGTGGGGAGCATAGAGACGATGATGATGGAGGAGTGTTCTATGGAGCTGGTCCGAGTACCACTCCAAGATTGTTGAGGCCCATCCCACATGTATGCACTAGTTGCCATCAAGTATGCTATGGACCTGATCAGGCCACACCTAGTTCCGGTGGACATGGAGATTTTGGTGGTTCATTTGGTCACACCAGTTCATTTGTAGATTTTCTGACAAGAGGCAAACATCTCGAGGACACTGGTACATAGGTATAAATATGCATCTACACGTTCATTTTATAAGAATTTTTATGAATGTATATACCAAAGTAAATTTTGCAATACATTTTAATAATCAAACTGTTTGGTGTACAAACGATAGTAACGATGGGGCAATCATCTGTTCCACGAGTACATACATCGACACCAGTCCTAATCGACAACCCTTATGGGGTATTTTGATTTCAATTTTTTAAATTATAAATGAAATGATTTTTAACTTGAGTTTTAAATTTATAATTGAATAACATATATGTTTGAAATATTAATGTTGCTTTAGGTGAGTCAATTGGCTTCCACGTTGATTCCACCCGAGGGGTTGTCGAGCACTCCTCCACTATCGGTCGTCGTAGACCAGGGGCAGGTACATTTATATTGTAAATTTTTTAACTTACATTAGTATAGTTACAATTATGAATTTTTAATTCACTATATATATGAAATGTGCATGTATACGTGTAAATATTATAAGCTTGTGTTACATGTCTACATGTCTATCTAGGTTGATACCACAATCAGAATGGGCATTGGGCAAACATTAGATTTTGCAGTTACTCGTGAGGCCTCTGATTTTCAGGTTGTTTAAATAAATTTCTACAAAAAATGTGCAAACTTGAATATATATATATTTACCTAATTCAAGTATGTACATGCTTTAAATTTGATCTTGTAGGACTTTGTTAGTGCAACTTTTAGCCCTGACCCAGACATAGTTACACCTACAAGAGGGCATGTGGAGCAGGCTCTAGATCAAATGGTAATTTAAATTTTTTATTATATTTAAATTCAATTATAAATTATATATTATGAATATATAACTAAATAATTTTAAATTTTAAATTGAATATTAATATAATTTGAGCTAATACATGTTTTAAATTTTTTTTCTTTTATAGCATGTGACACATCTAGTAGTTGAGAATGCACAAGCATGTCTTGTAGAAGAGGGTGCACAAACTATGGATATGGTACAATTAAAATATGATAAATTATAAATTAATTTCAATTAAATCATTTTTAATTGTAGACTTGTGCATGTAATTTCAACTTTTTTTGTCTTGTTTGTGTAGATTGATTCAGAGAATGTAGAGGTTGCTGCAAGTGCAGTGGAGCATCCAAACCCAGATATGATGGTAATTTAATTTTAATATGATGAATTATAAATTAAATTGTAATTAATTTTTTTTCATTGTCTTACATATGATTTCATCTTTCTCTTGTACAAAGTGTTTAAGGTCATCTGCATAGTCGACATGGCACGAAGAGGTCTCTTGATTATAGAGACAATACATGACCTAGAAACATGATTTTGTGGGTTATATTTGTTTATTTTGTGGACTATATTTTGGGTTTGTCACGTACTCTGTTGGACTTTATAATTCATGGTTCTTGAGTACTTAGTTAGAATTTAGTTCATGGGTTGTACTATGATGGACTTTTTTTCATGCACTTAATATATTTACATAAATAATGGACTTTATTATTGTTTGAAATTTTAATTTACACATATACATTTATGAATTTTATGTTCATAGTCAAGATATTAATATAGGAAATCTATGTGAAATTAAATATAAATATGAAATTAAAGTTGAAATTAATAAGACATTTTAATAATTATAGTTTACAAATTTAGTGATCTCATACATGATATATACATTCAATAATTATCTAAACCATACAAGATTAGAGAACAAAAGAATTAATAAGTTCTACAAATAATTAAATCCAACACTAATTTATAAGCTGTCAAAACAAATAATGGCATCCAATACTATTTTTTAAGTTGTCAACACAAATAATGGATTCCAATACTAAATTATAAGGCGTACATTGAAAACAAATAAGGGGACATCTTAAGGGGTCATAATACAACGTCTTAAGGGGACATCTTAAGGGGTCATAATACGATGTCTTTAGGGGATGTCTTAAGGGTTAATAATAGAGCGCCTTAAAGGGATGTCTTAAGGGTTCATAATAGAACGTCTTAAGGGGTCATAATACAAAGTCTTAAGGGGATGTCTTAAGGGTTCATAATAGAACATATTAAGGGGATGTCTTAAGGGTTCATAATAGAATGTATTAAGGGTTCATAATGCAATGTATTAATGGTTCATAATACAATGTCTCAAGGGGATGCCTTAAGGGGTCATAATACAATGTCTTAAGGGGATTTCTTAAGGGGTTATAATACAATGTCTTAAGGGGTCACAATACATTGTCTTAAGGGAATGTCTTAAGGGGTCATAATACAACATCTTAAGGATATAATTGATTCAACAATAATGTATGCATGAAATTTAGTGATTTGAAGACATACAAGGACATATATGTACATATATGTCATCTCAAAATAATGTTTACAAAATTTGGATATGCCATCTCAATAACATCTCAAACTCATGCCTAGAATGTACTAGGTCTTCACACCGCCTAATATCAAAAAGGTACAAGCAATATCAATGAAATCATCAAAACATACATAATTTAATTTATATAAAACTAACTATATGTACACAACTCAAGTACCTACATTTAAAAGTATTCCACACGTGTGTAGGTTGAATCCAAGCATCCTCTCATTTTTGTTTCAAAGTATGAGATCAATGCAATGATGGCTTAAGGATACAAAAAAAGGATAATAAATCAATTTAAACTATTAATGTACAAGAAATATCAATCAACCAATCAAAACATGTATTTAAATACATTTTTCACTAATAATTACCTCTATTTCAAAGGACAATATAAAACTTAAAGTATATTTACCTGTATTTACTTATTCCATTGTACCATCTGCATCCTCTCTTTTTTGTAATCCATCTATGATTGTCTCATGCTCTTCCATAAAAATTTTCCATAACACTTTCTTTGCAGGTCTTCTGCGATACCGATCTAGTTTTATATTTGTTGCCACCACCAAATGTGAATAATGTATAATTTTTTTATGCGGTTCATAATCTTCGAATGCAGGTAGACCATTCTTCCTTGCTATGTATTTTTGTAGCCAAGTACCAACAACCACAACTGATCCTATTGGAAAATATGAAAAAAATCATCATATAAGTTCTCAAATTTTTCTTAATGAGATGAAAAACTTGTTCTAAAATATTGTTTAAGGGGATCGAAAAAATTGTTATCAAAATTTTCTTAAGGGGATGTCTTAGGGGGATCATGGTACCTGTTGTATAATGATAGCCATCATAATCTTCTTGAGGTGATATTAACTTATTTTTACTCTCCACACAATGAGCTAACCAATATTCTATTTTCTCTTCATTCCCCTCAGGTGCAACAACAACATACACATGTCCTGCAAACAAAAAATGATTTAATAACTTGCACATATCAATATAAAAAATTTAGTAGTACAAAATAACTTAATAAAGCAAAATTAAATGAAATAAATTGAATTAAATTACCTTCTTGTACAAGGTTTGAAACACAGTCATAGTCTTCAGATGCAAACACTTGATCATTTTCTTCAATAGTTCTTTCATATTGATCATGTGCTTGTGAAGGTGTCAACGATCTTTGCTCCCACTGTTCAACCCATTCTATATTTTCACATGCTTCCCAATCTCCTGAGATGCAAAACTGGAAAAAACATGCAAGCTCCCTTGTCTAGATAGTCCATGTGCTTGCTGTCGAACTCCTAAACAAATGCCATTTAGTAGATCCACTAATTGTCTCACAGTCAGCTCTAGGTACAATGTTATCTTCTTCAACCAACCAAAAAAAATGATGAACTCTAGAGTACTCACTCAAACTAGGTGTAGATAATATTGTATTACACCAATTGACAATCCCACGTGCATCTTTAAATTTTACTGCATCTTCAAATTTTAATTGTTCTCTAGCAAGAATTCTTTTGACACACGTACCAGCTCCATCATGTTCTCCTTTACCATGCCCAGCTTCAAAAAAACTCCATATATGTTGGACATTAAGTTCTTTGTGAATCCTACTTAACCAATAGAACATTCGAGCATTCTTGAACTACCTTGTACAATTATCTGACCATATGAGGTGTTCTTTCATATGGACTCCTCTTTCTCTTAAATTTTTGTAAAATATACTGAAACAGTATTGAACAAACTCTGATGAGTGTAATCGGTTGTCACTCAAATAAAAATGATACTCCCTCAGAACTTTTCTATCATCCTCAGTGCTATTATTTGCATGTCTATAAACAATATGGACAAACATAGCTACTTGCACTGAATTATAATACTGTGATTGAATTTCCTCTTGCAGAGCTAGAGTATAATTTTTTGCAAAATCAACCACTGAAAGTATAGTACCAATTGGAAATGTGTTTCTACATGCGTGAAATTGGCCATCAACCCATCAAGCATGTTGAGAGTGCATGATATATTTTGGTACTATCTTATTCTTAAATTCACTCATGAATGCATGCACACTAACTTTTTTCTATAACTAAATCACAACGCTTTCCTATTTTTCCATCTTTTAAAGAATAGTGAACATTCTTAAATCTTTTAACTTCTACTAATTGTTGTCCAAAATCATTATCAACACTTTCATGCATACAAATTCCTAAGAATGAAAGGTTTCCACAGTTAATACATTGTCTAGAAATACAAGAACTTAAATAAAAAAAATACCATTAGATATTTCACAAAAAAAACTTGAAATAAACTCCCTTATTGCTTCAGGTGGCATATTAATACCGCATTCCTGTATAATCATGTTAGTATGCAAGGTACAACGTATATATCGAAAAACATCATAAAAATAACAAAATTGAATATGCTTTTTACAACAACAAGATATTTGTTGCTTATTAATTTTTACATACCACGGTTTACATTTTTCAAAAGACCTTTGACTTATTTTAATATTACCAGGTAACACTAAATCACCACAATTTTTTTTATAAAATTCAATTTGTGTTGTATCTAATAGGTGTTTTGGGTGAGGATCGTGAACTTTGGACCCCACCTTTAATTTTAAAACATCTCTAGCATTAGATGAAACCCTAGTATTATGATGCCAATATTTTTCAATCAAAGATTTAATTTCAACATTCAATTTCATATCAGACCTCGGGAGTCGACCATTGAAACTCCAACATTGGTTGATACGATCATTTTCTATAATTATTCTTCTTTTTTCCACTCTTAGCAATGTTTTAGGATGTATTTTTAATGCTTCACTAATATTTCTTACCATTCTTTTATTCAAAGTTTCTTTATTAACTATAACAATTGTTATAGCTCTTCTTGCTGCATTTCTATCTTTAGATCGACTATTTTTTCCAATCGATTGAATGGCACTAGCAACAATACACATAGCGTGTTTTAATGATTGATCTTTTCTTTTTGGTTTAACAAAAAAGCCTAACCTTTTCATTATTTTCCTCATTTTTTGCATTCTCATCAATTGCATCATTAGTTGACATTGAATTATAATTTTTTTACAATAAAAGAATTCGTTGTATATTTTATTTGCATGTGTTCTTATTTGCCTCCAAGAAATTTGACCAGGAAGATTATCAAAAACACCACTTTCAATTTAAAAAAAAATATTTTCATTAAATTCAACATCACATTCTAGATTTTCATCTTCATCTTCATTTTCATCTTCAATTTCATTTTCATTTTCATTTTCAACGTCAAAACGATTTACTTTTTCATCTTCATTTTCATCAACAAAACGGTTTTCATTTTCATTTAAATCAACAAAACGGTTTTTGTTTTCATTTTCAATAAAAGGATTATTCTCAATTTCATTTTCAACAAAAGGATCATTCTCGCTATCATTTTCAACAAATTCTATAAAATTTTCATCTCTCTGAATATTATCAATGTCAACATCGTTAAGTCCAGCATCTTGTAAAATTTCTGCATACGAATTCACCATTTCACTAACATGTGGATTTGAAGATGTACCTAGATTTGTGCATATTGAAACATTATCCATAGCATTGAAAGAGGGATTTGAAGACATAGCAGGACTTGATTGTATAATCACATTCTTCTCTAAATTGACTTCTTGCAAATTTGCTTCATCTACAACCATGGTCTTGTCTATGTTTTCATCTTCAATAGTTGTGGAATTGGATGCTCCACCATCATTCATTAATTTAATTCTCATTATTCTTTCTCTTTGTCTCTATCTCTCCTTCTCTTTGTTTGCTTCAATTTCTTCAGGAGTCAATTTCTTCCTCCTCTTATTACGACATTTATCTCCCATGATTATAAAATTCTCAAGCACAAATGAATGTAAATAGTGAAATTCTTCAAAAAAATCGATTCAAATTGGAAGTTCAAGACCTAAAAGGACTAAATTCTTCCTCTTGTGTCCCTCAAAACAAGTCATGCCTCCTTTGAAAAAATCAATTCATATTGCAAGTTGAAGACCTTTTGTTCTTTCTTTGAAAAAATGGGATCTCTCCTTTGAAAAAAAAATCAAAAAACCAAGTCACCACCTGCAAAAAAATGCTCAATCAAAAAAAAAGACCAATTTTACTATTCTTGGCCATACATGTGAAGTTGCAAACTTCACAGTAAAATTTGACGGTAATTTAAAATAACACAATTCAAGAAAAATGGGATCCCGATTATAAAACAGGATCCTGTATTATTAAAAACGGGATCCCGATTATAAATCGAGATCTCGTTTTTTTTAATTTGAATATTTTTTGGCCTTGTGGTCGAGGTTTTGCTTTAGATTTTGGTTCGGGAAAAGCATTGGGAGTCCGAACCTAAGCATTTAACCTGGTTTGACCTACAGCTTGAAGGTTTTAACAATGTTAGGGAAAAAAATCGAGTTTGGACATATGGCTGACGACTGTTTTTGCAGAATTTTTTGATGAAATTAAAACCCATTTTAGATAAGACAATGCAGATTTCAAATATATAATTTTTTTTACAATTGGATTATTTTTTTTATTTTTCAATTAATTTCTGATGAAATTGGTCCATAAAATTTAAATATCAGTATTCTTTACTATTTTAATAACTTTTGATCAACATAACATTTTGACGAACGGATTGTAAAAGGGAAAACTTTAGACAATTCTTTTCAATTTAAAAATAAAATGCAAAAAATGATAACTTTAGGTCATCTTATGCATGTCGTACATGACGATGTTTCTAAACGTCAAATATGCCTGATAAAAAATTAACAAAAAAAAAAATTCAATTAAAAATTACAAAAAAATATTCAGGGCACGCTTCAGTGAGTCACAAGTCTTTTCCCAAAAGGATTTAGAAAAATATGATAATTTAAGTCAAAATATGGATGTCGTACACGTGCATGGTATGGTAAAAAAAAATGACTTTTAAATAGTGGTTTTTACAAATGCCTATTGAAACTCAATTTGTACAATGTAGGTATTAAAATAAATTACATATTTGGAAACTAGACTCTAAGTACTACATTTTATGATTACTGACTTGTTTGAAGATTTCATCTCTAAGTGCTTCAAATTTTAAGGTCAAATATGTCAAACTCTAAAAATCAGGGAAAACACTTCCACTTTTTGGCCAAAAAGTGGACTCAACTTCTTGCCAGCACCCAAATGGGAATGGTTAATTTTAATATATGTTGATTCACCCCCCCTCTCAACACTACATTGTGTTCAATAGTTACCCTCCCTCTAATGAGCTTCATGAAGCTGAGAGGAAGATCAAGTGCTTCGAAAATGTGTGACAATCATGCGAGAGTGTAGCTTGAAACCTACAAGAGAAATGGTGTAGAGAGAATGATGTTAGAGTAAAAGGTTAATTACTTAATTATTTTAATTAAGTTACCTTTTATATTTCTCTTAAGATTAACTTAGTTTTCATTTTGTACGCATTTAATAAGTATTCTAATTATTAAATGCTCCCTTTTAGGTTACACTTTAGGGTTTCTTGATCTCCTTCATAAGGATTCATCTCATTCTATTATTACACTCTCTCTGATTAACACATCTTTAGCTTTCAGAGCACCCTTTTTCTTTTTTGTCTCCACCTCTTCCTTTATGTGAGTTTATTTGCATGTAGGTGATCTTCAGATTTTGTGAAATTGGCTTTCTTAACTTTTACATGGTATCAGAGCTCTAGACCTGCTACTTCCTATTCGTATTTTGAAGGATTTCTAGAGCTTTGAGGGTTTGGGGTTTTTTTTTATCCAAGGCATACCTCTTTTATTTGGTGCATTTTGAGTCAATTTGGACCTCACCATTACGTCTGGAATGTTTGATTTAGTCAAGATTGACCTTTGTTTCATCAAATTTGGCTTCACGGCGTCCGATCTGCGAGGGTTTGAAGTTTTTTGAAGGGTTTCTGATCCAGAGTGCACCTGCAATTTTGGAGCATTTTGAGCCCAAAAGGACCTCACCATCACGTTCAAAGCACCCAAAAACCCCAGAATCGATTGTCAAATCATTGAAATCGGACACAGTGACTCCAGGAGGCAAAAAAAAATCATTTATGGGTCGTACGGCCTAGTATGACACACAATCTGAGATTTGCTTTTTTAAAACAGTGTTAAATGGGCACTGCCGTTAGTAAACCGCTAGTGGTTAGTCTAACCGCCAGGCTTAACCCCCAAACCCTTTTGGAGCAGTTTTGGTATTTTGGCCATAACTTTTACATACAAACTCGTTTTTCAAAAACAAAATATCATCGGAAATCTGGTTCCAAGCACTTTCCAATGGTGCAAGTTTGATTTTTTGGTTTTTCTATTTTGATGCCTTTTTTTCCAGTCAAAGTCCAAACATATGTTTTGCACTCCCAGGGTGTAAATTTTGTGTCTAGACTCCGTTTTGCACAACCAAATAGGCATTGGAAAGGTGTTTCAGTGATCTTTGCAGATCTGCAGTTTTTTTTATCATAAAATTTACTAGGTACATTTTATTTAGATTTTTGTCTTTTTACACTTTGCTTAATTACTTGGATGTTCTGGCAACTACATGGGATCTATTTGCGTTGGATGGGTTATGTTAATTTGATTTATCGTTGCTGAGAGTTTCAGTATCTAATTATTTTATTTGAGTGAGTATCATGGGTTTTTCTACTCACCCTTATGTGATCAAGCTGGATAATGATAACTATGAGTCTTTGCGTCATGGCATCCTGAAACATCTCAGGTGGCTTGGTATTTTGGGTAGAAGCACAAAGATGAGTCCACGAAACGTGGAAGTTTTTGCATTAGGCAAAAAAATGAAATCAGCTTGCAAAAAACAAGATCCCATTTTTAATAAACAGGATCCCGTTTAGGTTCAAGACCCCGAGCCAAAAATGGGATCCCGTTTAGTAAAAACGAGATCCTGCTTTTAAAAAAATGGGATCCCACTTTTTTAAAAATGGGATCCCATATTTTAAAAAGCAAGATCCCGTTTCTTAAATTCATAAAAAACATTTTATGAAACGGGATCCCGTTTTTTAAAATTTTAATTTTTGGTTGGGTTTTTGCTTTGTTTTTCGGTTCGAGAAAAGGCTTGGGGACCCGAACCTAAGCTTTGGACCTGGTTTGACTTGCAAGTTGAAGGTCCTAGCAATGTCACAAAAAAATACTGAGTTTGGGCATATGGCTGATGCCCTTTTTTGCAGAATTTTTCGATGAAATTAAAACCCATTTTAGATGAGACAATGTAGATTCCAAATATGTAATTGTTTTTACAATTGGATTATTTTTTCTATTTTTTAATTAATTTATGGTGAAATGGGTCCATAAACTTTAAATATTAGTGTTTTTTACTATTTTAATAACTTTTGATCAACATAATATTTTGACAAACGGATTGCACAAAGGCAAATTTCAGACAATTCTTTTCAATTTAAAAAAAAAATGCAAAAAATGATAACTTTAGGTCATCTTATGCATGTCGTACATGACGATTTTTCTAAACGACAAATATGTCTAATAAAAAATTAACAAAAAAAAAAAATATTTAATAAAAAATCACAAAAAAATATCTAGGGCACGCTTCAGTGAGTCACAAGTCTTTTCCCAAAAGGATTTAGAAAAATATGATAATTTAAGTCAAAATATGGATGTCGTACACGTGCATGGTATGGTAAAAAAAAAATGACTTTTAAATAGTGGTTTTTACAAAAGCCTATTGAAACTCATTTTGTACAATGTGGGTATTGAAATAAATTACATATTTGGAAACTAGACTCTCAATACTACATTTTATGATTAGTGACTTGTTCGAAGATTTCATCTCTAAGTGCTTCAAATTTTAAGGTCAAATGTGTCAAACTCTGAAAATTAGGGAAAACACTTCCACTTTTTGGCCAAAAAGTGGACTCGACTTCTTGCCAGCACCCTTTTGCCTCATTTGTATGGACTCATACCTACACCAAACACATCAAGGATTTTATCAGCATGGGTTATTATTCAAGATCATATTGTAGGGGTTATTGGTTGTAGTGTTGATTTTGAGACTTTGTGTGCTTTATCTGACATTTCTTGTCCTCACACACTTTGGCAATATCTTTGGCAGATTTTTGAAGACTCTAATATCCCTCCATCCCTAGAGGATGCCATTGCAAATTGTCTCATCCCTCTTGCAGATGTAGATTTCATACCCTATGATAATTGTACTCTAGAAGAGCTTGAGTATATCACAAGTTTTGCATGTGTTGATGGTTCAACAACTTGTATTCATGTTCCCACTCTTCAGATTGAGAATTCATCAACATCTCCTATTGTTCCTGATTTAGTGCAATAGGGCATCATTCATCTTCCAGACATAGCTACTTTAGACTCTTATGTTGCAGATATATCTCTCTTGTTTGTGGAGTCCTAGACATTGTAGATTTGGAGGATTATTTTGACATTCATCTCCTCTTTGTTGACAGCCACATGACCGATGTTGGCCCATCATGTTCGTCATCTTTGGAGCATGTGCTTCATCAGTCTTCACAAGTTTTAGGATTGGCATTTTCTCTTTCCGACTTGAGGACGCTTGAGCAATTTTCAAAGACACCTGCCATTTGGATTTGGATTCCAGATTCACCCATGTTTTTGGATTGGCTTCACATTTCATCAGTTGGCCTATTTCTTCCTAAGGGGAGAAATGTTGTTTGCAAGCAGTGGATCATATTCTATCTTTTTTCCGATGATACAGGGGTTATTTCTTTGTGGGGGGATTTGTATCCTCTTTTTCTCTCTCCTATGGGGGGAACATATTTTGTACTTGTGTGATAGAAGCAATTCTTCGGGGGTCATGTTGAGTCCTCCTTCTATCTCTCTTCTTCTTTCACTCTTGTATTTCCATCTTTTTTTGGAGAGGATTTTTTCCCACTGGGTTTTCTCCTTTACTCCACTTTATAGAGATTTGGTTGTGATTGGATACCTCATCATGCCTATTTGTTGGGACCCAAGTTTTCTTTCTAGCTTGTAGTTGCATTGCTTTCATGCATTTATTTTGTAGCTACTCCCTAAGTTCATCTTAAGGGGGGGTGTTAGAGTAAAAGGTTCATTATTTAATTATTTTAGTTAAGTTACCTTTTATATTTCTCTTAAGATTAACTTAGTTTGCATTTTGTAGGAATTTAATAATTATTCTAATTAATAAATGTTCCCTTTTAGGTTACACTTTAGGGTTTCTTGATCTCCTTCATAAGGATTGATCTCATTGTATTATTGGGTAAGTGCACCAATCTGTGACACAATTTAGGTGCCAAATTGAAAAAATGATTAAAAAAACCCCGAAATAAAGCCTTTGGTGCACGCAAAATGTTTAAAAATACATTTGGTGCACACCAAATTTGGCATGCGCCAAATGTATTTCTAGACATAAAATGCAAAAGTCGGGTTTGGAACCCTCATTTTGTCTTCAACCCGCGGCTTGAGAAGGAAGATTTTAGCTCTGCAACTCACGCTTGCCAAATCTCCTCCATTATTTGCATCCTTAGCTTGCCATTTTCCACAAGAATGCTGCCAACATGTCAGAGAGGTCGAAGATTGCAAAGAGGTTTGTATTTTTATTCTATTTATTTTGAATTTGATTTGGAATGCAACTTTAAATAGATTTTTATAATAAAATTTTGTTCTAATTCTCATGGAATGAATCTCCACCTCAAAACATTGAGAATTCACAATCACCCCCTCATCAAAAGCCTCCTATATAAGAACAACCCGAAATCCCTCCATCAATTCATAGGCATCCTCAAGGAACACAAAAAATATTCAAAATTAAATTGAAAACAGTAAAAGAAACATTCAACAATTAATTGCAAGATTAACCGAGCATGTCGAAACCCACCCTTATAGGAGACCTGGATTGTTGAATCATTGAAGTCAATTTTAACTCATGTAGGAGAAATGAGCGAGGAAATGAATTTTTGGTCAACTAAGAGAGATGAGATGAGGCAATTTTATGCTAATGGTTTGTCATATGCAGATGTCAAAAAACTAAAAATTAGCAAAGCCGATTTTTGTGCCCTATTTAAAGACCCAAAAACCAATGAACCTTTGTCCCATGCATGCAGGAGGTTCCCCATCCATTGGTGCCACCATGATTTAATTAGAAAAAATTTTTGGGAGCGGTGGTGGATGGTATTTGACTAGCATCCATGCAATAACCATGAGGTACCGCAATACTTTTTGAGGGAACTCTAGTGCGAGTTTTTCCTCAATAAAATGCAAAACTATTTTGACATCTTAGAATTTCAGGGTAGAGGTGGGGGCTCCACACACGATAGACCTGTTGCATGACGTAATCCACAGTTGGCACCGAGAGCCTTGGGTAGACCCATGGTGGAGCATGTCGTTGTTCCTTCCATTGTTAAGAATAGTGTAGAGGTGGACATGATGAAGTCGATTGGCTCACTCACCCAGACCATTTTACAGTGTGTGAGTCCTCTAGTAGAGCCTGGTGTGGAGGAGACATGTAAGCCCCAAGCTCCACCCCACCATTGTGGCGCTTGTGGTGTTGTTTGCACATATGATTATCAAGGTGATCATGATGCAGCTACACAACCTACGTCAGTTGCAGAGATGATGGCTTTCACAGATGATATTCTAAATGATACATTCGACATTGACACTCAGGTAAAATTTAGCAAGTTATTTTAATGTTGTTTATTAAAATATATTTTGAAATTTAAGAATAACTAAATTAGTAGAATTTTGATATGATGAAATTTCAGGGTCGCACTGTTCATGAGGGATGCTCTATTCCTTCAAACCCTTACACATTCTCGACGATGAGTCCATAGGTATGCAACTAGTATTAAAGATATTATTATTGCATTTGAACAGTTGAATGTTATATTTGAATGTTTGTCTCATAACATGCTTTGGATTTCAAACAGTTTCCTGGTGCACCTTCTTCCTTCACACCTCATGATTCATATCCTCAAACAATGTACACTCAGGTAGCCTTTATTCATTAATAGGGTTGTAAATCTATGTTAGCTAGTTTTCATAATTTTGTGTATATACAAATCTAAGAAATTGATGAGAAACACAAACATTGCATTCAAGTATTCCTTGATCGTGTCACATTATGTTCTCTTATATCAACATGATACATGAGATATTGTTTCATTTGCAGCTATTGACAAGAGATAGCCCTGGTGATGTTGGTGGCATGATGGACCATGGAGTTGTTGTAGCAATAGCCAGTTCTGATCCATTGAGAGAGGTATGGAATAGATTAGTCAATTTGACATTATATTTTCTCTTTTATGGTCTATTATAGAAAATTTTCACGATAATTTTATGTAGTTTAATTTCTATCTTCATGGTTGCTATAGGTGGTTGTCACTCCAGATCGTGGACATGGTGATATTTTAAATGTGCATGATGACTATATGTATGCGGTAAGTGATTATATTTTGTTATATACCATTCCATAATTCAATTTCTATGTTTTAACATCTTTACTTTTAATCCTATCAGTTGAAGGTCCAGAGTGAAGAGAGGAAGAGTAGCAGGCGTGTTCGAAAGACAAGACAAGCAACAGTCACTCCATCTAGCTGAATTTTGAAGGCAGCACGGGATCTATTTCCTTCCCCTAGAGGGAAATGACTATGTATTAGTGTTGTTTGTTGTATGCCTATGTGGCATTTTGGAACATATGTTTTGTACTATTGATATATACGTGATATTTTGTCCAAATGGCTCCTTTGTACTAAGTCTATATGGTTTTTTAGATATATTTACATAATTTTATCAATATATATCATTATATAGCCTTTCAGATTTTTGATTAAAGAAACTCTTATTTTGCTACTGCCATTCTTGAATGATGTTATCATGTGTATCGTGTAAGTTGTATTCTTGAATTTTGTAGGCATGGATTTTGTTTACATCTAATACTTAATTAATTACTATGGAATGCTCAATAAGCCCCATCTAAAGCGTATTGTATAAGTAAGCTCCATTTGTGTTGGTTTGTATCCTTTGGAATGCTTCAATTACTTGTGCCTCACCGATGCAGAGGCAAGGAGGCTCAAACCCAATCAGTCTGACAACCTGCCTTCAAGGGGCTCCTAACAAGATTAATACAACCTATTTTAAGCAATCTACACAACCTCAAAGCCCCATCAAACCAAACTCTTCATTCAACACCTTACCCAACAATCCACCCTTGTAGCACTCTGATGTAGAGCCAAGGTGGAGAAGACTCACAACAATGGAAATGCCAATTCTCAATCAAGAACTCTTCTTCATAATGATTCAGCCTAATAGGCATCAACCCACCCTCAAGGGTCTCAACTCCTCAACCTTGCAAATGAGCAACAAGACTCCACCAAGGCCCTACAAAGACCATCAACATTCATATAATGACAATTGAATCAATTGACAACAATCCCTAAGTCAAATTCATCAAGGTTTCCAAAACTCACATTTGTGACTAGTTATTCTTGTAGTACTCAAAACTCCGTTTTAGCCAGATTTCTCCCAACCTTTCCAAACCACTAGACAATTACAAGATGGATTGAGATACCCTTTTCATGGCTACACAACATACCAAAGAATCAATGGTCTCTCTTTTGGATTGACATAAACTTTCAACACACCTACTTCAATTTTGGCTTCACAATTAGCCCCTTTTTTCCAAAGGGACCATGCTTCCAACTTTAGGTATCCATCCAAACACCTTGGATAGTCTTAGGTCATGGTTCCAAACCTCAAATTTTGTCATTAGTTTGTGTCTACAAAGCCTCTAACTCACAAAACCCAAGAAACCCTCCTAAACCTTCACAAAATCAAGGGTTTTAAAGAAACATACAACTCCGGACCTCTCTCAACACTTCCAAAGCCCCAAAAACCTCAAAATACTTCTGCACGGACTCATCAAACCCTCACATAACCCTTATAGGCATTAATTCTTAAAAACCTCTCTTTGGTTCCTCACTTCCATGTTGGAAAACTCTTGTTTAGTCTTAGAATAGTCACAAAAACACCACAAAATTATGACTCCTTATTCCAAAATGAGTTGACACATTGTTTATAACATTTTTTCAATCAATCCACTGAGATATAGTAGCAAACAATAGGTGGATTGATTGTTACATCACAAATTTCCCCTTAAACCCTTGATTCAGCAACACTGGGACAATCACTGTTTGTGTTGGTTCTCTCTACAAACAAAGAGTTAAGACACCAAATTAAAAAAAAATGAATTAGAAAACATATAGATATATCCTCTAAAATTATTAGACCATGAACAACCTATATGTGCCCGTACAAAACTGAAAAAGATCAAGAAAATAGTATTTTTCTAGAAAATTGCTCAAAACTGTGGTGTTTATTGTGTAAAATTATTACAAAACTTCTTCCACTCTCTCATTCGAGCCTTGGTAAGGATTTTTAAATAATTTTCCAACAACCATATTCTCCCCAACGCCCATAACCAACCTTGGGATTAGTTGGTCCCTTAATTACATTTGTTTGTGTTAAAGTTGCTTTCTCAGCATTTTACAACTTATATGATTTCTAATTGACTTCTAAGACACAAAACACCCTTTATTTGCATTATGTTTGATCTCTCAAAGCTTATTAGACAAAATAAACCTAAAGACACTAACATTTACCTATTGATGTATTCAAATAAAAAAATTGATGATGTGGTGTAGGTGCTCTTGCACCAAACTCAAAATCCGATCCAAGCCTAATTTCTCGCAAACTTTCCAAAACACTTGACCATTTAAAGGTGGATTAAGATACCGGGTTACACAACATATTCCAAAACCAATAGTAACTCTTTTGGACCAACATGGACTTTCAATAGACCTCCCTTACTCTAGGCTTCACAAGTAGGCCTAATTTCCAAAGGAACCCCCTCACAAACTCACCTCCAAACCAAGGAAACTTGAAAAATTCTTAGGGATGCTCACCAAACTTAGGATTCTCCCATTTTAAGATCCCCAAGAACTTTTTCTATTCCTCTACTCACAAACCATCCTAAACCTTCACAAAAAGAAGGGTTTTAAAGAAACTCATAACTCCAGACCTCCCCCAATCCTTCCAAAGGTGAAAACACCCCACAATACCTCTGCCCTAACTTAAAGGACACTCACAATCCCATTCCTTTCAGTATTTCTCAGATTCAGTACTTGAGTTCCTTACTTTCATGGTGGAAACACCCCTGAACAACATTAGAACTTCACACCCCGTTGAGTTTATTCATTCTCTCAGCCTCCAAAGTATTCATACACCAAACTAATCATGGTATAGGCTAATCCACCGAGTAACAGGGTCAGAATAGTAGGTGGATTGGCTAATGTGTCATGGTGTTGCCCTCAAAACCCCTAACACAAAAAATAGAGCAGTAACCAAGTTTGCTGATCCCACACACACCAACAGTGGATTTAAACCTTTAGAATAGATGCAAAGAGAGTAAAAAAATATGCAATCAAGTATCCAAAGCCTCATGTCATGATAGACTTGTATGGGCCTATGCAAGGCAAAGAAAATTCAGGAAAACAAAGAAAACCAGTTATCAGTGTTTTCAAGTATATTTTGTTATTAGAAACTTAACAAAATCAACCCTCAACTCAAGGTATTACAACAATATATCTTGATACCACCTTCCAACTACCCCTTGAGCCGATCAACCACCATAACCACCCTTTGTTAGACTTCTAAGATGGCAATTTGCCAATTTTTGCTCTTAATTACCATTCATTCACAACTTGATTTTGCAAATACCACCTAACTGACCTATTAAGCCTTTTAAATACAATTGCAAGGTATTTACATAGCATATAGAAATATAGAGAGAAAATACAATAAATCTTTTAACTAATGAATTGTAAAAAATGGACTTTTGTAGTTTATATTCATGTCATTGATTACATTGCATTGCACATCTTTCAAAGTCAAAGCATTACTTCACTTTGCATAATTAATAAGTAGATGCTGATAGATGCCAAAAATTTAATTATAATATAGTTTGAACAAAGTCAACCTAAGCAGTTATGCAATTTCTTCACATTGCATAACTAATAACTAGGAGCAGCTGCCAATTGCATTTTCTTATCATGGCATTCTATGAGACCAAATTTCTTTGAGATATTTTTTCAAATAGTTCCCTGCCTTGTCTATGTTACCACATTTTTCATACATGTCTACCAAAGCATCTTCTCAAATAGTTCATTGCCTTGTTGCTATGGCTAAAAGCCTAAAACAAGTGATTTTGAACAAGCTATGGATGCTTCGAAAAATATATCAAAAGCATAATAGTAAGCAATAGCATAGAGAAGGCAATGAACTGTTTGAAAAAATGCATCAAAAAGATTGCTTTGAAATGATAAATTTAGTTGTGCTTTCACTCTTCTTTAAAATTGTATATTTGCTCCTTTCTATAACAAGAGATTAAAAAATGTAAAAAATTGTATAACAAAGAGATAAAAACTATCTTTTTTGAAATCGAAAGGCATTTCCATAGCATAGAGATATAAAGAGAAAATAAAATAAAGAGTTTAACTAATGAAATGTAGAAAATAGATTTTTGTAGTTTTTATTCATGCATTGCATATCTTTCAAACTCAAAGCATCACTTCACATTGCATAACGAATAACTAGATGTTGATAGATGACAAAACTTCAATTACTTTATAGCTTTTGACAAAATCAACCTAAGCAGTTATGCAATTACTTCACATTGCATAACTAATAACTAGGAGCAACTGCCAATTTCTTTAGCTTGTCATGGCATTCCATGAGACTACATTTCTTTGAGGCATTTTTGCAAATAGTTCATTCCCTTGTCTATGCTACGAATTTTTTCATATATGTCTACCAAAGCATTTTATCAAATAGTTCATTGCCTTCTTGCTATGGCTAAAAGCCTAAAACAAATGCTTTCGAACAAGCTATGGATGCTTGGAAAAAATCTAGGAAAGCATAATAGTAAGCAATAGCATAGACAAGCCATTGAAAAATTTCAAAAAATGCCTCAAAGAAAAGTGGTCTCATGGTGATGGAATGCCATGACAAGCCATAGACAAGGCAGTGAATTGTTTGATAATATGCCTCAACTACTTGCATTTGACAACTTTTTCCTTGAGTGAAAATTTTCCACCATAGGAAAAAGCCTTTGAGATAGAAAAAACTGAGCAAGGTTATTGTAGAGAGGCCCAATGTGATCCCATAGGATCAAACGAGAAGTTTCTAAGCATCACGATGTTTGAGTAATAGCATGTTAAAGTTCGCAACCATTTTGCACTCTGGACCCTTAAGGGATCGATCTGGTTGAACATACCTTAGAGTGATTCCATGTGTTTAGGTGCAAAATAGGACCATGCCTAGCATAAACATATCTATTCGGATGTGTTGGAACAGTCTGTTTGGTCACACGAGTTGCAAAATGAAAGTTGCACCACTTTGCAACTTTCAACTACTTGCATTTGACAACTTTTTCCCCGAGTGAAAACTCGCCAGCATAGGAAAATGCCTTCGAGATAGCGAAAATCGAGAGAGGTTATTGTAGATGGACCCAACATGATCTTGTAGGATCAGACAAGAAGTTTCTAAGCATCACAGTGTCTGAGTAATAACATGCTGAATTTCACAGCCATTTTGCACTTTGGACCCTTAAGGGATCGATCTAGTTGAACGTAGCTCGGAGCGATTCTACATGTTTAGGTGCAAAATAGGACCATGCCTAGCGTAAACATACCTATTCGGATGCGTTAGAACAGTCTGTTTGGTCACACGAGCTGCAGAATGAAAGTTGCACCACTTTGCAACTTTCAACTACTTGCATTTGACAACTTTTTCCTCGAGTGAAAATTCGCCAGCACAGGAAAATGCCTTCAAGATAGAAAAAATTGAGAGAGGTTATTGTAGATGGGCCCAACATGATCTTGTAGGATTAGATGAGAATTTTCTAAGTCATGGTGTCCGAGTAATAGTATGCTGAATTTCGCAGCCATTTTGCACTTTGGACCCTTAAGGGATCGGTCCGGTTGAACGTAGCTCGGAGCGATTCCACATGTTTAGGTGCAAAAGAGGACCATGCCTAGCGTAAAAATACCTATTTGGATGTGTTGGAATAGTTTGTTTGGTCACAAGAGCTACAAAATGAAAGTTGCACCACTTTGTAACTTTCAACTACTTGCATTTGACAACTTTTTCCTCGAGTGAAAATTCGTCAACACAGGAAAATGCCTTCGAGATAGTGAAAACCAAGAGAGGTTATTGTATATGGGCCCAACATGATCTTTTAGGATCAGATGAGAATTTTCTAAGCATCATGGTGTCCGAGTAATAGCATGTTGAATTTCGTAGCCATTTTGCACTTTGGACCCTTCAGGGATCAATCCGGTTGAACGTAGCTCAGAACAATTTCGCATGTTTAGGTGCAAAAGAGGACCATGCCTAGCGTAAAAATATCTATTTGAATGCGTTGGAGCAGTCCATTTGGTCACACGAGCTGCAAAACGAAAGTTGCACCACTTTGCAACTTTCAACTACTTGCATTTGACAACTTTTTCCCCGAGTGAAAATTCGTTAGCACAGGAAAATGTCTTCGAGATAGTGAAAACCGAGAGGTTATTTTAGATGGGCCCTACATGAACTCATAGGTTCAAACAAGAAGTTTCTAAGCATCATGGTGTCCGAGTAATAGCATGTTGAATTTTGTAGCCATTTTGCACTTTGGACCCTTAAGGGATCGATCCAGTTGAATGTAGCTCAGAGTGATTCCGCATGTTTAGGTGTGAAAGAGGACCATTCCTAGCGTAAAGGTACCCACCTAGACACGTTGGAATAGTTTTTTTGGTCACACGAGCTGTAGAACAAAAGTTGCACCACTTTGCAACTTTCAACTACTTGCATTTGACAACTTTTTCCTCGAGTGAGAATTCACCAGCACAGGAAAATGCTTTGGAGATAGCGAAAACCAAGAGAGGTTATTGTAGATGGGCCTAACATGAACTCATAGGTTTAGACAACAAGTTTCTAAGCATCACGGTTTCCGAGTAATAGCATGTTGAATTTCGCAGCCATTTTGCACTTTGAACCCTTAAGGGATCGATCCGGTTGAACGTAGCTCAGAGCGATTCCGCGTGTTTAGGTGCAAAAGAGGACCATGCCTAGCGTAAAAATACCTATTTGGATGCGTTGGAATGGTCTGTTTGGTCACATGAGCTGCAAAACAAAAGTTGCACCACTTTGCAACTTCCAACTACTTGCATTTGACAATTTTTTCCCCGAGTGAAAATTCGCCAGCACAGGAAAATGCCTTCGAGATAGTGAAAATCGAGAGAGGTTATTGTAGATGGGCCCAACATGATCTTGTAGGATTAGATGAGAATTTTCTTAGCATCACGGTGTCTGAGTAATAGCATGTTGAATTTCACAGCCATTTTGCACTTTGGACCCTTAAGGGATTGATCCGGTTGAACGTAGCTCGGAGTGATTCCACGTGTTTAGGTGAAAAAGAGGACCATGCCTAGCATAAACATATCTATTCGTATGTTTTGGAACAATACCTATTAAGACAAGCATCATGAATGTATGAACACAAGGGAACTGTGAAGGGTCACTGTACATGGCAATGTGCAAATGAAAAGGACAGATTAGAAATGAGTAGTGATCAGTTGTTAAGTACAGTGAGTGTATGATTATAAAGTGCTTGACAATCAAATTCACTCACCACAGTCAATGTCCTATGACTTTCAAGTCTATGTTAGTCAGTGTCTAAAGACTCCAAGAGTTATGGTTGTGTATGCAGTAATAGGTCCTTATGAATGCGGAGTCTTCAAAAAATATAGTAAGTCAATGACAAATATTGCAATAGTGATGGAAGAACATCTTGAAAATACTCCCATTTTTCAATACTTGTAGCAATACATGCAGGGAAATAATCTTCCCATTTCCAACACAAATCATGAAATATATTGTACTTGAGAAAAGGACAAAAGGAGTTGCTGCCCAGTTTCTTTTTTCCATTCCACCTCAGCTGGCCCAACTATTTGCATTCCAAAATGGTTCAAAATATGTACATCCCCTGCTCCCTACGAAACACATGGGTAGTAGCCTCTCTGTAGTTGTGTAGTATCATAGGAATTTGGTCCACAAAAAACCTACAAAAGCCTCTCAATCTTAGACATAGACTCACATAAAAATCATTAAAAGAGCAATAACTAAATCATGTTAGTCATACAACTGGCGAGACCTACTATCACCTTCATGCATGCTAGATAAGGAGGTCGATTGAAGGTCTTACAATGGTGATGTGCCCCTTCCCTACTTTATCATCTCTCAATGACCCTACGTATAAATTTCAAATATATCACTGAGAGGCTTAACATAAAACATGTAGCATATAAGAATCCGATAAATCTAGGAGATGGAAAAGAAAGAGAAGATTGACAACCAGAAAATGCACTAGTAACCAATGTTTCTCATACCACTGAACACTTGCACCAGCAACCAATGTTGTTCTTTTCTTATATACTTTGAGAAACTTCAGTATTACCTATAGTCACAATTAGAAAAGGATCAATGATAGTCGTAAATGCATATGACATCAAATAGTAATCGTGAAAAAGCCTTATTGCAAGGTGTTGGTCCAAAAGAGTGATCAATAACATGGCTTTACAAATTCAATGTGCATACTTACAAATCAATCCACTGAACCATCTGGGTCTGCTCTAGTCTTTATTGTGTCGAGTATTGCCTCGTGGTCAGACTCATGCACTTTCCACAAGTTCTTGTTTGCAGGTCTACCCTTATATTTGATCAAATGAACGTTGGTGGTGACGAAAAGGTTTGAATAGTGAAGAATTTTATGATGCATGTCGAAGTCCTCAAACAACCAAACTGCAACATTCTTAACTGGATACCTTCGAAGCCATGTTCCAGTAACAACCACCGAACCTGTAGGATATTCTATGTTTTCTTCATCTATAACTAGGGACTCCAATTTATTTTTGGCCTTGATACAATGGCACAGGTAATAATCTGTACCCTCTTCATTGTCTTCATCTACAATTACCACATAAACATGCCCTGCATTGATATGTTCATCTTGTTAGATTTATTTACCGAGCAACATAATAAAACTTGTAAGTAAGATATATTACCTGGTTCTAGTAGGTCTGATACATGATCAAATTCAATGGATGATTGCATCTCCATGATTTGTAGAGCCGTCGAGAGTTGATAAGTGTCAAGTGGGGTTAGACTTCTTACAGACCATTCATCAACCCACTTTGTTGACTCGCAATCATTCCATGATTGAAGTGTACATGCATAACAAAAGCATGCCATCTTCCTTGTATGGATAGTCCATGTACCTGCATTGGAGCTTCTAAAAGAGTGTAGCTTGCTCGATCCTGTTAGTGTACAACAATCCTCATATTTTGAAATATTAGTATCATCTACTAAATGAAAAAATCTACAAACTAAAGAATTGCCTTCACTACCTGGACCCATTGAACCATTGCACCACTGGACAATTGATCTTGCATTTGTCAACTTTACACTATTTGTGTACTTTAACTCTTCTCATGCTAGGGCTCTTTTGATACATGCACCTACTCCATCATGCTCCCCCTTTCCATGCCCGACCTCTGAGAAGTTCCACATATGTTGAACACCACTAATCCTATGCATCCTGCTCAACCAGTAAAACATTCTGGTGTTCTTGAATTGTGATGTACAATCATCTGACCATATGATATGTTGACTAAATGGTATGCCCCTGCTAGCCAGATTGGCATAGAACATATGAAAGCAACCTTGAACAAACTCTGCAGAATGTGTGCAATCATCACTGATGTAAAAGTGATACTCCCTCAATACTTTCCTATTTTCCTCTGTACTATCATTTGCATGAATGAATGCTATATGTACAAATATAGAAACCTGCACAGAGTTGTAGTACTATGATTTCACCTCAAACTGTGGTTGTAGTGTGTAGTTCTTAGCAAAGTTGACAATTGAAATGACATGACGAAGTGGAAATGTGTCCTTGCATAACTTGAACTATGAGTCCAACCATTGTGCTTTGTGTGTATGCATTGCATAATCATAAACCACCCGATCATGAAAAATGCCCATAAACTGATACACTAGAATCTTATCACTAACCAATTCACACTTCTTTGCTTCTTTCCCATCTTTTAGACTGTATGCCACTATCGTATATTTGCCAAATTCCACAATTTTGTCTCCAATTGTGTGTGTACTAGCCATGTGTTGGAAAATTGGAAAATGTTGCATGCCACCACAATGATCAAATGTGCCATCCAAACATGATTTTTTGTAAAAAATTTGACCATCCTCTCTTTCACATAAAATGGAATACAAACATTTCCTTGACGATTTAGGTGGAGGCATTATGTTACATTCCTGCAAAACATTGTCAGTATGCATATCTACACATATACATCGATAAAAATCATAATGGTTAGAAAACTCAATATGAACCCTACAACAAAAAGTAGTGCGTGTGTGATTTATTTTGACATAAAAAAGATTTAGCATTTCAAAATACCTTTGACATATTTTAATTTCAGCAAACTTTTGTACAAAATCAGCAAAAAATTGGGTTTGAGTGGTATCCAAATAATGCATTGGATGTGGCTCATGGTTTATACTACTAATTCTCCTTCTTACAACATCTCTTTGATTAGGAGAGGTCCTTGTGTTATCCTTCCAATAATTCACAATTAAAGATCTCAAGCCTTGAGCAATTCTTATGTCTTTCCATGGCACTCTACCTGAAAATGCCCATAACTCACTGCTATTTGGATCCTCCACTCTTTCACGCCTTCGTTTGGCTCTCATTAGAGATAATCTACTTATTTTAAAAGACTTACTTGCCTTTGTAAGGTTCACCTTGTTCCCTATTTGACTGCTTAACAGTGTTGTTGTCATCACATGTCGTGTGGCACAACTATCCTTTGTGCGTGAGGTGGAACCCACGCTCTTGTATGCACTCATCAAGTTCCTTACAATGGAATTTTCACTTGAGTCATTCAAAACTCTTAGCCCAAGATCCTTCATGGTGGGCCTAAATTTGAGTTGCCTCATAATTTCAACAAATAGTTGGCATCTTCCACCCTCACTTAGCTTCGCAAAAAACAAACTCCATATCCTTTCTGCATATCTTTGACATGTACGTTTTGGAATCTTATTAGGAATCCATTTCAAAACATTGGAATCAATATCAATCAAAAATGTAGGTTTTCTATGCAAAACTCTAGGAGGAGTTCTCAAATGTAAATTTGTGTCAATATTGGGAAGGTCAACAACATCGGGGATAGATCATGTACCTTCAATTGGAGGTGCAATTGATGACATACCTTGAGATTTACATGTAAACGATGTTGTACCCCCAACTTGAGATGTAGTTTGTGGAGTTCCTTCAAATAGAGATGTGTTTGCTGATGTACTTTCAAAACGCAATGCTTTTGATGGTGTGTCTTCAATTGGAGATGTGATTTTCGATGTACCTGGAAAACCACATGTTGTTGTCAATGTGTCTTCAACTGGAGATGTGCATTGAGCTTCACCTATGGTTGATGATGTGCCCCCAACTTCTTTATTCATTCCTGTCCTTCCACGAAATTTCCTCATTTGTTCCCTTTGTTTTTCCAATTTGACATCTCTCTTAGATTGCACATAATTTTGTGGTTGTATGGGCTGCAATTCCTTTGCTTCACAAGCTACATTTTTTGATTCTCTTCTCCTTGCATTTTTAACTGCATGCTCTTCTGGTGTTAGAGGCTTCGATCATTTCCTTGGCATGACCTTGAATGCTACATTTCCACAAACACACATAGAACAAAAGTAAGTAATGCATTTTACAAAAAAATTGATGCAAAGAGGGGTGGAAACCATTCAATACAACAAATCAATGAGAATCACAAACCTAGGGTATAAATTGCTGCCACCTAAATGAAAACTAGAGACTCTTGTGCTTATTTTTCTCAAAACCAATTTTTTTATTGTGAACAAAGTCATGAAGAATATGGATTCAAAGAAGGGTTTGTGATGCTATATCTTATCATTATTCACTATTTCTTTGGCAATGAGGTTTTCCAAATTAGATGAAAATATTTTTTTTCCAAATTAGTTGGAAAAAGAATGAAATACAGTGAATTCCACTAGCCATGTTGGAAATGGACTACTATAAGCAATGAAAATAGAACTCATAAGTAAATTTATGTTAAGTAAATGTCATTTTTTTTTATTTTTTTTGTTCTTCAAACTCATAAAAATTGAACTTTTTTATGCAAATCTAAAAATTGAACTTTTTTATGCAAATCCCATCTAATTCAATGTTGAATTCTAAGTCCAATTGTTATGATTAATAAAATCATTAAGGAAATTTAGTTTATATTGTCAAAAACAAACAAATATACTAAAGATAAACATTTCAATTTACCAAAATGAATATATTACCTCAGATAATGTAAAATGATGTAGAAAGTTCAAAATATCTTCTTCTACATTGTCGACCATGCAGATTGGTTGTAAAAAGGTGATGGATCAAGCATAGATTGGTACAATATGAAGCCAACTGTAGAAAAAAAGGCGTTTTTGACTCAAATAAAGTGTTGAACTAGACAAACACAGGAGAATGTGGGCCTGAATCATGGGGTCAACCCTTATTTTTTCTGTTTCAAGGTAAAACCCATTTGGCGCTCACCAAATATGCTCCTCTGAAAAGCAGAGACTTCGGAGAGAGGGAGTCAAAGTGGGAGAGAGGGGGTGGGAAGGAGAGACCTAAGAAAGTAGGGTAGGAGGTAAGTAAGGCCTGATAGAGAGGGATTGTGACATAAGTGAGGCTTAATCCCTCAACCCTTAAACCCTAATCCATAGAGACAGAGAGAGGGAGGGAGAGGGAGTGGGAGGGAGACACTCGAGAGAGAAGGAGAGGGAGACAAAGTGGGAGAGAGGGGGTGGGAAAGAGATACCTAAGAGAGTAGGAGAGAGAGGGAGTGAGAGATAGAGGGATGGGACAAATACAAGGAGTGAGAGAGAGAGAGACTTGAGAGATAGAGAGGGGGTGGGAGGGAGAGGGAGTACTCAAGGGAGAGGGAGTACTCAAGATAGAGGGATTTGAGAGAGATGGGGGGGGGGTGGAGGGAGATACATGAGATAGAGGGAGAGAGAGAGTGGGAGGGAGATGGGAGAGATATAGATGGATTGAGTGAGTGAGAGAGAGACCTGAGAGAGGGAGAGGGGGTGGTATGGAGAGACTTGAAAGAGAGAGAGAGAGAGGGAGGGAGTGGGAGAGAGACAGAGGGAGGGAGGGTTAAGGGTAGAGGGTAGAGGGTTTAATGGTTTAGGGTTTCAGGGTTAAGGGTTTATGGTTTAGAGTAGAGGGGAGAGAGATAGAGGGAGTGAGTGAGTCTGTGAGAAAGAGAGATCTAAGATAGAGAGAGGGAGTGAGTGAGTGAGTGAGAGACCTAAGATTCACTCTCTAGTTCTCTCTACCTAGTTGTCCCTCTATATCTATTTATCTCTCCTTACCTCTCTACTCTCTATCTCACCATTCTCTCCATCTCACTCTCCCTCCTTCCCTCTCTTTCTCCTATCCATCTCTCTCTCCTTCCCTCTCTACCTACCTCTCACTCCACTACCTAAACTCTCTCCCTCACCCATCTTTCTCTCTTACTCTATCCTTCCCTCTCTACTCTATATATCTCCCCCCTTCCTCTGTCCCCTCATTTTATCTCCTCTCACTCTCTCTCCCTCTCACACACACTCACCTCAATCTCCTCCTTTCCTCTCCCACCATCCCTCCACTCTCCACTTCTCTCTATCTATCATCTCTCTCTACATCTCCTTCCCTCTATATTTATCTTTATATCCCCTCCCCCTCTCTTTACCCACTTCTCCCTCCATCACTATATCTCAACCGTCTCTCTCTCTCTCTCATGCACACACACACCTCTATCTCCTCCCTACTTGTCCCTCCCTCCCCTCTCTAATTATCTCTATCTCTCCTCTCTCTACATCTCCTACCCTCTCTACCTATATTTATCTCCCCTATCCCTTTTTTTAACCTACCTCTCCCTTCATCACTTTGTATCTCACCTATGTTCCCCTACCTACCTAGGGTTAAGGTATTAAGGGTCAAGGGTTGATAATTGAGAGATAGGGTTTAATTTATAGGGTAGAGGGTAGAGGGTAGAGGGTAGAGGGTAGAGGGTTTAAGGGTTGAGGGTTAAGGGCTGAGGGTTCAGGATTGAGGGTTGAGGGTTGAGGGTAGAGGGTAGAGGGTAGAGGGTAGAGGGTAGAGGGTAGATGGTTTAAGGGTCAAGGGATTAAGCATTGAGGGATTAGGGTATAGAGTTTACTTGGGTTTAAGGTTTTAAGGTTTGAGGGTATAGGGTTGATGGTAGAGGGTATTGGGTTTAAAGTAGAGGGTATTGGGGTGAGGGTTGAGAGAGACTTGAGAGAGGGAGAGGGGGTAGTAGGGAGAGAATTGAGAGAGAGAGGGAGGGAGAGGGATTGGGAGAGAGATAAAGAGTAGAGGGTAGAGGGTTTTAAGTTTTTAGGGTTAAGGGTAGAGGGGAGAGAGATTGAGGGAGTGAGTGAGTGAGTGAGAGACCTAAGAGAGAGAGAGGAGGTAGTCTAGGGAGATTCTTGAGAGAGAGAGGGGGATAAGGGAGAGTCTATATATCTCCCCTCCCTCTCTCTCTCAAGTATCTCCTTCCTACCCCCTCTCCCTCTCTCAATTCTCTCTCTCTCT
>CM021107.1:173931668-173946368 GCA_007115665.2 Sequoiadendron giganteum | reverse complement strand
GGAGGGATAGGTAAGTGTAAAGAGTAGAGAGAGATATATAGAGTTTAAAGGAGAGGGATGAGAGATAGAAAAATGTAGAGAGGGGAGGAGGGAGGGAGATAGATATTGGAGAGGGAAGGAGAGAGAGATGGACATGTAGAGACATAGTTCTTGAGCTCAAGGAAGATATTGTTTGATAAAGGGATGGAGATAGTGAGAGAGAGAGAGGTCTAGAGAATAAGAGATGAAAATGAGTGAGATAGATGAAATTCGACCTCCTGAGTACTAAAATTTGACCTCCTGATTACTGAAATTTGACGTGCTGATTACTAAAATTTGACTAAGTCTGAAATTTTTAAGATCTTCCAAAAACTAGAATTTGCATTATAACTCTTAGAGATCTGAAACCACTAAAGCGAAAATCTAGTTCTGTGCAAAGCAGGCCATTTGGTGCTTGCCAAATGTGATGAGTCATTTGGCGCTTGCCAAAAGGCCTGCTTTAGACATGTTAATTAACAGAATTTGCTAAATTTTCTCATATTTTTTACCGTGCTCCCCATCTCATTTGCACGTCTTTCAATGCAAGTTTATAAAAAAAATCATGATAGAGTTAACCTCTATCTCAGCTATCTAAATATATAGTTATTTTTTCATTTTGATTTAGTTAAGGTTTTGATCCATGGCTTCTATTGTAAATGCCTTCGTTTTTGGTCAAAAACCAACATGTGCTAGGTTTAGGATAGATTTTTACACGTTCATCAGAATGTGAAACAAATTACGTTTTTTGAAACTAGACTCCATTCTACACATGATGAAAAAAAAATCAATTTTCGATTAGTTTGCAAAAAAATTGGGGGGGAGCACGCTCAAATTTCAGCTTTTCAGGATGTGTCCACTTTGAAAATTCATAAAATATTATATATTCATTAAAAAAATTATCTGAAAGAAGGAGGATAAACTACATGGTGTTAGCTAATTTCTCACTATTGGGATTTTTGAAATTCTAAAAAAAAGTTAACCAAAAAGGGGGGAGCCCTCAAGTGCTATGCTATTTTTTTTGATAAAAACAAGACCTATTTTGGCCCCCCCCTTTTTGAGACCCTTAATCTTCATTAATTTCAAAAAACAATAGTAGCTTAGAAACTAGACTTGGAGCACTTCAACTTTTTTTCTTGCTGCATCTTGAAATTTTGAGCGTAACTATCTTCATTTTCTCATGCAAATCAGATTTTCCTAATTTCAAAAAAAAAAGTGGCATCTTAAGAGCCAAAATTGTGTCACAAATTGGTGCACTTACCCTATTACACTCTCTTTGATTAATGCATCTTTATATTTCAGAGAACCCTTTTCTTTTTTGTCTCCATCTCTTCCTTCATGTGGCAAGTTATTTGCATGCAGGTGATCTTTGGGTTCTGTGAAGCTGGATTTCTCAACTTCTACAAATGAGAGTGCTAAGAAGTGAGAATGAGAAGAGTGAATATCAAGAATGAGAGAATGTGATATTGAATAGCAAGAATGAGATTGAATTAGTATGAATGAGGAATGGAGGGAGAGATATGGTCAAATTGTATGTAAAGGATTTGTTCCTAGACACGCCTACGACTATAGACGTGTTACACTTTGCGAGAAGACAATAGTGTAACATCCCAATGGCCACAGGACCAAGATTCTTGTAAAAAAATTCACATGGTATGCAAACATCTACATGGCGTGGAAGCATCCTAGATAAAATTCCCCAATAGACAAAAAATGACAAGGCATAGACGAAAATGAAGGCTTAGGATGGTGGAATTTTACATTATCAACTTATAAGATAAAGTAAAAGTTGGTGTTATGGGGAATTTCATAAGGGTGCAATTTTATACCATAACAATAGTAGAGATTGAAGAGAAGAGGAAGAAAAAACTACAACAAAAAAGTATCAAAGGACAATCCAATTACAAATAATTATGAATAAAATCCAAAATTATATAATGGGGATACTATAATTGCATTTGTAATGAAAAATATAAAACATACATGGGGAAGAAGTGTGGATTTCATAAACCCTAATTCTAGTCTCCTTAATGGATTTATCTTTGGAAATGATGTCCTTTTCATACTTGGAGATGCTTCTACTAGTCTATGAATCACTATGGATTTATAAATACAACCCTAAACCACTTTTCAAAACAATAGGAAAAAAAACTCCATTTGAAACCCTAATATCACTTTCATCATTGTTTGAATCGATAGAAGAGTAGTGTAGGCATTATAAAATCAAATAAGTAGAAAACATATCCTAGTGTGGTAATAACTTTGCAAGGATTTTTAAAATAAATTATTTTGAATCAAATTTAAGTTTAGCCATGTAAGAATTAAAATAGAAAATGATAGATGTGTAGGGAATGAAGTTTGAAGTGTAGTAATACCATTGTCAAACATTTGAAAAGAAACCAAAATTTTGACTATTGAATCAAAATCTGGAACTAATGTCGAGCTTAAATATAGAACTAGTTTTGAGAATAATGTTTATAAATTATAGAGGCATCAATGGCCATAGAGGATGAGTTAGCCACCCATCAACATTCCCTGCCATATTTTTCATCATTTAGTAATAATATTTCCACTTTTGTAGGTTCTCTAAAAATATCCTCACAAAGTAGAAATGTGGTTAAAATAAAATGCATATTAGTACTTATAATTTGGCATATACTTATTAAGATGAAGGCACCTATAGTAAGAGAATAATTAAATGAAATAAGAAGGGGGAAAAAATCCCTAACCTTGAAAGAAAATCCCTTTTCTAGCAAGTTTTTCAATTGTTCTAAATTTTGGAAATTTATGCACACTATCAATCTATATTTCTCATGCATCACTCGACAAACCAAATTCTATCCCATTAAGAATCATAGAAAAGGAATTGAGAAAAGAATGTGCCAATATCTAATTTTTTACTCTATTTGAGGGAGCAAATTCTATCCTTCAACCCTACAGAGGAAAAGTAGAGATTGAAACTCCTCCATGTTTAATGCACCACCAAAAAAGTGTGTTGGAATTGGATAATTAGTTTTAAAGTTAATCATGATGGTTGATGCAGACATATATTCCCCTCCATCTTTTGAAACCTAGTTTAACCCTCTAATTTTCATTTATTAGAAAAATATATTAATTGCTCTCCTTTTTATAATATATATATAATTATAAATTAATATGCATATAAACATAAAATATTTTTAAACATCAATATTAAATATGTTAATTACATATAGTAATTTACATTATTATAAAATACTAAACTAGTATAGATATCTTAAATACTTTGATCTAAAAGAAATATCAATTTTGAGCTATTTTAGCTACTTAAAAGTTATTTTATTATTAAATATTAATATTTTGACATATAAATTGCTTAAAGACATGAAATTTCCCTAGTTAATAATGATAGCATGCAGATTTTTGACTTAAACTTTACAAATACTATCAAAATTAAGTTGAAATATAAGTATTTGTTACACGCTCATCCTATTACACTCCACCCCTTATTATCGTTGTAAAATATCTCTAATATTAAAACAAGAAACCAAATATTTTATCAAGACACACTCAATTAATATATATGCCTTGACTTTTAAAGAAGCATGCAATCAATAGACGAATGACTTTATAAAAGGATACAGCTAAAGTTTATAATGTCACACAATTACTATATGATTGACTTTTAGATCTTACCTTTGAACAACATAGGCCGGTCAAAATTTTAGTACAAATTGAGAGGGAGATCAAAATATTGATAGGAATGAGAGTATGGAGTGCGCAAAACATGATTACATGGAATTGTAAGAGAGTAGTGTTGTGCAAAAAATTAATGAACTATGTCTGAATGAAGAAGGGTATTGCTTTAAATTTGGCAAAGAATATACTTTAATCTCATGGCACTCCATATGTGTACCATGCATAATGAGGATTGCCAATATAGTATGAAGGGAATGGTTTTCAAGTTTGAGAGTGACATTGAGAATTGTTTTTTCTCTGTAGATTAATTTAAGTTAATTAATCTAATATAAATTTTAAAATGCAATTAATTTATATTAATTTAGAGTAGAATCAATATTCATAAATAAAAATTCAAAAATTAAATATTACATATAAGAGCACTTATTTCTATAAATAATGATGAAGAAATCAATTGATGATGTGTGAAATTGATTTACCTCATTACTAAACTCTATTGCCTTGGGAATGATGATTGCTTCATACTCTTTGTAGAACCAAGAAACTTTAGGGTTAAGAATTAACTTCTATGGGTTTTACTTTGACTAATAAAGATTTTATGTATCACACATATCTAATTTATTAAAAATGGTACTTCAAACCATAATATGTCTTGATCTTTGATATTTTTTGATCTTGTTAGCAGTATGGTGTATATGAACATATTCTGGAAATCTATTAGATTATTAAGGTCAAGTTCTCCTAGCTAAGACCCAAGGGTAGACTAGCTTTATGACTCATAGTCAATATTCAAAGATAACATGTACAAATGTGAGAGTGGCCTATATGGTTATGTAAACCTAAGCTAAACTATATGTAGAATAAAATATATAAAAAATATATTCAAATATGTACACTTTACAATATACTTCAAGGGGTCTACATAAAATAAATATTTATGTTTTTTCCCTTGAGTATATCCATTGGACTCTTAATATTCTTTCCTTGTGAATTAAGGCTTTAAGATATTGAAGGAGTTGTCTTTCTAAGGTGAAATTAGTCATATAAATAAAAGAGTTTTGATTCATTTGTTTACTACTACAAAAAAAGGGCATTTCAAAACTAAATCATCACTTATATACTTTCAATGTCTTCTTTATGAATTTTTAAAGAATCTAGATTGTTTTCTTCTTGAATATCATTTGCATATTCTTAATATATAACATCACTACTTCTAAGGAGTTTGTCGGTAACAAGATTATACATTTTATATGTTACACTTCCTAATTCTTTCTATATATTATCTTATCTCAAATTAACTATTGTAGTTAATGTGAAATGCCAACTTGTACAATGATGGTTTAGTAAACAACTATAATATACAAACCCAATCTATTAATTTTGATTGCCTCAATAACTTTGTACAAAATATTTTTTATCAACATAACTTTAGGCACTCAAGTAAAATAAAATAGCCAAAAGGAATTTTTGTGTCAACACTTCATAAGCAATTGGTGCTCTAGCTATACTTGAATCACTAGGACCAGCTAGGGTCCTAATTCACTCACTGATGACCATATTTTCTCATTATGAGCATGCTAAAGTCTCAATCATTCAAGAGATTATAAAATGTGCTTAATGTTCCACCACAAATTTTGGCTTAAATCCTCAAGAAGACAAGGAAATCCAATTGGGATTTCTATTGAAAACTAAGATTAGTTGATAATCAAACTTTAGTATAATTTGGAAGTACAATATTTATTTAAATGATTAATCCAGTGGTCTATTCTACAGAAATATATTGACCCTATTGGCCCTACCTAAATCTTAATATTGAGAACCTCTTTTATTTACCCAAATTACCCACATATTTCTATCCAACATAATTAAGGAATATTATATATGCAGTTTGAGTATCATTATCTAGATTTTATGTCACTACATAGAGTCGGTACAAAACCCTTTTTAGAGAACTGTTTTTCTAGATATATTATTTTATATGTTGCTATCGACTATGATAAGTATAGACAAAAAGTGTATATTTAATTTCATCCCAAAATATTGATCTTTAATTAACTACTTAATTTATAATCACCATTCAAATAAGGCTACCATTGACTAGACTTAGATAAATAATTCCTTCAATAATTTAACCATGTATTACATAACTAAAATTTATTATCTAAACAATAGTAAAATCAAGAAACCAAACCAACCTAGGCTCTTCCTCACCTTTAAATTGCTACCCAATCTTTTCCCTATTATTTGAATTTCTTTACTTCCTAGATAGTGCAATTCTTTAGTAAGTATCACATTCACTTCTAGACGATATAAAAGTTGCTAGAAAAATTATCTATAATGATAGGTCATTTTCTATTTTAATAGAAATTTATTTTCTTCAAAGAATAAACCACCATACATAATTATAATAATAATCCTTATGTTATTGTAACTTTTTTGGCAACTCTAATGGACTAATGAAGATTTTTTAGATTTTTTTTTTCCAAAATTAGTAGTATGTTTTACTTTTCTAATTTAAGAGTTATGTATATCAAAATGCACTCATTATTTTTGTATTTATTTTTTTGTATAATACAAACCTATAATGGATTTCCAAATATTCAAAAAGAAATATGTGTTAGAAAGGAAGTGGTTGAGCAAGGGTCTAGAACAATAGTAGATGCTACCATTGTTCTAGAGAGGATACATTTTGTAAGGGACACACCCCAATACAAGGATATATGCATAAGATAGGAAATACGATGCAATATATAAGAGCGAGTGCAAAAATTTGGGGGGCCAAAAAGTGGCCAATTTTTTTAAAAAATTTGAAAGGCTATAATGAGAGTTCATTATAACGAACTCACGTTATTTTTTGGTGTGAATGAGCCTAAGGATCAGTCACACTGAGCCTATAATGCGCTCACGTTATAACTTGAGCACATTATAGAAGGGTAAGTGCACCAATCTGTGACACAATTTTGATGCCAAATTGCAAAAAAAACTCGTAATAGGCCATATTGCGCTCGCCAAATTTGAAAAGTGCCACTTTTGGCGAATGCCAAATTTGGCGCTCGCCAAATGTAAGTATAAGTTTACATTTACATATGGACATTTACTTTCTTATACTTTAAGTTATATTACATGTATATAGGCAAGATGTTTGAGAGTGGTTTCAGATCTCTAGTTTTTGCAAGATATTAAAAATTTCAGACTTAGTCAAATTTCAGTAATCAGGAGGCCAAATTTTAGTAGTCAAGGAATTGTATCAAATTTCTCTCTCCTTCTCTCTACTCTCTATCTCTCCACTCCCTCTCTCTCTCTCCCTTTCTCTCTCTCTCTCCCCTCTCTCTCTCTCACACCCCTCTATCTCCTCCCTACATCTGCCTCCCCCCTCCCATCTCTCTCTCTTTACCTACCTCTCCCTCCATCACTTTGTATCTCACTTATGTCTCCCTCCCTACCTCTTTCCCTCTCTACTCTCTATCTCTCCTCTCCCTCCCTCTACCTACATCTCTCTCTCACTCTTTATCCCTCTCTTCCCCCACTTTCTCTCTAACTCTCTCCTCTCTATCTCATAATTCTCTATCCCTCCCTCTCACTCTCCCCTCTCTGTCTCACACACAAACCTCTATCTTCCTCGCTAACACTCCCTCCCTCCATCCTTCCCTCTCTACTTCTCTCTATCTCTCCTCTCCATCCCTCTCTCAACCTCACTCTCCCTCCACTTATTTTTGTATCTCCTCCCAATCTCTCTCACTATTGTCCCTCCCTCCCTCCCCCTCTTTCTCTCTCAATTGATATTTTTCTCTATCTCACCATTCTCTCTCTCACTCACTCACACACACACACCTCTATCTCCCTACCTATCCCTCCCCTTTGTACTCTTTATCTCTCCTCTCGCTTTCCCTCTCTATACATACCTCTCCCTCCATCACTCTCTCTCTCCACCCCTCTATATCTCACTTATGCCTCCTTCCCTACCTCTTTCCCTCTCTACTCTCTATCTCTCCTCTCCCTTCCTCTACCTACCTCTCTCTCTATCTCTCCATCCCTCTCTTTCTCTCTCACTCTCTCCTCTCTATCTCACCATTATCTCTATCTCTACCTATCACCCCCTCCTCTCTAAATCACCATTCCCTCTCTCCCAGTTTCCCTCCTTCCCTCTCTCTCCCTCCTCTCTAAATCACCATTCTCTCTCTATCCCACTTTCACTCATTCCCTCTCTATGTCTCACTTATCCCTTTCTACCTCTCCCTCCCTCCAACCTCCCTCTCTCTCTTTATCTCTATTTCTCATTCTCTCCTTACCTCTCTACTCTCTATCTCACCACTCTCTCCATCTCACTCTCCCTCCTTCCCTCTCTCCCTCCTATCCATCCCTCTCTCCTTCCCTCTCTACCTACTCTCACTCCACTACCTACCACTCTCTCCCTCACCCATATTTCTCTCTTACTCTCTCCTTCCCTCTCTACTCTATATCTCTCCCCCTTCCCTCTCTAATCTATTTCTCTCTCTCCCCCTTCCTCTGTCCCCTCATTTTCTCTCCTCTAACTCTCTCTCCCTCTCACACACACTCACCTCTATCTCCTCCTTTCCTCTCCCACCATCCCTCCACTCTCCACTTCTCTCTATCTATCATCTCTCTCTACATCTCCTTCCCTCTATATTTATCTTTATCTCCCCTCTCCCTCTCTTTACCCACTTCTCCCTCCATCACTCTATATCTCAATCGTGTCTCCTCTCTCTTTCTCTCTCTCTCTCTCTCTCTCACACACACACCTCTATCTCCTCCCTACTTGTCCCTCCCTCCCCTCTCTCTACATCTCCTACCCTCTCTACCTATATTTATCTCCCCTATCCCTTTTTTTACCTACCTCTCCCTTCATCACTCTGTATCTCACCTATGTTCCCCTACCTACTAGGGTTGAGGTATTAAGGGTCAAGGGTTGATAATTGAGGGTTGAGGGTTTACTTTATAGGGTAGAGGGTAGAGGGTAGAGTGTTTAAGGGTTGAGGGTTGAGGGTTGAGGGTTGAGGGTATAGGGTAGAGGGTGGAGGGTAGAGGGTAGAGGGTGGAGGGTAGAGGGTAGAGGGTAGAGGGTAGAGGGTTTAATGGTCAATGGATTAAGGGTTGAGGATTGAGGGATTAGGGTATAGAATTTACTTGGGTTTAAGGGTTTAAGGGTTGAGGGTATAGGGTAGAGGGTATCGGGGTGAGGGTTGAGTGTTTAAGGGTTTAAGGGTTGAGGGTATAGGGTTGAGGGATTAGGGTAGAGAGGGAGGGAAGGATGGAGGAAGAGATGGAGGGAGAGATGGAGGGAGAAGTGAGATAGAGAGGAGAGAATAGGAGAAAGGGATAAAGATATATGAGGGTTGAGGATCTAATGTATAGGATACAGGGTTGAGAATTTAGGGTATAGGATTGATGGTTTAGGGTATTGGGTTGAGGGTATAGGGTAGAGGGTAAAGGGTAGAGGGTAGAGGGTAGAAGGTTTAAGAGTTTAGGGTTAAGGGTAGAGGGTTTAGGGTATAGGTTTAAGGGTATATGGTTGAAGGATTAGCATTGAGGGTCTAATGTATAAGGTAGAGGGTATAAGGGTTCACGGTTTAGGGTTTAAGGGTTGAGGATTAAGGGATTAAGGGTTCAGGGTTGAGGATTGAGGGTTAAGGGTTTAATGGTTTAGGGTTTAAGGGTTGAGGGTCAAGAGTTTAAGGATGAGGGTAGATGGTTGAGGGTATAGGGTTGATGAATTAGGGTTCAAGGTCCAACATATTGTACAAGGTATAGGGGTTGAGGTTTTAGGGTTAAGGGTTTAGGATTGAAGGTAGAGGATTGGGGGATGAGGGTTTAAGGGTTGAGGGTTTAGGGATTAGGGTAGAGAGTTTAATTGGGTTTAAGGGTTTAAGGGTTGAGGGATTAGGGTTGAGGGTAGAGGGTAGAGGGTTTAGAGGTTTAGGATTTAAGGGTTGAGGGTTGAAGGTTTAGGGTATAGGGTTGAGTGTTCAACATTTTAAGGGTTGAGGGATTAGGGAAGAAAAAGTGGGATGGAGGGAGGGAGAGATGGAGGGAGAGTCCTGAGAGAGAGAGGGATGAAGTAGGAGAGAGATAGAGGTTAGACGGTTAAGAGTAGAGGGTAGAGGGTTTAAGGGTTAATATTTTAGGGTTTAGGGGAGAGGGGGGAGAGATAGAGGGAGTGAGTGAGTGAGTGAGTGAGAGAGAGAGACCTAAGAGAGGGAGAGGGGGTAGGAGGGAGTCTTGAGAGAGAGTGTTTGGGAGGGACTGGGAGAGAGATAGAGGGTAGAGGTTTAAGGGTAGATGGTTAAGGGTTGAGGGTAGAGGGTTTAAGGGTTTAAGGGTTAAGGGTAGAGGGATAAGGGTAGAGGGGAGAGACATAGAAGGAGTGAGTGAGTGAGTGAGAGAGAGACTTGAGAGAGGGAGAGGGGGTAGCAGGGAGAGAATTAAGAGAGAGAGAGAGAGGGAGAGGGAGTGGGAGAGAGATAGTGGGTAGAGGGTAGAGGGTTTTAAGTGTTTAGGGTTTAGGATTAAGGGTAGAGAGAGAGAGGTAGAGAGGGAAAGAAGGTAGAGATATTGAGAGAGAGAAGGCAAGGAGGGAGAGAGAAATAGGTAGAGAGGGACAAATAGGTAGACCCTTAAACCCTAATCCCTCAACCCCCATACCCTCTTAATCCCTCAACCCTCAACCCTCAAACCCTAATCCCTCAACCCCCATACCCTCTTAATCCCTCAACCCTTCAACCCTAATCCCTCGACCCCCATACTGATGAGATGAAAATGAATCAGATTGAATACAAATATAAATAGAGGGAGAGAGAAATAGGTATAGGGGGACAAATAGGTAGACCCTTAAACCCTAATCCCTCAACCCCCATACCCTCTTAATCCCTCAACCCTCAACCCTTAAACCCTAATCCCTCAACCCCCATACCCTCTTAATCCCTCAACCCCCATATTGATGAGATGAATATGAATCAGATTGAATACAATGATTTCCTGAAGGTTTTCAATGACAATGCATATTGCAGGGTAGGTGGAATCGATAGTTTCAAAAGAAATGTGATGAGCTCTATTCAAAACAAAGTTTATGACAGAGGAAAGTGCAGGTTTTTATTTTTGAGGTGGCCTAGGGCCATCCCTAATGGTGTAATTTTTTAAACCAAAGCAGTTACAGAGGATTAAGGATTCCCATTGCATGGACAATTCTTAGCAATGCCTCTTTAAAAAATTATCATCCATGCACAATAGTTTAGGGTTTTCCACATCTCCATTTGTTCCATTTTCATATTATTCATCTATTCATTCCCTCCATCTGTCATCGCCTTCATTTTTCATGGATTTGCTTGGTCTTCTCTACCAAAGATACTTTGGATTCTTGTAGTGGTTTACAAAATCACTCATCCCAACAGGAGCCACTGTTAGAACCCAAAATTTCCATAAAAATTCCAAGGGTTTTCCTATTATTTTCCATAAATTTCCATCAAAACCCTAAGGTATTTTATTTGTTCATGCCTTATATTTTCACTATCTTTCCCATAAAATTCATTATCCACCCTCACATATTCCCCCCATTTAATTCCATCTAGACCTATGATTTTCCTATCTTTCCATATAAAATTCATTTTTCCCCTTTCCAAAAAATGCTCATATACTTTATATCACTACTGCTCCCTTAAAAAATCACTTTATATATATTATTTACCGCCCAACCGCGACCTCATACATGGGGGCCCGCGGTATGGCGGTAATTGTTTGGGGGATTCACATTAACCCTTACCGCTATCATGGTTGGGTAGCAACTAATGGAGCAGACATGAGATGTTTACCACGCCACCACTTGCGGTTAAACCACAGACCGCGATGACCATGATAAACAGGTAGTGGTTGGCGAAGGGTGATAGTGGATGGTTAGTGGGCGGTTAGTGAATGTAGCCAGTAGTTTGCAGAGTGGCTACTGTGGTACCGCTAGCAGTCAGGCCAGTGACTGTGGTAGTGCGGTGGCGGTGAGAAAATCGTAGTAGCGTCAGTCGAAGCGATTACCGCGGTACCGCGCGTGGTTAAACCATAGACCGCGGTGACCGCGGTAACGATAGCAGTCAGGGAAGGAAGTCAATGGAGGAAAGTAGGGAGCGGTTAATGGTTGGCACTAATGGTTAAGGGTGGATACCACGGTATCGTTGGCAGTCATGCCAGTGACTGTGATAGCGCGGTAAAGGCTCATTGAGGCAATAAACATGGGAAGTAAAAAGGACACTACGATACCGTATGAAGAAAATTCAAGCCCGCGGTAGAGCGGTAACAATAAAGATAATAATAAATAAAATCTATACCCATGGTATAGCAGTAGTTGTTTGATGACCACCAGGTTGACCCTCTACCGCACAACTATGGACTGTTTGAAGGCTATTCGTGGTAAAGCGGTAAGGAGAAAAATTTAAAGGGTTTAGGGCAGCGGTATAGGATATAAGTCATTTTTTAGCCTTTTTGAACGACAGTAAAGGAAAGTTAAGGGTATAGGGTAGAGGGTTTAGGGTTTAAGGGTTAAGGGTTTAGGGTTAAGGGTTAAGGGTAGAGGGTAAAAGGGTTTAATGGTTTAGGTTTTAAGGGTTAAGCATAAAGGATTAAGGGTCGAGGGGAGAGAGATAGATGGAGTGAGTGAGTGAGTGAGAGACCTAAGAGAGGGAGAGGGGATAGGATGGAGAGTCTTGAGAGAGAGAGGGAGTGAGCAAGAGCGAGATAGAGGGTAGAGAGTTAAGGGTTTATGGGTTAAGGGTAGAGTAGAGAGATATAGGAGTGAGTGAGTTAGAGAGAGAGGGAGTGGGAGAGAGATAGAGGGTAGAGGGTTTATGGTAGAGGGTAGGGTGTTTTAAGGGTTAAGTATAGAGGGGAGAGAGCTAGAGAGGGTTAAGGGTAGAAGGGAGGGTAGAGGGTTCTCTCTCTCTCTCTTAGTCACTCCCTCTATCTATATCCCCTCTACCCTTAACCCTAAACCCTTAACCCTTAAACATTGAACCCTCTACCCTCTACCCTTAACCATCCCACCCTCTTTCTCTCTCCCAAGTCTCTCTCTCCTACCGCCTCTCCCTCTCTTAGGTCTCTCTCTCTCTCTCACTCACTCCCTCTATCTTTCTCCCCTCTACCCTTAACCCTTAATCCTTTATCCTTAACCCTTAAAACCTAAACCATTAAACCCTTTTACCCTCTACCCTCTACCCTTAACCATGCCTCCCTCTATCTCTCTCCCACTCCCTCCTAACCCCTCTCCCTCTTTCAGGTAGAGGGTAGAGGGGAGAGACAAAGGAAGTGACTAAGAGAGAGATAATTGAGAGAGGGAGAGGGGGTAGGAGGGAGAGGGTTGAGAGAGAGAGATGGAGGGAGTGGGAGAGAGATAGAGGGAGGGAGGGTAGAAGTTTTAAGGGTTTAGGTTTTAAGGTTTTAGGGTTTAGGGTTAAGGGTAGAGGGGAGAGAGAGAGATATGGAGTGAGTGAGAGAGAGACCTGAGAGAGGGAGAGGGGGTAGGAGGGAGAGTCTTGAGAGAGAGAGGGATGGAGAGAGCAGGAGAGAGATAGAGGGTAGAGCGTAGATGGTTTAAGGGTATAGGGCTAAGGGTAGATGGAAGAGACATAATATTGAGTGAGTGAGAGAGAGAGAGTCTTTAGAGAGGGAGAGGGTGTAGGAGGGAGATGGTTGAGAGAGAGAGAGGGTAGAGGGTTTAAGGGTTTAGGGTTTAGGGTTTAGGGTTAAGGGTAGAGGGGGAGAGATAGAGGGAGTGACTGAGAAAGAGAGACTTGAGAGAGGGAGATGGGGTAGGATGGAGAGACTTGAGAGAGAGAGGGTAGAGGGTTTAAGGTTTTAGGGTTTAAGGGTTAAGGGTTTAGGGTTAAGGGTATACGAGGGAGAGATAGAGGAATTTAGTGAGAGAGAGAGAGGGAGGGAGTTAGAGAGAGATAGAGGGTATAGGGTTAAGGGTAGAGGGTAGAGGGTTAAAGGTAGAGGGGAGTGAGTGAGTGAGTGAGTGAGTGAGTCAGATACCTGAGAGAGGGAGAGGGGGTTAGGAGGGAGAGACTTGAGAGAGAGATAGGGAGGGAGGGAGTGAGAGAGAGATAAAGGGTATAGGGTTTATATTTTAAGGGTTAATGGTTTAGGGTTATGGGTAGAGGTGAGAGAGATATATGGATTGAGTGAGAGAGAGGGAGAGAGTGTAGGAGAGAGAGAGAGAGGGAGAGAGTGAGAGAGAGAGGGGGTGGGAGAGAGAGATGGAGAAATTGTGTGTGTGTGAGAGAGAGAGGGTGGGTGGAGATACCCAAGAGATAGTGAGAGAGAGAGGTAGAGAGATAGAGTGAGTGAGAGAGGGAATGGGAGAGAGATAGAGGGAGTGAGTGACATACCTAAGAGAGGGATTAGGGTAGATATTTTAATTGGGTTTAAGGGTTTAAGTGTTGAGGGATTAGGGTTGAGGTTATTGGGTAAAGGGTAGAGGGTAGAAGGTAGAAGGGTTTAGGATTTAAGGGTTGAGGGTTGAGGGTTTAGGGTATAGGGTTGAGTGTTTAAGGTTTTAAGGGTTGAGGGTATAGGGTTGAGGGACTAGGGAATAGAAGGTGGGATGTATGGAGTGAGAGATGGATGGAGAAGTGAGATAGAGATAAGGAGAGAAGAGGAGGGAGGGACAAAGATAGATGAGGGTTGAGGATCCAATGTATAGGTTAGATGGTTGAGAATTGAAGGTATAGGGTTGAGGACCTATAGGGTTGATGGTTTAGGGTATTGGGTTGAGGGTATAGGGTTTAAGGGAGATGGGAGAGAGAGAGAGACCTGAGAGAGGGAGAGGGGGTAGGATGGAGAGACTTGAAAGAGAGAGAGAGGGAGGGAGTCAGAGAGAGATAGAGGTAGGGAGGGTTAAGGGTAGAGGGTAGAGGGTTAAGGGTAGAGGGGAGAGACATAGAAGGAGTGAATGAGTGAGAGAGAGACCTAAAAGAGAGAGAGGAAGTAGGAGGGAGATACTTGAGAGAG
>CM021107.1:173869138-173931648 GCA_007115665.2 Sequoiadendron giganteum | reverse complement strand
AGGGAGAAGTTAGAGAGAGGAGAAGGAAGGTGGATAGACTAAGAGAGGGAAGGATGGAGAGAGGGAGAGAGAGAGAGAATGAGCTATAGAGGGATAGGTAGGCAGAGAGAAGTAGAGAGGTAAGGAGAGTATGAGGGATAGGTAGGGATGGAGAGAGAGAGGTAGGTAGAGAGAGTAAAGGGAGATATAGAGAAGTGGAGAGGGAAGGAGAGATGAATGGAGAGGTAGGGATCAAGGGAGAGATAAGGATTTAGAGAGAGGTGAGAGAGTGAAATAGAGAGAGAGAGAGGTAGGTAAGGAGAGGGAGGGGAGATAAAGGGAAGTAGAGAATGGAGGAGAGAGGGAAGAAGAGGTAGGGAGGGAGAGATAGGTGAGATAGAGAGAGGAGGGAGGGAGGGATATTTAAGGAGAGAGGGGTGAGATAGAGAGAAAGAAAGTAAAGAGGGAAGGGGGAGAGATAGAGGTGATAGAGAGAAGTAGAGGCATAATGAGAAAGGTAGATAGACTGAGAGAGGGAAAGAGAGAGGGAGAGAAAATGAGGTATATAGGGGTAGGCTAGACAAAGAGATGTAGAGTGAATTTTGGTGGAAGAGAGAGAGGAGGGAGGGATAGGTAAAGATGGATAGTTGAGATAGATTGAAGGATAGAGATATAGGTAGAGAGAGGGCAAAGAGATATAGAAAGAGCGGGAGGGAGAGATAGAGAGAGTAGAGAGGGAGGAGAGAGATAGAGAGAGGTGATAAAGAGAGAATTAGAGAGGGAAAGAAGGTGGAGATATTGAGAGAGAGGAGGCAAGGAGGGAGAGAGAAATAGGTATAGAGGGACAACTAGGTAGAGAGAAGTAGATATGAAAGGAGAGATATAGGGAGAGATAGGGATGGAGAGAGAGGTGAGATAAAAATATAGAGAGGTCTAGGTAGATAGAGGGAGGAGGAGATAAAGAGAAAAATAGAGGGAAGGAGAGAGGGAGGAAGAGGTAGGGATGGAAAGAGAGAGGTGAGAGAGATAAGAGAGAGGAGGGAGGAATGGGTAGGGAGAGAGGGGTGAGATAGAGAGAAATAGAGTAGAGAGGGAAGGGGAAAGAGAGAAGTGAGATAGGTGATAGAGATGTGTGATGGAGCTTAAAATTAGAGAGATGAGGAAGGTGGAGAGATTAAGATGGAAGGAGGGGGGAGAGAGAGAGATGTATAGAGGGATAGGTTAGATAGAGAGAAGTAGAGAGAAAAGGTGGGTGAAAGGAAGAGAGAGGGAGAGAGAGAGGGGGAGAAATAGAGGTGAGATAAAGAGAATTAGAAAGGGAAGGAGAGAGAGAGGGAGATAGAGAAAATTAGAGAGGGAGGGAGGGAAGGAGAGAGAAGTGAGATAGAGAGAACTAGAGAGGGAAGGAGAGAGAATGACAAGATAGAGAGTAGAGAGGGGAGGAGAGAGCAAGGGAAGCAAAGAGATAGAGAAAGAGAGGAGAGGGAGGGATAGGTAGGTATAGAGAGTAGAGAGAGATATATATAGAGATTAAAGGAGAGGGATGAGAGATAGAAAAATGTAGAGAGGGAAGTAGGGAGGGAGATAGATATTGGAGAGGGAAGTAGAGAGAGATGGACATGTAGAGACATAGTTCTTGAGCTCAAGGAAGATATTGTTAGATAAAGAGATGGAGATAGTGAGAGAGAGAGGTCTAGAGAATAAGAGATAAAAATGAGTGAGATAGAGAGAGAAAGATGAAATTCGACCTCCTGAGTACTAAAATTTTACCTCCTAATTACAAAAATTTGGCATGCTGATTACTGAAATTTCACTAAGTTTGAAATTTTTAAGATCTTCCAAAAATTAGAATTTGTATTAAAACTCTTAGAGATCTGAAACCACTCTCAAACATCCTACCTATATATACATGAAATATAACTTAAAGTATAATAAATTAAATGTCCATATGTAAATGTCAACTTATACTTAAATATTTATTTCATGTATATAATTTCCCTGACCGAGAAAGCAAAAATCTAGTTCTGTGCAAAGTAGGCCATTTGGTGCTTGCCAAAAGGCCTGCTTTAGATGTGTTAATTAACAGGATTTTCTAAATTTTCTCATATTTTTTACCATGCTCCCCATCTCATTTGCACGTCTTTCAATGCAAGTTTATAAAAAAAATCGTGATAGCGTTAGCCTCTATCTCAACTATCTAAATTTATAATTCTTTTTTCATTTTGATTTAGTTAAGGTTTTGATTAATGGCTTCTATTGTAAATGCCTTCGGTTTTGGTCAAAAACCAACATGTGCTAGGTTTAGGATAGATTTTTACACGTTCACCGGAATGTGAAACAAATTATGTTTTTTGAAACTAGACTCCATTCTACACATGATGAAAAAAATAAATCAATTTTTCGATTAGTTTGCAAAAAAATTGGGGGGGAGCACACTCAAATTTTAGCTTTTCAGGATGTGTCCACTTTGAAAATTCATAAAATATTATATATTCATTAAAAAAATTATCCGAAAGAAGGAGGATAAACTACATGGTGTTAGCTAATTTCTCACTGTTGGGATTTTTGAAATTCTAAAAAAAAGTTAACCAAAAAGGGGGGATCCCTTAGGTGCTATTCTATTTTTTTGATAAAAATAGGACCTATTTGCCTCCCCCCCCACCTTTTGAGACCCTTAATCTTCATTAATTTCAAAAAACAATAGTAGCTTGGAAACTAGACTCGGAGCACTTCAACTTTTGTTCTTGCCGCATCTTGAAATTTTAAGCGTAACTATCTTCATTTTCTCGTGCAAATAAGATTTTCCTGATTTCAGAAAAGAAAAAGAAAAAAAGTGGCATCTTAAGAGTCAAAATTGTGTCACAAATTGGTGCACTTACCCAAAATATTATTAAAAAAGAAAAAAAAAAAATTGAATTCATTTCATCACTGTCATGTTTTCTTTGCCTGTAGCCAGCAAACCATGTGATAGCATGCTCACATTTTGGAGAGGTGAAATCCTACAATTTATTCATCGAATCTTCACAATTTCTTCACCAGGATGTCGCCACGTCAATGGGGAGGTTGAAGGAGTAATATTTTTTTTGTGAATTTTTGTGAATTTTTTGTTAAATAGGTAAATTTAGATTTTTTTTATGTTCATTTCTTTAATTTACAAGAGTTTAAAATCAACTTGAAATTCCTCCTCAAAATCCTTCTCCTCATGAACAAAAATCTTGATCAACAACTACAACAAAAAAATCCTCCAACAATTCCTCAACATCCTCTTAAAACTCAACAAAATTTGATGGGGGAAACTGAAAACAACAAAAAGAAAATTGTGGAGTTAATTGGGAGGTTAAACGATCTTGTAAGTTCAACCTTGGAAAGAACCACGCTTGCAAATTCACTTTGAGCCTTGTTAACACATGTAGATGAAATTACCAAGCAATTAAGTGGTTGGGTGGATAAGAGGCAAGAGTGTAGGGATTTTTATATAGATAAATTATCATACAAAAAAATAAAGATGAAAAAATTAAAAAATGTGATTTATGCAAACTATTCACTAACCCACGTACAAATAAAAATCTTTACCTTAATAGTGAGAGGTTTCATATCCATTAGTGCAAGCACCAAGGGATTAGGAACAATTTTTGGAAGAGGTGGTGGATGGATTTTTACCATCCACCATGCAACAATAATGAGGTCCCCCAATATTTCTTGAGGAAACTCTACTATGAGTTCATTCTCAACAAAATCCCCAACTATTTTGATATGCCAGACTTTCACGGAAGAGGTGGTGGCTCAACACAAGATAGACCAGGTGCATGTAAGGATCCTCAGTGGAAAGGGAGACGAGCATTCACTAGGCCAACTTATGAGCACGTTGCTATCCCTTCCATCATGAAGGAGAGTGTTGAGGTGGACACTCTATGGTCTATTAGCTCTTTGATATAGAGTATCATCTAACGTTCTAGTCTTGCAGTATAGCATTAGCCAAGGGAGAGTTCTAGGGGTAGAGTTCCACTCCATTCTTGTCAGGTTTGTGGGTCAGCCTGTACATATGACCCCACAGACAATCAAGAGGTTGGTGCACAAGATACGTCTACACCTGCGGGGTTGGTGATGGAAGATGTCATGTTGAATGAGGCTTTCAGCCTCGATACTCAAGTAAATGTTAGCATGTTCATTGAATTGAATTTATTAAATTTCATTTTTGAAATGCAAGATTAACTAATTTAATTTAATGTGTAATAAAATTTTAGGGTCATAGTGTTGATCCTATTTACATTAGCCCTCCACCTGGTTTTTACTCCACTACATCTACTATTGAGGTATGTAACTAGTAAACAATTATAAATATTATGTATATATGAATAACATTATTATATGAATAGTATTCTAATATCTGATTTTGGATGTTGAATAGGTTAATATTGGAGGTTTCACAACAACACCTCTCAATGCTAGTGGAGTACAAACCTTCATGTACTTAATAGATTTGTGTAGTTTATATTCATGTCATTGATTACATTGCATTGCACATCTTTCAAACTCAAAGAATTACTTCACATTGCATAACTAATAACCAGATGTTGATAGATGACAAAATTTTAATTAAAATATAGTTTTCAGAAATTTAACATAAGCAATGACACAATTAATTCACATAGTATAAGTAATAACTAGGAGCAACTGGCAATTACATTTACTTGTCATGACATTCCATGAGACCACATTTTATTGAGACATTTTTTCAAATAGTTCACTTCCTTGTCTATGCTATGGATGCTTGGAAAAAATCTGTGAAATCATAATAGTAAGCAATAGCCTAGATAAGGAAATGAGTTGTTTGAAAAAATGCCTCAAAGAAATGTGGTCTCGTGGTGACATCCATCACCATGAGACCCAATTCTTTGAGGCATTTTTTTAAACAGCTCACTGCCTTGTCTATGCTACCACATTTTCCATACATGTATACCAAATAATTTTATCAAATAGTTTACTTCCTTACTAATATGGCTAAAATCTTAAAATAGGTGCTTTCCAAAAAACTATGGATGCTTGGAAAAAATCTATCAAAGCATAATAGTAAGCAATAACATAGACAAGGCATTGAATTTTTTGAAAAAATCCTTGAAGAAATGTGGTCTCCATGAGACCACATTTCTTTGAGGAATTTTTTCAAACAACTCACTACTTAAGAATAGAAACCAAGCCTTTAGCCAAAATTCCCCTCCAAATCATTTTCAAGGTCCTCATCCTCATCCTCATCCTCAATTTACCAATCCATGAAATCTTCCACCTCTTATTCCACTTATTCATATCCCCAACCCTCCCTCTTCATGTCATTATCCCCATCCATATCATAACCAAGACCACACTATACCATCCACCCCATCCCAACATAATACCATAGAGAAGGCAGTGAACTATTTGAAAAAATGCCTCAAAGAAATGTGGTCTCATGGTGATGGAATGCCATGACAAAATTTGAGGCATTTTTTTCAAATAGTTCACTGCCTTCTCTATGCTACCACATTTTTCATACATTTCTACCAAAGCATTTTATCAAATGGTTCACCACCTTGTTACTATGGATAAAATCCTAAAACAGGTGCTTTCGAACAAGCTATGGATAGGTAAAATAGTAAGCATGATATAGTAAGAAATATATAGTTCAATAAGTACTCAAAATTTTGTTCATTATCTCATACATTATAAGCCATTACCTGCATCACTATTGTAGTTTTCATGATTGAATAGTTTGTTGTTTTATTTTCAGATGTTGGAAGCAGAAACACCTCTAGATGTTCATAGGGAAATGGAGCTTGGTGTTTATTTTTCTATATACTCCTCGATGCCTCTCATGGGGTATGAGGTAGATTACTAAATTTTAAATTAAACTTGGTGTTATAGCTTTAGTTATTGAAAAATCACAAAGGATTGTTGATTCATAGTTTAATTTCTCTTTGGATGGTTTCTATAGGACTTCGGCATGCCACAACATGGGCATGCAAATATTTTCATTGAGGAGAGTGATCATCTAGTGGTGGTAAGTGATTATTTTGTTAAATATATCATTTTTTATAATGTAATTTCTATATATTAATGTCTTTACTTGTTATTGTAATAGATAAGGCTTGATGAGGAACTAAACCCTAGGAGGAGCACTGGGAGCACCCCTCGACCTCATAGTAAATGAGTGAAAAACATATCGCCATCCACCTGACCAAAAAAAGGGAAAGAGTTTGTTTTGAGATCTTGGAGAGCAACGAGTTTTGATTCTAGGGTCCTTTGTTGTATGCCTATATGCAATTTTTGGACATATTTTGTACTGCATATATTTGACATTGTATGCCTATATTGCTTTCTTGTAAGCCTATGTGGCTATTTTGTATATATTTTATACTTATATCAACATATATTGATGTATGCCTACATGGCTATTTGTTTAATATAAATATTTTTTATTGATGGTTTCCATATTTGCATTATAAATCCATGATTCAATAGATATGATTTGTGTGTATTCAAGTGTATAATTTGTGACTTACGTGTATTCCAATGTATACTTTGTGAATTATATTTTTTTATGTGTATACCTTTTATTCATGCATATACTTTGTATTAATGCATATACCTTGTATTCATGCATATACTTTGTATTAATTTGTATACTATGTATTCATGTGTATACTTCAAGGCTTACGTGTATTTGAGTACTTTTTCTTAACTTATTCACATGTATGCTTCACTTATTCACATGTATACTTATTAACTGGTTAGCCCTAGCATTGCTCATTGTTGTCCTTCATGGTTTGTCTTGAATAATTATTAATTGATGCTAAATAACTTCAATATTTCCAAAATTGATTCACCAACTACTTATCATTTACTTATGTGCTAATTCAATATGGAATCCAAGGAAGAATTTAAAAGGGATAAAGCTAGGAGGAGAGGGAAGATAGATATTTATAGTGTAACATATTGTACCTTCTTTGTACAAATATCTAATGGCTCTTGTATGCTTTTCTATTCCATTTTCATAGGTGGGTCATCACTTCTCTCAATTTTTTCCTTCTCCTCTTCTAGGTCCCCACCTCCACTTGTGGTATTCTAAAATAAGCTCTAGTTTGTTGTGGGCACCTACTAATTCAAAAGATTCATTAGTTTTCCCCTGAGTTGTCTTGGGTGATTTTATTATTTCTTGGTTGGTTACAATGTATTTGATAGTTAATTTTGTGGAGATGGAACCTCTCATTTTTTGTAGTAGGACATTTTAGGTAGATTCCTCTTCAATAAGAGCTAGAGTTAATTGTTTCTTTTGTTTTCTTTGAAATACTCATTGAAGTGGGATCAAGATACTTTTAAATGAAATATATGGTTGAGTAGATGCATAGGTTGTGAATTTTTCTAGCACCAAATCTACCTATGTAATTAGCTACTTGGTTTAAAAAACTAGAGGTTTGATTCTTACTCCTTTTAGATCACCAAATGATATTATTTTTATTTCACTTACTTGGATTTGAAGCTTTTTTGGAGTGAAGGAAGAGGTGGGATTGAAATGTTTCTTCTCATTTATGTCATCCCATTTATTACCCAAAGAAAAGTGACTTGGTTTTTCCACCATGTGTCCAACTTCTTACCCATATTTTCACCAATTACTTATTCTATATTAACTCCAACCTAGCTTCTTCAAAAAATACATTTTTAAATTATAAGTGATATGTAACAAATTTATTTTAGAACGTTTAATATGATTGTGAAAGAGTAGGAATAGGGGTTGTAATATCTCATGTATCAACATATATTTATACCTCTTCTTTGGGCTATTTTTATATTCTACTTATGGTAGAGGCTCTAGTGTGAACTTATTAATGTCATTGTTCTTGATTCTCTTTAGCTAGGTCATACACCACCATGTGGGCTCATATCTCAACTGGCCTATGATTAGATTTAGCTATAAATATTTCAATTTTTATCTAGAATCTTGAAAAATTTCCTCTTTACAACAACCATATTGTTGTAAGGGAAAGGATGATAATTAAAAAATGTCTTTCCCTTGCTAGACTTGAGGATGATCATACAATATTTTAAGAGTCACATAGCCTTCTCATCTATGATAAGAGTCATATTAGGAATAAGAAAGTTACCTAAATATTAATATTAATAATAATCAACTCAATATAAGTTTTAGGCTTTCCTCAACTATTATGACATCTAGGTGTTTTACCTCTTTCATGCAATCATATGCTTTCGGTGTGGAAAACTCAGACTTTTCAGCTATCATGTGAATCTTTCTCTTTTCCTTTGTTTTGCATGTCATCATAAGGGATCAAGCTGATTGAACTTAGCTCAGAGTGATTCAACATGTTTGGGTGTGAAATAGGACCATTCCTAGTGTAAAAATACCCATCTAAATGTGTTGGAATAGTTGGTTTGGTCACACGAGTTACAAAATAAATTTTGCACCACTTTGCAACTTTACACTGCTTGCATTTGACAATTTTTTTCTCAACTAAAAAATTCATCACCACGGGAAAATGCTTCCGAGATAGAAAAAAATGAGAGAGGTTATTGCATAGGGTCCCAACATGATCTCGTAGCCTTAGACAAGAAGTTTTTAAGTTTCACAATTTTATAGTAATAGTCTGCTGAAGATTGAAACCATTTTACACTTTGGACTCTTAAGGCATCATGTCAGTACAGTGTAGCCTAGAGTGATTCGACGTGTTTGGTTGTGAAAGAGGACCATGAATAACGTAAGAAAATACCCATATGGACATGTTGGAATAGTCGGTTTGGTCGCATGAGTTGTAGAACGAAAGTTGTGCCACTTTGCAACTTTTCTTGCATTTGACAACTTTTTCCTCAACTGAAAAGTCGTCACCACAAGAAAATGCCTTCAAGATAGAAAAAACCGAGAGAGGTTATTGTAGAGGTTCCTAACACAATCTCATAGCTTTAGACAACAATTTTGTAAGTGTCATGGTTTCTAAGTAACAGTCTGTCAAAGATTGTAGCCATTTTGCACTTTGAATTCTTAAGGGAATGAGCCAGTTGAACATAGATCAGAGTGATTCGATGTGAAGGGCTAAAAACTCATAACCTATAGGATGCCTAAGGATGCTTAATATCATATGTGAACCTACATCATCCTTGAAAAAATTCCTTTGAACTTGAATATCAGATAGCAACATCTTCTTTGAAGTCAGCAACAACCACTGACATGTCTTTGAACTTCAATATCCTTGGATTCCAATTCTGATATATAAGCATTGTATGTATTGCCTCCAAATTATAAAAAATGATACCTCTTGAATTTGTACAATAGTAAGACTTATACAACCACTAATATCTATATTGTTTTGGTGATTTCCGAAAAGGAATTCTCTATACAAATCACATACATGTTTGCACAAGCATAACAATGAAAAAATAACTAAATTGAATTCTTAACAATGCTAAACCAATACAAAGACTTTCTATCTGTTACAAACATTTCCTTTTCTTGTTACAATTCACCATTTTAAAATATTTTACAACTCCTCATAAACAACCTTTTCCTTGTATGCATTTTCCTAGTTGAGAAAATACCTCAAAGACATGACTCTTGAGGTCTTCAAATAAATTATTATCCCTATTCACTTGATAAATGACTACCCCTTTGTGAGTGTATTAGACCTTATATTATTGTACTATGAATTTTCCTTGCTTCCTTCTATTGACTATCACTTGTATGACTATCCTCTAATATTTATATACAACTCGTTGTCTTTAAGACCTAAGGACTATCCTTTTGAATCCTTATGAACTATATTTCCTCTTGTAATTACATGAGCCCTTTAACTAAATTCTGCAACCTTTTGTGCAATTTTCCATTAATGACCATCTTCAAACACCTTCAAGTATACCATTATAACTCTTGTTCTTAAAATCTCATGGCTATCATGAGATTGCTACCTGCTTTATGACTATGATCATGCATAACTCATAAAAATTAATTGAAGTCAAAGGTACTAATAATACTTGTGAGGATGAACAATACAATATAGGTTAGCACTATGGATCACTCAAGGGTCCATTTAGTAAGGAGAAGTCAGAGGACATAATGTAAAGTTAAAATAATGAAAGATCATATCCAGTTGCTATAAATAATGATAGAATAAAAAAGAAGTTTTCAAATAAGAATCACATATAAAGTTCATTAACAAGGATTGAAAGGATTTGAAATTAAGCTCAATATGACCACAAGAAACATTAATAAGCTCATTAAATAATACAATGACACACCTAATACTATTACCAATGTACTTTGAATGAAAACACTTAAAAAATACTTACCAGATCACAACCTCAACTATCATGATTGAATGAAATATGAACACCTACACCTCAATCAATATAATCTAATGTACCTATTATACCTTTTATTTGATATAGCAACATGAAATCATACAAAATGAGGCATGAATCAACAACGAGATCATGATATGATTAGACACAAAAAATAAGAATGAATACATAAGAAATCAAATTTTTTAAGCTAACAAAGCATGACAAAATTTTATACAATATTTCCTATCTATAATGTTTACAACTCCCCACTTCTTCAACATGATAGAATTGAAGAATTTAAGTAAATATCATAATAAAGATTTCAAGTTAAAGAAAATAATTAGAACATTGACATAAGTAAAATGTACATGTGAAAGGCACATAGCTTGGTCAACACTAGAAGCAATTTGATACATAATATTGATTACAATATATATAATCAACAACAATAAACCTAAATAATATGAGTCTGAGTTGTTTTACTAAATGCTCAAAGAAATGGGGTCTCATGATGATGTACATCACCGTGAGACCCCATTTCTTGGAGGCATTTTCTCAAATAGCCCACTGCCTTGTTGATTTCACCAAATTGGTAATCTAGTGGATGTATGCAACAAATCACAAGCCACATGCATCAGGTGAACTAGGATCTCAAAGTAAAACCTAGGACCATGGGGAGCATACCCATGGCTTAAGCCTCCCCTGCTATTCATGTGGGCTATGGGATGAACTCGACTTCTATTTCTTCTTAGGAGAGAGAAAGAGGGAATGGAGATTGGTTTTTTAATTCAATCTAAGCATAGATAAGCTAATTATTATCTATGTCTCTAGCATCGTCAAATGATTGAAAATATGTTATGTATTAAAAATTGAAGGAGAAAGAGAAAGATAGAGAGAAAACATGGAGGAAAGGATGAGATTGATAAATTAGATAGAAAGAAAGATAATAGAGAAACAGATCTAGATATCAAATATATAGAATGAGAAGTGAAAGATAAAGAGTTAAAAAAGAAAAGAAAATAAATAAATAGAGAGAAAGAGGTAGAGAAATGGTGAGACAACAAAAGAAAGGTTGTGAGAGAATGTCAAAAGATAAAAAGTAGACAAAAATGATAAAAATATCAAAAAAAATCATTGAATTAAATAGATAAAATAAGAAAAGAATAGTTCATAGAGATGAATAAATAAATAATAAATGACCAAAAGACATAGAGAGACAACAAAGATATCTCGCATAAGCAATTTAATTAAATAATTAACAAATTTAGAAAAACAAAATATATATAAATAAAGTGGAGAGAAAGATTCCAAACATAGAGATACATATTACAAAAAGTGTTTGGAGAAATGACAAATAAAAAAAAGAAAAGAAAAACAAAGAAATATTAGTGAAGAAAAAAAGAATCTTTAAAATAGATATGCAAAGAATAAATACAAATAGAGAGACAACACACAAATTAAGGAAATGTAAGAAATCAAAATAATAGCTATTGAGAGAGTATTAATGTGATAGAATGAGAAAACTACAAAATAAATGATAGATTAAAAATTAAAAAATTAAAAAAAAAATCAAAGATTTAAGAAAAAATACAAAATAAAAAATTAATTAAATATAAAATACATGAATGAAAAAAAGTAACATAAAAAATGATAAGTAATATTAAAAGTGTAGGAAAAGAAAAGAATGGTATATCGATAAGGAATGAGATAAATGTATAGAAAAATTAACAACATAAATTAGACATAAAAAAAAAAAAAAATAGGGAGAAAAAATAAAGAATGAGTACATGAAATTGAGAGAGAGCAAATAAAAAATCAATAGATAAAGAATAGTTAGTGAAAAGGAAAAGAAATAGGGTGAATGAAAGTATTACATGAGAGAAACAATAAATCATAAAAATAAAAAGAGAAATAAAAGGGAGAGTGGAAGAGTGAAATAAAAAACAAAAAAGAAATTGAGAAAATGACGTTAAAATAAATAATGAAGGTAACTAAAAAAAAGGAATTAAAAATAGAAATAAATAGAAAGTAAAAATGGGTAGAAATAAGAACAATCATAAAAAAATAAAAGAAACATTGAATGTCAATAAGAAAGGGAGAAAGAGAGAGAAACAATCTTGTAAAGACAAAGAATTACATGGTGAAGGAGAAACATTGAATGTCAAATAAGAAAGAGAGAGAGAGAGAAACAATCATGTAAATATGAAGAACTACATGGTGAAGGTAATTAAAAAAGGAGTTGAAGAGAAATAAAATGGTAGTAAAAAAAGACAATTTTAAAGAGAACGAAAGTGAGACAAAAATAAAGGTAAATCGATAAAAATGTAGATTGAAAGAAAACATAAATAAAATTAATAAGAAATAAAGTGAGATGTGCATGGGCAAGGTAAGAGAGACACACAAAAAAAGAGACAAATAGAAAATAGAGAAAATAACTAAGAAAGAAACAAATGAGATATAAAATATATGAATAAAAAAGTAACTTAGGGAAAAAAAAGGTAATATTAAAAATCAAGACAAAAAAAAAGCAATAGAATGAGATAAATGAATACAATACCAACATTAATTGAAAAATATATGACCTACAAGATATGCTCAATCAACCTTATCCAACAAGCAAAAGGTTATAGAAAAAACCACTGACAAAAAGAGAAACATACGATAAATAGAGGGAGGGAAAGAATGACAAATCTACATACAAAGATAAAAAAATTAAAAAAATGAAACAAGTGAAAGATAAAATATAGATGGAGAGAATAAACTAAATAGAGAGTGAGTGAGTGAGCGAGAGAAAATAAAAAAGAAAGAAATTGGAAAGAAGTATAAAAATGTGAAAATATGCAAATGGGAAAAGTAAGATAGATAGAAAAAGAGAGATAATTGAGAGGATGAGAGAAATAGATAACAAATAAAAAATAAAAAGACATATGGGGAGAGAAAATAAAGAAATAATTTTGATTGGTGAAGTCATGGTTTCTAGATCTAAGACAACTTTGATCCAAAGGATAAAGAAGAAGGATGATATGTTACTTAATACGAATGAATTGTTGGTGTATCAATCAATAGGTACACTAAAATCATAGTATGATTTCTTTATAAATCGACCTCTAATTAATCAAAATATTCCAATCCAAACACCTTTCAAATATAATAAAAATGTATGGACTTATCTCTCTTTTTTCTTGTTGACTAAGGTATCCTTGTGACCCAACCCAATGTCTCACTCGCCTTACCTTGGTCTTACATTCTGCCAAATTGGGGTCAGAAAGGGGTGAGTTGTGTCACAGGATTACAAACTATTCTAAGGCATCTTTGATCCAAAGGGCAAAGGGGAAGGATGTTATGTTACTTAATATGAATGGATTGGAAATGTATCAATCAACAAGTACACTAAAATCACATTACAATATTTTTGTAAATTAGTCTCTAATTAATCAAAATATTTCAATCCAAAACCCTTTCAAAGATGATGCAAAGGTATGAACTTCTCTTTCTTCTTTTTTATTGACTCATGGGTTTCTCTACGAACCAGCCCAACACCCAACCCGCCTTACCTTGGTCTTACATTCTATCAAGTTGGGGTGGAGAAGGGGTGTCACACGAGGGCAAGAATAATTCCCTGGGGATGTATGCAATAACCCACATGTAACACCCCTCCGTGTGAACCCCAAAGGACAACAAAATACCACACTAATTTTTATTTTTATTTTAAAGTGAAACATTGCATAAGATAAATTTGTAGATTCATTACATGAAATAAATTATACATTTACAAGGTCATCTACATCCTCTGGGGTACACAAAACTGTAATTACAAACCCTAACTTTTATCAAAAATGAAAGCGAATAAAAAACCAAGATTACATAATGATGACATACAACCATCCATGATTAAAAGAGAGGAAACCGATACATCATTTTATTACAATTCAATTTATAGTTCCATGATACAACTATGGAACATATTTCCACAGATACAACACATCAAAGATACAATAGTACATTACATAATTCTTCCCTTATATCAATGGGAAGGGTATAAAAAATACAAGTATGATACATCAATGGAGAATAAGGTACAAAATGAGGGCCATTCTTCATCAAAGTTAAACTCTAGAAACTTTGCATCCGCTTCTGCATCGTGAACACAAACTGGAAACCCAATGGAGTGCATAGCACATTCCACTTGACCATGTGGACCCGAAGGCCCACCCCCATGCTAGGAGTTGACAAGAAAGACCCATGACCAAAGAAGATGAATAGAATGACCACAAGACCAAACCACAAGAGCAACCAAAACATAACAAACAACAATCTCAATAACTACTTACAAGGTGACTTCTTCCAGATGCATACAAGGGAAAAGCAAGGGATACTATAACACCAATATTCATATACTCCCAACTAAAGGGTATGCAAATACTTGGGTTCCCAAAGAAACTTGCATCATTACTTGGCTTAAAAACTCGTCAAAACTGAAAATAAATCAATGTAGAATTCAATCAATCAAGAGAATGCGAGAAATCAAACTTTAATCTCCCAACACCATACATGCAATGAAACTTGAAAGCATATTGCATACTCCTCTTGTTCAAACATCCCTTATTAATTTGGTAAATAAACTAAATAAGAACATGAAAAGATTAATCATTTGATAATAATCTAACTTCAATTTCTACTTCTTTAATTATAACACTCAAATAAATCAAATCTCTCCTAATAATTTTTTTTGGATTACTAGTTGTTCAAGAATCACTATTTTAAGACTATATCAAAATATTTAATTAAATAAAGAACTCATGAAAAACTACAGTAGGTGTACCATCGGATTAAAATTTCCTAGCCTATACATTTGTTACTTCAAAATAATATATTTAATTAAAGTGTAATATATACCTTTGATTATTATAAGCTAAATAAATTTAATTAAAATCTAATATAAATATTTTTTTTGCAAATCACAAATCTAATATTAAATGAATTTGTAATTAAATTTAACTTAAATAAACTAAATCTGATTTGAATATATCCGAAAATAAATCAGATCTTAAAAGTACGTGTCCAATAAATGCAACACTTACTTACGTTTTAACCTTTCGCTCATTAAAATAAATCAGATCTTAAAAGTACGTGTCCAATAAATGCACCACTTACGTTTTAATCTTTCGCTCATTAAAATATTTAAAGAACTATAATGCTAATATTCTTGAGTAATTAATTTTCAAACTTTAATATATCTATAATATATATGCATAGATCATATAAAGGCACTCCATATTCTAGAGCACTTTATTCCAAAAGCAACCTACCATTCATTTATTCCAAAAGCGGATCTTTGATGATTTGGGGAGTCAAGAATATAAATACATGTCATAGTGATGAAGCTTTTCCTAACGGATATAATGGGTTGATAACTATCCACATTGCTTAAAATACCAATGCCTATAACAAACCATGTATTAGTGACTGAAACACTCAAAATTATATCATCATATTGATGTAATGATAACTATAAGTAATTCTATGATTAAAGGATGTTGATACAACAATCAAATATTCCCTAATCACTAGTAAAATATATTACACTTTAAAGAACATATTGGTAATTGATATAACAATATATGTATTTTGAAATTTGTACAAAAATATCAAATATAATGATACTTATTTATTGATACCTTTATATTCAATGGTTCATTTTATTTCATGAAATTATAATTGATTAAATACCAATTTGTCAATTATCATACATCTAAAATTAAAATATTATATTAATATTATTGCAATTTATATATATTCAACATTATAGTATTGAATACCCTTATTTTCCATACATTGCAGTCAAGAAGTAGTCTATCGCCTCATAGGCTAAATAAAATAAACTATTTATATCCCCCTCATATAAATTAATAAAAATAATATGACCTATGAACATTCCTCTCGTAAAATTGAACTTAGCACAATGGACCTTTATCAAGTATATAAGACTTGACTAATTTAGTAAATGTTATAGTTGCACAACTCTCTTGATAGACTGGTATGCAAAATGCTGATGCATAGATAGGGCACATGAATTGCTTGAAATAATCCCTCAAATAAATGTTACCTCCTGGTATGCCACGGCGGAGACAGGTTGACAATGGAATCAGCGAGATTATTTAAACCTCTACAACATTCTAATTAAGTATGACAGGTTGCCAACGGAATCGGGAAGGATATTTACACCTCTACAGTCTTCTATATTCAAGTGTTGCTACTGTGACAGATTGTGAGGGAGATTATTTAAATTTATACACCCTCCACAGTCCAAACTCTGCAGCAGCGATGGGTTGCCAAACAAAGAGGGAAAGAAATGCGGTCTCATTGAATGGGACGCAATAATTGTAGAATGTGCACAGAATGGATTTTGCAAGGACGCTCTCAAAATATTTGAACTAATAAAGCACTCAGGAACATGTCCTAACATTGTAAACTTTGCCTGTTTCTAGGGGGGGCGCGCAGATAGGCAGGTTTAGAGGATGAGGGTTGCACATACTTCACACATCAGTCGCCCTTATTGCATTACAGATATAGTTGATCATTAGGAGTGCAAGGTTGGCCTTCATGCTGGTAATGGCTATCTTAGAGACACCTAAAACTTATTACTAAGATGTCGCTAAACCTGTGGTGCCTCTCACCCAGCTGCGCCGGTATATATGTATGCAAACTGTGTAACATAGACAAGGCATTTGACAGTTTGACAGAAAACCTCAAAGAGATGTGGACTCAAACACAGGGCGCGAAAACTGTTTCAAGAAATGTGGTCTCAAGGAATGCAATGATTGTAGAATATGCACAACACGGTTTTGTGAAAAGGCTTAAGAAACTTTCAAGCAAATGCAATTTGGCAGGTGTAAAGCCCGATTACACCACCTTAGCCAACCTTCTAACTGCCTGCGCCAAAACAAAGCAAGAAGGATAGAGGAATTTATAGAGATACCAGGACGCAGTTGGATTAATGGCCATAAAATGGTATATGTTTTATGTGTATGAGACATACCTCATTGACAACGTATAAAATCTACGCAAAGTGAAGGATGCCATAATGTCAAACCTATTGTGCACGTTAACAGAAGCATGGCAGTAAAAAAAAAATTTGTTTAATAAACATACTCTAAAACCATCGGTGCAACCTTAATTTCAAACTGCAGTTCGCCAAATTAGAGAAGTGGAGGACCAATACCAGGGAAGAAGAGTTTGGAGGAGCGAATACCATCTACCTTGATACAGTTGATAGAAACTCATAACATACCTATAACAAACGCCTCATAGTTCAATCGTGGCCTGTGGTGAATGATTCATAGCCTCCAAACAACATTTTGCGGCCTTTGTAGAAGTAACCATGGCCTCCACTCTGTTCACAATTCTTGCCTCATTCTGGGCGCATGGACAAGGCACATAATCTGCCTGGCAGAGTGTGTGGGCCCTAGAATGGGTGGGCGTGTTCTATTTTTCCTGAATCCTCCAAGAGATGTATTCCTCCAAAAAATGTTGACGCCTTCCCAAGAAAAGCATGCAGAATGGGAACGCTTAGTCAAGACACGTGAACACGAAGGAATACCTTGAAGGCAGGTGGAGGGTACATGCAAGGCAGGTGTAAATCTTTTAGAAGCCCAATTTTGCATTTCCCTTTTCTTTCTTAAAATAAAGGTATTTACATGCTTAATTAAAATACATATTATTTTAGTAATAATGATATAATTATAATATTTATTTTACTTTATTAATAATTTCTGGATGAAATAAAAAGACTTATTTTGTTCTTATTAATTTTATAATTTGTCAAAGTCATATTAGCCTGAATAAAATCTGGAATTTTATGAAGAGATTGATTCAAAGAAAGAGTAATTAAGTAAAAACTATTTCAAAAATATTCTTTCACAAATACCATAATACAATATAATCGAATAATTATCACAATATAAAACATTTAATTGCCATAGATCGATTCATTCTTTTTCAATAAATCAAATATTGATAATATTCCCTTAAACTTAAATTAATTTGCTCACTTAGCTAAATAATTACTAAAACTATTATATAGAGGAAAGGTATTTATTCATTTAATTATTACTTTATCCCCAATTAACTAGTCACCTTGTAATCAATTAATTTAATTAATTTGATTAGTCAAGGCTAGTTATAATATTATTTTATCACATAATTTCAAAAGCAAATTTAACAATATAATAATGAACACAAAAAGACAACTCAATCTAACCAAACAAACTTAATCAAGATCCAAGACGGTCGAAAGAGAGGGACACTACACCGCAAGCCACGTGCATCGGGTAAAGTCGGACCTTGAAGTCAAAACCAAGACCATAAGGAGCATACCCACAACTTAAGCCTCCTTCGATATTTGTGTGGGCTCTAGGACGGACCTTACTTCTATTATTTCTTAAGAGAGAAAATGAGGGTATGAAGATCAATTTTTTAATTCAATCTAAGCATAGATAAGCCAATTACTATCTATGTCTTTAGCATTGTTAAATGATTGAAAACATGTTATGTATTGAAAATTGAATGAGAAAGAAAAAGATAGAGATAAAACATGAAGGGAAGGAATGGACTTGATAAATTAGATACAAGGAAAGATAATAGGAAAATAGATCTAGATATAAAATAGATAGAATGAGATGTGAGATGAAGAGTATAAAATAAAATAAAATAAATAAATAGAGAGAAAGAGGTGGGGAAATGGTGAGACAACAAATGAAAGGTTGTGAGAGAAAGTCAAAAGACAAAAAGTAGAAAAAATGATAAAAATATAAAAAACAGAATCATTAAAATTAAAGGAAAAAAAAAAAGAATAACATAAAGATGAATAAATAAATAAATAATGAATGGTCAAAAAATAGAGAGAGGGAGAGAGAGAGAGAGAGAGATACTCTTTGTAAACAATTTGAATAAATAATAAACAAATTTAGAAAGACATAAAAGACATAAATAAAATGGAGAGAAAGAGATTCCAAATGTATAGAGATAAATATTACAAAAAGTCTTTAACAAAATGGCAAATAAAAAGAGGGAAACAAAAATAGAGAAATATTAGTGAAGAAACAAAGAAACTTTAAAATAGATATGCAAAAAATAAATACAAATAGAGAGAGACACAAATTTTTAAAATGTAAGAAATCAAAGCGATAGGTATTGAGAGAGTATTAATGTGATAGATGAGAAAACTGTAAAATAAATGATAGATTAAAAAAAGAGAAAGACAAAAAAAAAGATAAAATAATCAAAGATTAAGAAAATTAAATAAATACAAAGTAAAAAATTAATTTAATATAAAATACACGAATAAAAAAGAAGTAAAAAAAAATATTAGGTAATATTAAAAGTGTAGGCAAAGAAAAGAATGGTATACAGATGAATAAGATAAATTTATAGAAAAATTAACAATAGAAAGTAGAGACATAAAAAGTAAGAAAATTAAGGAGAAAAAATAAAGCAAACATGAGACAGAGAATAAAAAAGAAAGAAAAGAATGAGTAAATGAAAGTGAGAAAGAATAAATAAAAAATCAATAGATAAAGAATAATTAGTGAAAAGGGAAAATTAATAAGATGAATGAATCCCGGGCGAGTAGGCGTGGGATGCATAATTAGAGATGGGGGGTCAATGTGTGTGGGTTGCATCTAAGTGCCTAGATAGTAGCACTAATAACATGGAAGAGATGGAGGTGCTTGCTCTAGGGCTGGAGGTATCTATCCAGAAAGGAATCGACACCGTGGAAATAGAAGGAGATTCCCAAATTTGCATCCATACAATCTCCATGAGGGAAGCACCAAATTGGAAGATAGATAACTCGATAGGGGCAATCAAACCACTCCTTGGGAAGCTGAGCGACTTCTCCCTAACACGTGTATAGGGAAGCGAATAAGGTTTCTGACCTACTGGCAAACTATGGAGTGTCCCAAGACGCAACAGTGTACGTTGACAGTCTTGTGTATAGGTGGTCAGGATTATCAAACATAATGTATTATGACAAATCAAGATGAAGAACTGGACGATTCAGTGTGAAAGAAAGCCTATGTCAGTGTTGGGAGGTGAGAGACTGACAAAGGAGATTTGGTCAGAGATTTAGTAAGAAATTCGAGGGTTGTAGCTAGCACGGATGGGGCCTTTCGAGCTTTATATGGGGAACTTAGAAGGCATAATGACACTTTCAGCCTAGCATAGATCAGTGGTGTCAAGCAGCTTAAAAGAAATGGTGCATATTTTTGGCTTAAGCTGCAGTTGCAACAATGAGCCACTATGGAAGCAGTGACAATGCCTCTTCATTGTTCACCACCCGTCGGTGTTGTGAGAGATTGAGAAAGTAGTCAAAGGGATTCTCCAAGAGTAAATACATTGGTGTGATGGTAGAATATATGAAGTGGTCATAGGACTACTAGTAGACATTCTTGGAGCTAGGGAGAGAGTGGTGGAAATCATGGTAGGTTCCGTAGTAGAAGCAAACACCCAAGCCGTGGCCAATGCCACCCTAGAGCTACCATCAGAGGGGCTGGTGAGTCCCCTGAAGTATCTTTTTGGTGAGTCAGGGTCACTCGAAGAGGGGCTAAAGAAGAGAAGGTTGGAGAAAGTAGCGCACAGAGACAAGCGGAAGTAAGGGACAACTTCTTGGGAAATGCCTGGGATGTGTATTGTGCCGGCATCATCAACAAAAATATGGGGGCCTTTGTCAGATTTGTGGAGCCTGAGATGGCATGGTTTAGTGAGAGTAGGGTGGCCCATGCGGTGGCATTGGGGAAAATCTTGGCTGCTATATATAGCTACCTATCATTGTAAATCAGATGTATGCTAATCAAAATAGTATGTACATGCACAAATGTTACCATTTTGATGTTAATGAAAAGAGGTGCTATCCCCACTAATAGCACTTAATTATTAAAAAAAAAAAAAGATGGATGAAAGTATTAAGTGAGAGAAACAATAAATCATAGAAAAGAAAAAAGAAATAAAAATGAAAGAGTGGGAGTGAAATAAAAAAACAAACATGAAAAAAAATTAAAATTGAGAAAGATGCAAAAATAGATAATGAAGGTAACTAATAAATGAATTAAAGATAAAAATAAATAGAAAAAAAAAATAGGGTAGAAATAAGAACAATCATAAAAGAAAAAAATTTTAAAAAGAAGAGAAAGAATTAAAAAAATATTGAATGTCAAATAAAAAAGAGAGAGAAAAAGGGAAACAATATATAAAGACGAAGAATTACATGGTGAAAGAGAAACATTGACTGCCAAATAAGAAAGAGAGAAAAAGAAAAACAACCATATAAAAACAAAGAATTACATGGTGAAGGTAATTAAAAAAAGATTTGAAGAGAAATAAAATGGTGGTAAAAAAAATAAAAAGAGACAAAAATAAAGGGTAAATGAAAAAAATGTACATTGAAAGAAAAGAAAAAAAAAGTAATAAAAAATAAAGTGATATGTGCATGGGCAAGGTAAGAAAAAGACACAAAAGAAGAGACAAATAACAAGTAGGGAAAATAATTAAGAGAAACAAATGAGATATAAAATATATGAATGAAAAAAATAACATAAGGAAAAAGAGAGGTAATATTAAAAATCAAGACCAAAAAAAAGAAATAGAATGAGATAAATAAATACAATACCAAAAGTAATTGAAAATTATGTGACCTACAAGATATGCTCAATCACCCTTAACTAACAAGCAAATGGTTATAGAAAAATACTCACAAAACAAAAAAAAACAATAAATAGGAGGGAGAGAATGACAAATCTATATACAAAAATAAAAATAAAAAAATGACAAAAAAAATAAAATAGAGAAAGATAAAAGATATATGGAGATAATAAACCAAATAGAGTGTGAGTGAACAAGCAAACGAAAGAGAGAAAGAATAAAAAGAAAGAAACTGGGAAAAAATATATAAATGGGCAAGGAAGATGGATAAACAAAGAGAGATAATTGAGAGAATGAGAAAAATAGATAACAAATAAAAGATAGAAAGACATATGGGAGAGAGAAAATAAAGAAATAATTTTGATTGGTCATGGTTTCTAGAAGGATGAACTATGTTACTTAATATGAATGGATCGTTGGTGTATCAATCAATAGCTACACTAAAATCATATTATGACTTTTTCATAAATCTGACTCCAATTAATCAAAATATTCCAATTCAAACCTCTCTCTCTTCTTTTTTTGTTGCTTCGGGACGTATCTCCGTGACTCAACCCAACGCCTAATATGCCTTAGCTTGGTCTTACATTTTGCCAAGTTGGAGTTGGAAAGGGGTGAGTTGTGTCACAATATTACAAATTCTTCTAAGACACCTTTGATCCAAAGGGTAGAGGAGAAGAATTCTCTGTTAATACAAATAGATTGTTGGTGTATCAATCAACAGGTACACTAAAATCACATTATGATTTTTTTGTAAATTGGAATCCAATTAATCAAAATATTCCAATCCAAACCCCTTTCAAAGACGATAAAAAGATATGAACTTTTTTTTCTTGTTTTTATAGACTTAGGGGTATCCTTACAATCCATGTAATACCCCTCTGTTTTGCTTCTTGTTCAGTTTGCTTTATGCTATGTTTGGATGCAGCTACTTTGATACTGGATACATTTTGTTATGATGTTTTGATCGCTACTATTGAGTGACAACTATTTTATGTGATGTGATGTGGTTTATCTGATTATTGTTTCACATGCATAATGGATTAATGATGTTGTAGATTTAGCATGAGATGTTATTATGAGATTATTGATTATGATGTTAATGTCAGTATTTGATAAGTGGATTGGTGAAGAGGACGGTTTCGTATCACTCGCTTGCGAGCGCCCTGCGAATCCATGATTTCTTCTTCACGGTGTGTATTATATGTTGGATATACTATATTATGTTGTTTACTTGGTTTTAGGTTGCAGGTACATGACATCGACTCCACCTGGTCTCACAGGTTTAAGCATGTCGATCCAACGGTTAAGTTGAAAGGGAGATAGTAACTAGGTAACATGTGTCAGGTCTACGCCCTAGCCTTAGTCTGTCGTTAGTCCTGATTAGTGAGTCATGTTTACTTGATTTAATGTTATTTGATTCTATTAGATGCATTGTTGTTAGATTAATGTTTAGAATAATTGCATTAGAAAAAGTAGTGATTATTTTAATATTAAATTAAAATTATGCTTTAATGTTATATTTAAAGTTGATAATGAAATTTAATTTAGTTAAATTTTAATTTATTTAGTTAATTAAATTTTAATCTCAAAAGGGTTGAATTTAGTTATTAGATAATTAAAATTAATTAATTAAGTTTATTGGATTAAATTAAATTAAAATAAATCAAGAGAAATTGAAAGGAAATTGAAATTGTATTTTAAATTCAATATTGGTTTTCGAAAATAGAAAAAGAAAATAAATATCTAATTCTCTACTTTGCATACAAAAGGGAATTAGGGTTGTATTAGATATTTTTGGTTTTATGTGGAATGCATGTTTTCAATTTTGGGAGAGAGAAGTTTTGGGAAGGAATTCATCTTTCAGAGCATTGAAATTTTTTGGAAAATTTGCACAAGAAGGGTTTGAATCAGTTTTTGGATTTTGGGATTGGATTCGTTGCATGTTTGAGGAAATTCTTGGAGGAGGCTTGTACCAAAGAAATTCTTCTTCTGTAGCTTCAGATTCCAGGTTTTGTACTTGTTGTTCAATTCAATTTTCAATTTATTAGGTTGAGAAAATTGGTTAAATTTACTGTAGGAAATTATTCAGTAAACAAAATTCGTAGATCCATTGTTGAAATTCAATGTTTGTTGTACTTCAAACATTTAGGATTTAATATGGAAATTTTACCTTGGAAATCATTCAGATTTGTGTTTCAAATTCAAACCCTCGTAGAAAACCTTCATTGAAAATTAAACAAAATTAAGATCTATTCAATGTTCTTTTGTTTAAATTATTTAAAAATATAAAAGAATAGATTGAAAGAAATTAAATTTACATCTTTTGAATTTTGAAAGACATTCTGGAAAAATTTAATTAATTTCCTGTACTGGTTTTATTTTTTTATTTTTTTAATATTTACCAGTATTATTTTCTGTGTAAATATTTTTATAAATATATATTATAGGTAATATATTTTTGAATATAAATACTTATAATACATATTTACAAGTATATATAGTTTTAAAAAAAAAATCTAAGATCATTGTATTATACTGTGTTTTGATTTTTTCAAAAAAAATGCCGTTCGTACGGCAGTTTTGGGAAATGAGTCTCAGAAAACAAATTCATTGTTTTTTTTTTTAATTTTTTTTATGAAGTTCTCATGGGTTTTCGAAATAAATAAAGTTGTTTTATTTTGAAACAAAATCATAATAAAAAAAATATTAAAAGGAGGGGAATATTTATTTAATGGCAGGTGGGGAGGTCAAACCCCCACTGCCACCCTTCCCAAGGAGGCGTACCTGCCATGGGTAGTGCGCCACCCCTTGGGGGACGCACTCCCCATGGGAGGTGCGGACTCCCCAGTACTGTCGGCCGCTGTACATGAGTACAGTCGGTGCAAGCAGGCTGCAGGGTACCGTCTGGTCCTGCCTTGGTTACTTTTTGAATTTTTTTATTTTATTTTATTTTTTATGTTTTTTATTTGTTATTTGATTTCGGATTTTATTTAGTAATTTTATTTATTTATTTTTAATATATATTTGATATATAAACATTGTCTTTAATTTGAATAAAATTGGTAGGATATATATGATATATGTATTTACATTTATGGTATGTATATATAATCTGGAGTTTATTAATATAGATTTATTTATTTGTAGTTTTACAATTTAAGTATTTTGTTAAATGATGGTGGATATATTTAAAATATATATACAATGAATAAATACAATTATTTATTAATATATATTTGGTGTATATATATAATATGGAGCATTTATATATAATTAAGTGTAAATTTAATATTGTATTTTATTTCAATTTAATGCATGCAATTTAGTATTTAATAGAGATTTTAAAAGAATTTATTTGCATGCATGGATGAATTAAATAGAGAAATTTAAAAGAACTGTAGCAATTAAATGTGTTAGTTGTGCAACTGAAAGAAATATTTTCTTGCAATTGGGTGATATGACAATGGTATATCTTGTTTTGCTAAACTTTGAATTTTATCTTTTCTTAGAGAAAGTAAGGGTGATTATTTTAGTATTATTTATCTGATCGAAGTATTTGGCTACTTACTGAAAAACATTAGATAAGGAAATGGATTTAAGATATCCGAAATTAGCATATTCCCTCACCATTGCTTGTTGCTATTACTTTTCCTTATATTCGTGATTGGGGGAAAAGGGGTTTTATAATTATTTCAGTTAACCCTGTTATCATGCCTTTGATTTTGTAAATGTTACCTATTGATTGAAGATGGATTTAGGAAATCCAAATATTAGATTTGAATTATGACTTGAATGCTTGTTGTAGCTAAGTCGTCGAGTTGCAATGTGGGAATTTGGGATTTATTGTTAGTCCAAAATTGTAAGTTTTCCAGAAGAACTTAGGGGATGAGGGTTGCTGAATGTTTATACCATCCAGTTGTTTTCCCTTGGGTAGTGCATGGCGTCTTTTCAGGTTTTTACCCAATTTCCATGAACGGGGATGTTTTGTGCCTCCTATTGTATTATTTGTTTGAGTGTTGTAATCAATTAATCTTGTAATGGATTTATGTTATGGATATTCTATTACTATCTTGGTATTTACTTATGTTGAATGAATGTTTATTACTTGATTTATTTAATGCAATGTAATTTAGATGATGTATGTTAATGGGGATTTAAGTAATTTTAGTTATGTAGCCTTAGGGGAGGTTGTCAATTATAGGTGAACATGTATGTTTAATTATAGGTTACCCAGGTTACCTCTTTAGGGTTTTGGCCCCTAACGAAAGCCACTCCCCTATTGACAACACAAGAATCACATCCAACACCCATGGGTAAACACCGTGCACAAAATTGAATAATAAATCCCACTCCAAAACATAGGATGCAACACATCCCCATTCGTGGTAACCAAGTGATTAACTAAATACAACCTAGTGTACTACCCAAGGGAATTCAAAGGGCTAACAATAAACCGCAACAACTCCAAATAATAACACCACATCTAGAAGACTTACAAAATAACAACTAACACTTCTAACCAAATTCCCCCAAAAATGTAAATAGAAGAAATCACATTCAAAAGGGCAATAAAGATAGGAAATAAATCTACTATTAGGATTTTCTAAATCCAATTTCCCTTTCAGTGAAATAAAGTAATGTATTGCCCAAATAAACTAATTTAATAAAATCTCTTTCATAGACAAAAGAGGAAATCTAATCTATCTGTTATTTCAATTCCTCAATTAATTTTAAATAAAAAATATCAATTTCTCTATTAAACTATATCACTGTAAAATTATCTGCAATGTGCATTTGCATGCATCAATTAACAAAAATACATTTAAATATTATATATATATATATATATATATATATATATATCTAAAATATATTCAAAATATATATATTTAAATATAAATATATATATATATATTCATAAATATACATATAAATATATATACTTATATATATATATATATATATATATATGAAATTATATATATTATATTTTAACATACATAAAACATTAAATAAAATACAACAAAGTCGGATACTTTTTCCCTTGATGGATGAAGTTTAATCCCAAGGTTCGGCAATAATGAGTTTGGGGGAGGTTATACACAGTCGCACTCCCACACAGGGGTGCGGGTTGTGGGAGGCAGCGATGGCTACCTCCATAGTCCGCCTCCCATGGGGCGGTGGCTATGGAAACAACCACAACTCGCCCATCCATATATCAATACTTATAGACTTCAAAGAACTTCCCTGCGATTTTTTAAAATAAATTCGTTGTACATTTCATTTTATCTGGTTTTCTTCAGATTAATTTCAATCTGGAACTTTATACAGTAAATAAAAAATATATGTATGTATATATTACATATATATGTATATGAAAAAATCTATATATTTATATATATAAATTTTACCAGAACGATTGCTCTAGTGGGGCAATAAATTTTCACAAATAGTTTTCTACAGGAATTTTTCACTTCACAAAAAAAACCAATTTACAAAGATTCTCTATAGAAGAGTTTCTCAATTTTTACACAAAGGTTTTCAAATTTCTCCAAATAAATAGATCTAATAGTATGAAGAGCGATAATTTTCTATGGAAAACATTTACAAAAATTCCGAAGAGGTTTTCTACAAAATTCTATAGAAAAATTAAATTCCATCCCAACAGAAGTTTTCCAACTTCCTATTATTTTCCTTTTGGGTTCTCCCTTGTTTAAAAACAATCCCTTTAGAAATTTCCAAAGCTTCCCCAAAAATTTATAGTTTAAAAAAAAAAAAACTTAAACAATTTCTACAGAAGCTTTCTCGGTAATTTCAAACACGACATTCTTTCAATTTACAAAAAAACTCAAAAGCTTATAATCTTGTACATGCAATCTTTTCCAAAACAACAAATTAATCTAATAGCCTTTCCAAAATGAAATTAAATTAAATAATAAAAGAACCTAAATCTAGATGCTTGAGGAGATGAAGATTGATGTAGAGCTTCTTCCACAAAGCAAAGCTTCTTCCAAAAAAACAAAGCTTCTTCCAGAAAAATAAAACAAATCCAGAGCCAAAGTATTTTTCCCGAGATTATCCTTTCCCAAATTTTTCAACAACCAATTTTAATTTTTAACCTCTCCAAAAATGTCTTCTCCTCTTCTATCAAGTAACCTCTTACCTCTCTTTGTTAAAGAAAATATTATCTCCATGAAATAATTTTCCCAACAATCATAATTAAAATTTCCCAACACATGTCAAAATCAAATATCTTCTCAATCAATTCAGATAATCCCTCTAGATATTTTATAGATATTAATGCATTTTAATAATTTGAAATCACATAGTATTTTCTAATTTAAATTTAATCCAATTAATTTAATTACTTAATAAAATAAATTTAATCATTTTACCAAATAAATTAAATTAATTAATTAAATTAAATTCAAAGCTTCTAACACAATAATAAAGATTAATTAAATAATCGCCTAAAACATAATTTAAATCATTTATTTCCTTTAAATATACCCTGCAACATAAATAAACAACAAGGCAAAAATGGACATTATGATAACAAAGCATGACTAACTAAAACAGACGACACACTATGACTAGGGTTGTGGCTTGGCAAGGGAAACATAGTTACTATCTCCCAATCAACAATACCATTGAGAAATAGACACACTCAAACCTGTGAATCCAAGTGGAGTCGATGTCTTGTACCTACAATCATGCAAACAAAGCATATATCGAACATGTATATATATCATAATCAATCACACTGTGAAGAGAGAATCATGAAATCACAGGGCGCTCGCAAGTGAGTGATGCAATCTCATTCCCTTCACCAATATAATGTCACATCAAACTAATGAATCTAAAACATTAATAAAATACAGATGAGCATATAGCAATATCAACTCAAATAAATAACTATGTTAATCAGAAAGCATGTCATAAACATTAAACATCAGAATAATGTACTCTCACATCATAATATAAAAACCAACATCGCTCCAAAGTTAGCGATCAAATAATAACATAGTATCATGGTCTATCAAAGTAAAGGTATTATCAGAAAGACATAAGCATATCAAAGAAAAACACATTTTCTAGACATATGAGCAAAATGGAAGGGTGCTACATCCTCCCCCCTGGGGTCAGGCTTACTCCTAGAAGCCTGCGAACAAATAGGGATAGAGCTCCCTCATCCTAGTCGCATCCTCCCAAGAAGCAGAAGTATCATCCCTAGGATCCCATTGGACCCTCACCTGTTCAATATCTTGACCCCTAAGGGTGCGTCTCCTGTGCTGCCCGTCCACTACCAGAAGCTCAGCAACTGCACCCTGATGCCCAACCTGGTGGTTATCAACCACAGTAAATGCTCGGTGTGACCTGCTTGCATCACCCACTGTCAACTCAGAAACTTTTGGCCCCTAACCAAAATCAGTAGTGTTCCTTTGCGAACAATGCCTAGTAATGTGGCCCTGTTGACCGCAAGAGAAACATCTCGTGTTACATCCAAAACCCCTATCACCTAGAGGTGCACTAGACTGTTGAACACTACCCCAATTAGTCGTAGACTATGAACTCTATGCCAACTGATCCTGACGGTTGCGCTTATTGCGCCACTAGTTTTGGTTCTTCCTAAGTGGAGAACCGTCACCATCATGATGAAATTGTGACTCCTTACTTTTCCCCTATGCACTCTGTTGTTGTCCACTCTGAGTAGGAACCTACTGAGTCCTAAGTGGTCCAGCTCCCTGAGCCTAGCCACTACGTGCACTAGGCCCTGCAGCTGAAACACTACCTATCTACACTCCTGTATGGCACCCCAATGCCATTGCTAACTTCTCCTCTACCAGCCTAGCCTTCTCCACCGTTGTCTCCATGGTCTTGGGTTTGAAAACCCGAACACCACCACTAATACGGGTATTTAAGCCCCTAACAAAGTGTTGAACAAGCATGCCCTCGTCATCTCCAATGCTAGCAAACTGCTTGAGCTCGTTTAAACGACGCTCATACTATTCCACTGACATAGCCATCTGATGCAAGGCATGGAACTCATCACCACGACATTGCCACCAATGATAAGAAAGGAATCGTGCTCTGAACCTCTTAATAAACATATTTATGTATATATATATGTATGTATATGTGTATATTTGTATATCAAAATATATATATAAATTTTACCAGAACGATTGCTCTAGTTGGGCAATAAATTTTCACAAATAGTTTTCTATAGAATTTTTTCACGAATTCACTAGAAAAGCCAATTTACAAAGATTTTCTACATAAGAGTTTCTAAATTTTTACACAGCAGTTTTCAAATTTCTCCAAATAAATAGATTTAATAGTAAGAAGATCGATAATTTTCTACATAAAATATTTACAAAAATTCCTGAGTTTTTCTACAAAATTCTACAAAGAAATTAAATTCCATCCCAACAGAAGTTTTATAGTTTCCTATTATTTTCCCTCTAGGTTCTCCATTGTTTAAAAACAATCTCTACAAGAATTTCCAAAGCTTCTCCAAAAATTTATAGTTTCAAAACAAATAAAAACTTAAACAATTTCTACAGAAGCTTTCACAGTAATTTCAGACACGACATTCTTTCAATTTACAAAAAGAAACTCAAAAGCTTATAATCTTGTACAGACAATCTTTTTCAAAACATCAAATTAATCTAATAGCCTTTCCAAAATGAAATGAAATTAAATAATAAAGGAACCTGAATCCAGACGCTTGAGGAGATGAAGATTGATGTAGAGCTTCTTCCACAAAGCAAAGCTTCTTCTAGAAAAATAAAACAAATCCAGAGCCAAAGTATTTTTCCCGAGATATTTTTCCCCAAATTTTTCAACAACCCAAATTCAACAACCAATTTTAATTTTTAACCTCTCCAAAAATATCTTCTCCTCTTCTGTCAAGTAACCTCTTACCTCTCTTTGTTAAAGAAAATATTCTCTCTGTGAAATAATTTTCACAACAACCGTAATTAAAATTTCCCAACACATGTCAAAATCAAATATCTTCTCAATCAATTCAAATAACCCCTCTAGATATTTTCTACATATTAATGCATTTTAATAATTCAAAATCTCATAGTATTTTCTAATTTAAATTTAATCCAATTAATTTATTACTTAATAAAATAAATTTAATCATAAGATTAAATCATTTTACCAAATAAAATAAATTAAATTCAAAGCTTCTAACATAGTAATCAAGATTAATTAAATAATCACCTAAAACATTTAAAGCATTTATTTCCCTTAAACATACCTTGCAAGATAAATAAACAACAAGGCAAAAATGGACATCATGATAACAAAGCATGACCAACTAAAACTGATGACACACTATGACTAGGGTTGTGGCTTGGCAAGGGAAACCTAGTTATTATCTTCCAATCAACAATACCGTTGGACAATGGACATACTCAAACCTATGAATCCAAGTGGAGTCGATGTCCTGTACTTGTAATCCTGCAAACAAAGCATATATTGAACATGTATATATATCATAATCAATCACACCGTGAAAAGAGAATCATGGAATCACAGGGTGCTCGCAAGCGAGTGATGTAATCTCGTTCCCTTCACCAATACAATGTCACATCAAACTAACGAATCTAAAACATTAATAAAATATAGATGAGCATATAGCAATATCAACTCAAATAAATAACTATGCTAATCATAAAGCATGTCATAAACATTAAACATCAGAATAATATACTCTCACATCATAATATAAAAACCAAAATCACTGCAAAGTTAGCGATCAAATAATAACATAGTATCATGGTCTATCAAAGTAAAGGTATTGTCAGAAAGACAAAAGCACATCTAGATAAACACACTATCTAAACATATGAGAAAAATGGAGGGGTGCTACATCCTCCCCCCTAGGGTCAGGCTTACTCCTGGAAGCTTGCAAAAAAAAAAGGATAGAGCTCCCTCATCCTAGTTGCATCCTCCCAAGAAGTAGAAGTATCATCCCTAAGATCCCACTAGACCCTCACCTGCTCAATATCTTGACCCCTGAGGGCGAGTCTCCTGTGTTTCCCATCCACTACAAGAAGCCTCAGCAACTGCACCTTGATGCCCAACCTGGTGGTTATCAACCGCAGTAAATGCTTGGTGTGACCTGCCTACATCACCCATCGTCGGCTCAAAAAAATTTGGCCCCTAACCAAAACCAATAATGTTCCTTTGCGGACAATGCCTAGCAATGTGGGCCTATTGACTACAAGATAAAAATCCTATGTTACGTCCAAAACCCCTGTCACCTAGAGGTGCACTAGATTGTTGAACACTACCCCAGTTAGCCGCAGACTGTGAACTCTATGTTGACTGATCCTAATGGTTGTGCTATTGCGCCACCAATTCTGATTCTTCCTAGGTGGAGAACGGTCACCATCATGATGAGATTGTGAATCCTTACGTTTCCCCTATACACTCTATTGCTGTCCACTCAGAGTAGTAACCTACTGAGTCCTAGGTGGTCCAGCTCCCTAAGCCTGGCCACTACATGCACTAGGCCTTGCAGCTAAAACACTACCTATCTACTTTCCTGTATGACCACCCAATGCCATCGTTAAGTTCTCCTCTACTCACCTAGCCTTCTCCATCATCATCTCCATGGTCTTGGGTTCGAAAACCCGAACACCACCACTAATTCGAGCATTTAAACACCTGACAAAGTGTTGGACAATCATGCCCTCGTCATCTCCGATTCCAGCGAACTGCTTGAGCTCATAGAAATGATGCTCATACTGTTCCACCAATAGTCATACTGTTCCATTGACATAGCCATCTGATGCAAGGCATGGAACTCATCACCACGACACTACCGCCAATGATAAAAAAGGAATCGGGCTCTGAATCTCTCAATAAACATATCCCATGAAACATAATTAATATCAAATTCAGAGCTTTTTCTCCTCTAACCTCCACCAATTAGAAGAAAAACCTCTCAAGTGCATTATCACACACCTAGCCTTTGTGTTGCTACCATAGGGGTGCATCGCAAAACAACGGTTTAGGTCAATCAACTAGATCTAAACCTCAAGACCACTGCCAGAACCATCAAAGGTGGGTGGACGAGCTCTAAGTAAATCCCTCATGTGTGTGGTTGTGACTACCTTTGACTAAACTGGTACCTCCCTCTCACCAATATTAACCTGATCTACACCCTGTCTCAGCCCAAGGCGAGCTAGTGTTTCCTCTAACAACCTATGCAACTATGCGCCCTCGATCCCTGGTTGATCTTGATGCTTATCTCCGCCTCCCGGAGCATTCTGGGAAGCCTGATGCTCCTCACAATCAGAATCATGGAGAACATGGTGAGGTGAATCATGTTGACTACCTCCGCGACCACCTCCACGACCACGACCTCGACCTCTACCTCGACCTCATCTAAGTGGCATGATCCTACACAGACGCACCAAGGTATTAGACAATGTACACAACTTAAAACCTATGCAACTAATATTTTAATGGGTTCATTGTTATCCCAGAGCACCCAGTGTTTAAACCCAGGCTCTAATACCATGTGTAACGCCCCACCATGTAACCCTTGAAGAAGATGCAACTACAATGGAAGCGAACAATATTTTTTTTTAAAGTGTAATTAATAATATGTAAAGTGCACTACACTAACGCATACATCCTCTAAGGTGCGCGACCAAGCTTACAACTGAATCTCATAACATAAAACAATAACTCATTCATAGCATATAAATTATTACTCATGAATTAAAGAACATACATCCAAGCATTTATTACATCACATATGATAAAAGTACAAAAAAGATCCATAGATTACATTCATTCCAAAAATATTTACAAACTCATTTCCAAAATGAGGAAGATCATTCAATAATGTTACAATTACAAGAATCCTCCTCGAATACAATTGAGGAGTGATACATATATAAAGTACCCAACTGATACAATAAATCAAAGGAATGGAACGTGATAATTGGCACACACGAGCTCTCCAAGTGGAAGATCTCACCATCACGAACATAAGTGGGAACCCAACGGTGTAAGGTGCAAGTTCCACCCAACCAAGTGGTACCTGAAGGCCCACCCCTCATGCTAGGAGATAGTAATAAGGCTTCCTAGGAAAAACCAACAACCTCTAGACACAAGCTATCACATGATTGAACTAATCAAATACAAGTACAACACTAACATAAGGGTTACATTGCTTCCAGAGTAAAATAATCAAGTATGTCAACTAAACCATAAACACAAACTATTGTCATAGGAGGTGTGTCATTACAAGGCTCGACATAGGTTACCCAATGCGGATCTTCATAGGTTATCAACCCCCTATTTGGTTAAACCCTGACATACCTTCAAAGGGACAAGGCAGATGCTTTTTTCCATTCCAGGCCTTCCCACTCATCCCAAGCCCAAACTAGCACTTGAACCTGAGTGAGGTTAACTTATCTGAATTAATATGAGTTGCTACCCGATACCCCTAATTACTTTAAAATTATATTTTTCACTTGATTAACTACTTTCGATAGGTTACCCAAGTTACCTCTTTAGGATTCTAGCCCCTAACGAAATCCACTCCACTACTGACAACACAAGAATCACATCCAACACCCATGGGTAAACACCGTACACAAAATCGAATAATAAATCCCACTCCAAAACATAGGAGGCAACACATCCTCGTTCGTGGTAACTGGGTGATTAACTGAATACAACCTAGTGCACTACCCAAGGGAATTCAAAGGGCTAACAATAAACCGTAACAACTCCAAATAATAACACCACATCTGGAAGACTTACGAAATAACAACTAACACTTCTAACCAAATTACCCCAAAAACGTAAACAGAAAAAATCACATTCAAAAGGGCAATAAAGATGGGAAATAAATCTACCATTAGGATTTTCGAAATCCAATTTCCCTTGAGAAATATAGTAATATATTGCCCAAATAAACTAATTTAATAAAATCTCTTTCATAGACAGAAGAGGAAATCTAATCTATCTGTTATTTCAATTCCTCGATTACTTTTAAATAAAAAATATCAATTTCTCTATTAAACTATATCACTCTAAAATTATCTTCAATGTGCATTTGCATGCATCAATTAAAAAAGAAAAAAATATTAAATTTTTATATATATAGCTAAAATATATATTCAAAATATATATATTTAAATATAAATATACATATTTATATATACATATAAATATATATACTTAAATATACTTATATATATTTATATATATATGAAATTATATATATTATATTTTAAAAAACATAAAAAATTAAATAAAATACAAGAAAATCGAATACTTTTTCCCTCAGCAGACGAAGTTTAATCCCAAGGTTCGGCGATAATGAGTTTGGGGGAGGCTATACACAACTGCACCCCTACACATGGGCACAATCTATGGGTGGTAGCGATGGCTTCCTCCACAGTCCACCTCCCATGGGGCAGCGGTTGTGGAAACAATCGCAGCTCCCCCATCCATATATCAATATTTATATACTTCAAAGAACTTCCCTGCGATTTTTAAAATAAATCGTCGTACATGTCATTTTATTTGGTTTTCTTTAGATTAATTTCAATCTGGAACTTTATAAAGTAATAAAAATATATGTATATATATTATATATATGTATACATATATTATATATATATGTATATATATTTGTATATCAATATATATATATATATAAATATGTATATATATATATATATAAATATGTATATATATATATATATATAAATATGTATATATATATATATATATATATATATATAAATATGTATATATATATATATGTATGTATATATATATAAATTTTATCAAAATGATTGCTCTAGTGGGGCAATAAATTTTCACAAATAGTTTTCTATAGGAAGTTTTCATGAATTCACCAGAAAAGCCAATTTACAAAGATTTTCTATAGAAGAGTTTCTCAATTTTTACACAGAGGTTTTCAAATTTCTCCAGATAAACAAATCTAATAGTGAGAAGAGTGATAATTTCCAAGAGGTTTTCTACAAAATTCTACAGAGAAATTAAATTCCATCCCAATAGAAGTTTTCCAATTTCCTATTATTTTCCTTCTGGGTTCTCCATTATTTAAAAACAATCCCTACAAGAATTTCCAAAGCTTCCTCGATAATTTATAGTTTCAAAACAAATAAAATCTTAAACAATTTCTACATAAGCTTTCACGGTAATTTCAGACACGACATTCTTTCAATTTACAAAAAAATAAATCAAAAGCTTATAATCTTGTACAGACAATCTTTTCCATAACAACAAATTAATCTAATAGCCTTTCCAAAATGAAATGAAATTAAATAATAAAGGAACCTGAATCCAGACGCTTGAGGAGATGAAGATCAATGTAGAGCTTCTTCCACAAAGCAAAACTTCTTTCAGAAAAACAAAGCTTCTTCTAGAAAAATAAAACAAATCGAGAGCCAAAGTATTTTTCCCGAGATTATCCTTCCCCAATTTTTTCAACAACCCAAACTCAACAACCAATTTTAATTTTTAACAACCTCTCCAAGAATATCTTCTCATCTTCCGTCAAGTAACCTCTTACCTCTCTTTGTTAAAAAAAATATTCTCTCCATGACATAATTTTCCCAACAACCACGTAATTAAAATTTCGCAACACATGTCAAAATCAAATATCTTCTCAATCAATTTAGATAATCACTCTAGATATTTTCTAGTTATCAATGCATTATAATAATTCGAAATCACATAGTATTTTCTAATTTAAATTTAATCCAATTAATTTAATTATTTAATAAAATAAATTTAATCATAAGATTAAATCATTTTACCAAATAATTTAAATTAATTAATTAAATTCAATTCAAATTTTCTAACACAATAATCAAGATTAATTAAATAATCACCTAAAACATTTAAAGCATTTATTTCCCTTAAACATACCTTGCAACATAAATAAACAAAAAGGCAAAAATGGATATCATGATAACAAAGCATGACCAACTAAAACTGACGACACACTATGACTAGGGTTGTGGCTTGGCAAGGGAAACCTGGTTACTATCTCCCAATCAACAATACCGTTGGGCAATGGACACACTCAAACTTGTGAATCTAGGTGGATTCGATGTCCTGTATCTGCAATCCTACAAATAAAGCATATATCGGATATCTATATATATCATAATCAATCACACCGTAAAGGGAGAATCGAGGAATCGTAGGGCGCTCGCAAGCAAGTGATGCAATCCCATTCCCTTCACCAATACAATGTCACATCAAACTAATGAATCTAAAAAATTAATAAAATACAGATGAGAATATAGCAATATCAACTCAAATAAATAACTATGGTAATCAAAAAGCATGTCATAAACATTAAACATCAGAATAATGTACTCTCACATCATAATATAAAACTATCTCTCCAAAGTTAGCGATCAAATAATAGCATAGTATCATGGTCTATCAAAGTAAAGGTACTGTCAGAAAGACATAATCATATCAGAGAAACACACTATCTGAACATATGAGCAAAACAGAGGGGTGCTACATCCTCCCCCCCTAGAGTCAGGCTTACTCCTGGAAGCCTGCGAACAAATAGGGATAGAGCTCGCTCATCCTAGTCGCATCCTCCTAAGAAGAATAAGTATCATCCCTAGGATCCCAGTGGACCCTCACCTGCTCAATATCTCGACCCCTAAGGGTGAGTCTCTTGTGTTGCCTATCCACTACCAGAAGCCTCAACAACTACACCCTAATGCCCAACCTAGCGATTATCAACCGTAGTAAATACTTAGTGTGATCTGCCCGAATCACCCACCGTCGACTCATAAACTTCTGGCCCTTGACAAAAACCAATAGTGTTCCTTTGCAGACAATGCCTAGCAATGTGGCCATGTTGACAGCAAAAGAAACATCTTGTGTTACATCCAAAACCCCTATCACCTAGAGGTGCACTAGACTGCTGAACACTACCCCAATTAGTCACAGATTGTGAACTCTATGTCGGTTGATCCTGACGGTTGTGCTTATTGCGCCACTAGTTCCAGTTCTTCCTAGGTGGAGAACCATCACTATCATGATGAGATTGTGAATCCTTACATTTCCCTTGTGCACTTTGTTGTTGTCCACTCTGAGTAGGAACCTGTTGAGTCCTAGGTGGTCCAACTCCCTGAGCCTGGCCACTACGTGCACTAGGCCCTGCAGCTAAAACACTACCTATCTGCACTCCTATATGGCCACCCAATTCCATCACAAAGTTATCCTCTACTAGCCTATCCTTTTCCACCGTCATCTCCATGGTCTTGGGTTCGAAAACCCGAACACCACCTCTGATTCAAGCATTTAAGCCCCTGACAAAGTGTTGGACAAGCATGCCCTCGTCATCTCCAATGTCAGCGAACTACTTGAGCTCATAGAAACGACGCTCATACTATTCCACCGACATATCCATATGACAGAAGGCATGAAACTCATCACCACAACACTGCCACCAATGATCAAAAAGGAATCGGGCTTTGAACCTCTCAATAAACATATCCCATGAAACATTATTAATATCAATTCGGAGCTTCTACTCCTCTAACCTCCACCAAATAGAAGCAAAACATCTCAAGTGCATTATCACACACCTAGCCTTGGTGTTGCTACAATAAGGGTGCATCACAAAACAATAGTTCAAGTCAATCAACTAGGTCTCAGCCTCAAGACCACTGCTAGAACCATCAAAGGTGGGTGGACGAGCTCTAAGTAAATCCCTCATGTTTGAAGTTGTGATGGCCTCTAACTAAACTAGTACCTCCCTCTCACCAATATTAACCTGATCTACACCTTGTCTCAGTCCAAGGTGAGCTAGTGTCTCCTCTAACAACCTGCACAATTGTGCACCCTCGATCGTTGGTGGATCCTAATGTTGATCTCCACCTCCTAGAGCATTATAGGAAGCCTAATGCTCCTCATGATCATAATCATGGGGAACATCGGCAGGTGAATTGTGCTGACTACCTCCGCGACCGCCTCCACGGCCACGACCTCCACCTCCACCTCCACCTCATCTAGGTGGCATGATCCTACACAAAAACACCAAGGTATTAGACAAGGTAAACAACTTAATGAGTTCATCATTATCCCAGAGCACCCAGTGTTTAAACCCGAGCTCTAATACCATGTGTAACGCCCCACCACATAACCCTAGAGGAAGATGCAACTACAATGGAAGTGAACAATTTTAATTTTTTTAAGTTTAATTAATAACATGTAAGGTGCACTACACTAACGTATACATCCTCTAAGGTACGCGACCAAGCTTACAACTAAATCCCATACCGTAAAACAATAACTCATTCATAGCATATAAATTGTTACTCATGAATTAAAGAACATACATCCAAGCATTTATTACATCACATATGATAAAAGTACATAAAAAATCCATATAGATTACATTCATTCCAAAAAAAATTACAAACTCATTTCCAAAATGAGGAAGATCATTCAATAATGTTACAATTACAAGAATCCTCCTTGAATACAATTAAGGAGTGATACATATACAAAGTATCCAATTGATACAATAAATCAAAGGAATGGAACATGATAATTGGCACACACAAGCTCTCCAATTGGAAGATCCCGCCATGACGAACATAAGTGGGAACCCAATGGTGTAAGGTGCACGTTCCACCTAACCAAGTGGTACCCGAAGGCCCACCCCTCGTGCTAGGAGATAGTAACAAGGCTTCCTAGGAAAAACTAACAACCTCTAGACATAGGCTATCACATGACTGAACTAATCAAATACAAGTACAACACTAACATAAGGGTTACATTGCTTCCAAAGTAAAATAATCAAGTATGTCAACTAAACCATACACACAAACTATTGTCATAGGAGGAGTGTCATCACAAGGCTCGACATGGGTTACCCAATGCGGATCTTCATAGGTTACCGACCCCCTATCTGGTTAAACCCTAGCAACCTCAACCGATCCTCAACCCCCATTCTCACTCATGTGGGGTCAACATACCTTTTGAAGGGACAAGGCAGTTGATCTTCGCCATTCCAGGCCTTCCCACTCATCCCAAGCCCAAACGAGCGCTTGAGCCTTGAGTGAGGTTAACTTATCTGAATTAATATGAGTTACTACCCAAAACCCCTAATTACTTTAAAATTATAGTTTTCACTTGATTAACTACTTTCGATAGGTTACCCAAGTTACCTCTTTAGGGTTTTGGCCCCTAACAAAAGCCACTCCCCTACTGACAACACAAGAATCACATCCAACACCCATAGGTAAACACAGTGCACAAAATTGAATAATAAATCCCACTCCAAAACATAGGAGGCAACACATCACCGTTCATGGTAACCAGGTGATTAACTAAATACAACCTAGTGCACTACCCAAGGGAATTCAAAGGGCTAACAATAAACCGCAACAACTCCAAATAATAACACCACATCTAGAAGACTTGGAAAATAACAACTAACACTTCTAACTAAATTCCCCCAAAAACGTAAACAGAAGAAATCACATTCAAAAGGGCAATAAAGATAGGAAATAAATCTACCATTAGGATTTCCTAAATCCAATTTCCCTTCAGTGAAATATAGTAATATATTACCCAAATAAACTAATTTAATAAAATCTCTTTCACAAATAGAAGAGGAAAATCTAATCTATTTGTTATTTCAATTCCTCAATTACTTTTAAATAAAAAATATCAATTTCTCCATTAAACTATATCACTGTAAAATTATTTTCAATGTGCATTTGCATGCATCAATTAAAAAAAATACATTTAAATATTAAATTTATATATATATCTAAAATATATACGCAAATATACTTATAAATAAATAAATATATATGTATATACATATAAATATATATTCATAAATATACTTATTTATATATAAATATAAATATATATATATATATGAAATTATATATATTATATTTTAACAAACATAAAACATTAAATAAAATACAACAAAGTCAAATACTTTTTCCCTCGATGGACGAAGTTTAATCCCAAGGTTCAGCAATAATGAGTTTGGGGGAGGCTGTACACAACTGCACCCGCACACAAGGGTGCAGGCTATGAGAGGTAGTGATGGTTGCTTCCACAGTCCGCCTCCCATGGGGCGGCGACTATGGAAACAACCACAGCTCCCCCGTCCATGTATCAATACTTATACACTTCAAAAAACTTCCTTGCGATTTTTAAAATAAATCGTCTTACATTTCATTTTATTTGGTTTTCTTCAGATTAATTTCAATCTGGAACTTTATACAGTAAATAAAAAATATATGTATATATATGTATATGTATATATTTGTATATCAATATATATATTTTACTAGAACGATTGCTTTAGTTGGGCAATAGATTTTCACAAATAGTTTTCTACAGGAAGTTTTCACGAATTCACCAGAAAAGCCAATTTACAAAGATTTTCTCAATTTTTACATAGAGGTTTTCAAATTTCTCCAAATAAACAGATCTAATAGTAAGAAGAGCGATAATATTCTACAAAAAACATTTACAAAAATTCTCGAGAGGTTTTCTACAAAATTCTACAGAGAAATTAAATTTTATCCCAACACAAGTTTTCCAGTTTCCTATTATTTTCCTTTTGGGTTCTCCATTGTTTAAAAAAATCCCTATAGGAATTTCCAAAGCTTCCCTGACAATTTATAGTTTCAAAACAAATAAAAAAAACTCAAAAGCTTCTAATCTTGTACAGGCAATCTTTTCCAAAACAGCAAATTAATCTAATAACCTTTCCAAAATGAAATTAAATTATATAATAAAGGAACTTGAATCCAGACGCTTGAGGAGATGAAGATTGATGTAGAGCTTCTTCCACAAAGCAAAGCTTCTTCCAGAAAACAAAGCTTCTTTCAAAAAAACAAAACAAATCTAGAGCCAAAGTATTTTTCCCGAGATTATCCTTTCCCAAATTTTTCAACAACCAGATTCAACAACCCAAATTCAACAACCAATTTTAATTTTTAACCTCCTCTCCAAAAATATTTTCTCCTCTTCCATCAAGTAACCTCTTACCTCTCTTTGTTAAAGCAAATATTCTCTCTGTGAAATAATTTTCCCAACAACCGTAATTAAAATTTCCCAACACATGTCAAAATCAAATATCTTCTCAATCAATTCAAATAATCCCTCTAGATATTTTATAGATATTAATGCATTTTAATAATTCAAAATCACATAGTATTTTCTAATTTAAATTTAATCCAATTAATTGAATTACTTAATAAAATAAATTTAATCATAAGATTAAATCATTTTACCAAATAAATTAAATTCAAAGCTTCTAACACAATAATCAAGATTAATTAAATAATCACCTAAAACATTTAAAGCATTTATTTCCCTTAAATATGTCCTGCAACATAAATAAACAACAAGGAAAAAATGGACATCATGATAACAAAGCACGACCAACTAAAACTGACGACACAATATGACGGGTTGTGGCTTGGGAAAGGAAACCTAGTTACTATTTCTCAATCAACAATACCATTGGACTATGGACACGCTCAAATCGGTGAATCAAGGTGGAGTTGATGTCTTGTACATGCAATCCTTCAAAAAAAGCATATATCGAACATGTATATATCATAATCAATAACACCGTGAAGAGAGAATCGTAGGATGTTCGCAAGCAAGTGATGCAATCACATTCCCTTCACCAATACAATGTCACATCAAACTGGCGAATCTAAAACATTAATAAAATACATATGAGCATATAGAACTATCAACTCAAATAAATAACTATGCTAATTAGAAAGCATGTCATAAACATTAAACATCAAAATAATGTACTCACATCATAATATAAAAACCAACATCGCTCCAAAGTTAGCAATCAAATAATAATATAGTATCATGGTCTATCAAACTAAAGGTACTGTCAAAAAAACATAAGCATATCAAAGAAACACATTGTCTGAACATATGAGCAAAACGGAGGGGTGCTACAAGGTCGATATCATAAACCAAACCAAAACAATTCTTTTTGCAACACTGACAAACTGAGTGTAAATATTCTTACTTGGTTTCATAGAATTAACCCATTCTAAGAACCCACAAATATAATAGCCCAATATAGTTGATTATAGATTCAACCTAAGAATCAATCATGGAAATAATATAATTTTATTTACTCCCTAGATGGTTTTTATACACCCATATCAGGCTTTTGTGAACATTAATGAACTTAGAAAGACAAAAGGAAAGACTACATGCCCGCTCACCCTTTAGTATTTGTTTGAGAGTAGTCCCCTCTCTCCGACTAATGATGGCTCTTTTATTGCAATGCATCTTTGTTAATCACAAAAGCAATAAAATATATACCATGGAACATTCCCCAAACTAGTTGTTCTTACTGAGCGTATACTCCTTCAACTATATCTTGTCAGTCTCCTCTTGGAGGTTAATGAAATATCGTTATATTTAGCCTCATCTTCCTTCTTATTATTTGGATTCTTTCATGGGATACCATTTCATTGTCAGTTTTTTTGTATGCCTTCTTCAAATCATTGCCCATCATTTTACTAGTGATTGGTGCAACACCAAATAAAGGAGCACTCCTACAAGCAACACCCGATAAGGATTGAATAAAAATCTCCATGCTACTAACGATAGTCCCCCATATCTTCTCCCCGCAGGAAAACGTCAAAAATCCTCCTCCAGTAATCATTATTCCCTTCCATTCAAAATTCACCATGATGAGACCTTGGTGAAAAAAACAGTTATTAAATCTGTTGTCAAGGTAGTTAAAGGAATATATTATAAGGCGGTTAAAGAAAACCAATTCTTATGAGATACATATACGCCTATCTCAAACCATCAATCTACTCCAAGCCAAATTCAGTTAAATGAACCAGTTCACAATATCATGATGTGGAGAGAGAGAGCCATGATTGGACGTGGTATTTAAAATCAAAAAAGTTTAGTGTTGAGCCACCTTGTGGTAACCACCCGCGGCCATAATGGCTTTTAAGATAATTTTAGACATTAAGACATATGATGCGGCTAGCAATGGTTCAAAACATTGAAACTATTAACTTTTCCCACCTTCATGGGATTCCCACGTAGCCTTTAAAGCTTAAAGTGGGTGCCTACAAATTATGTCGAATGCTTGTCCAAGCATCACAAACATCATTTAATTACATAGAATAGTATTATGATTATCAAAGTCACATAGGGGTAAGATGTATAGTCGAGCTCCTCTAGTTAAAGAGTCGATCTTAAATATTCGAAACAACATAACAACCAACGAGCTGCAAAACACTACATTCTTGAATAAAGTATTACAACTTTAAAATCCTTTCATAGTGGTGAAACATAGGGTGGGGTCTAAAACATACTATACCATTATATTGGCATTAATCACCTTTTCACCATTTGACACCACAAAATCATTTATCCATTAACATGTATTTAAAAGCATGCTATTGTTAGTTAGCGAATATTATAAAGTTCGTACATATTATGCAACGTATATGCATATATGTATATGAATGTATTTTCTAGTTTGCACTAGTATTTTTATATGCGTATATTTATACAAATATATATACATGTTATCATGTAATCAAAATAAGTGTGTACACATATATTGTAGAAGTACACAAATACATACACTGATATATATATATATAAAAATATCTTTGCATATTATATGTAGACATAATTCTCAATAGATTAGCATCACACATAAAGATAGAAATGTGGTAATATGGTAAAACTTACCTGAGACGCAACAAGAATCCCTAGACTTAAACAGAAACAACGGTATCCAAACCTAATCGTCATGGTGACAAGTGACTCAGATGGAAAAACTAAGGAATCCCAACTTAGCCCTTCTCCCAAGTGATGCTCCCCCTCTTTCTCTCTAGAGGTGTTCGGATCGCTCCTACAATCTCACTCAAGAAAACAAATAGGTGGTTAGCCTAGAAAACATTATAGCATGATCATATCATTTCATTTACAAAATAAGTAGAATCATCTCATAGCATTTCATCAAATCCATAGTATCAAGTAACCATCATCATTATATTGAAATCCATAACATATCATTGCATAACTCCATCATAATATATAATTTTCAAGGTTTCATGATCTCATGATTCATCAGAATAATTACCATAAAGTGAAAAGTAATTTTAGGAATCTAGGGTGGGGTGTAATATACCATCCCCCTTAAGAATCATTGTCCTCGATGATGTAAGGTATCATAGCATATAACAAAATAAAATTAAATGTCTTAATTTTCTAATTTCAATTTCAAGAGGAGACTGGGAAATCTCTAATTTAATCCCATTATATTTTTCACTCATAGCTCTGCCCTCAGTAATCTGGTCCTACTGGACCTTTCCTGAGGAGACCTTGCTATTAATATATTGATGGAGCTTTCATGATTTGAGCATTCTTTCTCTTACTGAGAACTATCTCGGTAGTCACTTAACATTGTCAAAGCTTTCCTGTATGACATTGGCTCCCGTTAACCTTTTTCTTGACCAACCTGATCCACACTTCCATTTATGATAGCATTTTTGGACCAAGGAAAATCCTATCTTCTAGCTTTCCCAGCTTATAGGAATTTGACACTTTATTCCATGCTATGCTTCAAACAGAGTCCTTTTAAATTTATAGAAGGTTATGAGCTATCAAACATAATTAAAAAGCAAAAGATAATTCCTTCCACTAGTATTTCTGACCCAAGAAATACACATGCAATAGGTCCCCCCCTAATGCCTACTTTACTATCTCAATTTGACTACCTATCTCTGGGGAATATTTTAAACTTATGTTCAATCGAATTCCAAGTGAGGAAAAAAGGGTTTGTCATTCCTTTGAAGTTATACGAGTGTCCCTATCTGAGATAATCTTCTCAAGAACACCATGCAATCAAACACTACTTTACACAAATTTGCAGTTACGACAAGTACCCCTCCTGTATTTTTTTTTAATACAAAATTGGCTACCTTAGTGAGATTATCCACCACTATCCAGACTATTTTGTGCCTATCCAACAATTCCAAAATAAAATTATGCCAAAACCTTGACATAGGAAGATCAAAACTGTACTATTGATCCACCACTTCCTCTCTGGAATTTTATGAGGAGATAAAAGTCTTGTTGGGTGATGACATCCTGTCTTCACCCTTTTGCATATTGAATAACTTTCTACATACTTGCAACATCTCTCTTTGTTTCCTTCCAAAATATAGTGGTTTCACATTAGTCTATTGTTTTGTCTCTCTAGATTGTCTTGGCTATGGCACCAATTAGACTTATTAACGCACCACATTCTCTAACTCCTCTGAGTCTAGTACTTAGGTTCTTCCTTAGTTTCCTAGAATTCCATTCAAATTAAAAGAAACATCTTCCTCTAATTTTTTTCACACTTATTTCTTGAAAACGTAATTGCGTAAGTCTCAGTGAGGAGATATGTCCCTTTTGACATTTGGCGCATCCACAACTTGGTTTTTCTTTCCCCTTTCAATAATTAATTTCAAATTCATAGTTCAATTTCAGCTCAAACCATTTCCATCGACGAGCATTTAAATTGATTGCATAACAATTCTTTTTAGACCCTACTGGTTTGTTAATAACTCCAAAATTTTGTCCAACAATTATTGCATGCATAGTTACTAAGCACGGACAATTCCTAATAGCTCAAAATCATGTGGGGTATGGTTTTGTTTATCTAACTACAATCCCCTAAACTTATAGGTGATAACTCGCCCTTCTTAAATAAGCATCTCGCCTAACCTTTTCTCAAGGTATCAAAGATAACTATAAATTGATCTTCCTCACCAGGAACTCATAGCATTCGTGTCATAATTAATTCATTCTTATTCGGTCAAAGACCTCTTACTTTTCTTGACCATTCAAATCTTTACTAATAGCTTCTACAACTTAGCCTTCAACTCCAACAAATTTGTTGTGGTTAAAAGAAACCCTGGGTATAAGATTTTTGATTTGAAGACCATATCTTATGGAAGTCAATGATTTTTCCCTTCCTGGAAATACATCAACAACTTTTGAAGAATGGGATACTGTTGGGAAATCTGCCTCAACTTTCTGGCTTGATATTCCTTTTGGACTTGGCGTTTTCTCCATGGAACTGGCCTTTACCGCCATACCGTTGCATTCTTTCCTTGGTGGCGCAGTTGTGCAGTTTACCTCTTTACCGTGGGCCACCTTGCTTGGTCTGGCGGTTGGGCAATGTTCCGCCCTACCGCGACGGTCTTCTTCATGTCTGGCGATGGCGCAGTAAGTGGCGACAATCTGGAAGGCGGTTACCGCCTTACCGCAGGGTGCTCCTTCTGGTGGCAAGGTAGTGCGGTGAGCGGCAGGTTGGCAGAGCGTTCGATTACCTCCCTACCGTGGGGGTCGCTTGGAGGTGGCACAGTGGCAGCGATGGTTTGGTTCTAGCAGTTACCGCTCCACCGCGTGCGGTGAGCTCCCTCACCGCGGTGGTCATAGTGAGACTGCTGGCGGTCTGCCTGGGTTGTCACCACTCTACCACGGTGAGACCTGGCGATCTTCGCGGTAGCACAGTGAGACCGCTAACGGTCAAGCTGGCGGTTACCGCCACACCACGGCATGCAATGGTCAGGGCAGCGATAGTGTGGGGCGGTCAAAGTTGGAGAGCTCGGATGGGTATACTGCCACACTGCGAGGAGTCTTGACAAGCTCAGCGGTAACGTGGGGAAGTCTGGGTGAGCTCGGGCGAGCTCACCACAGTATTGCGGTTGGGTCGCCTGAGCTCGATGATAGTGCCATTGGAGGCTGAGGTCGAGTCGACACAAGCTTACCGCCATACCGCGGTAGGAGCCTGAGCTTGGTGCGGTAGCGTAGTGGAACACAGAGGTGAGCTTGGAGCTCGGTGCGGTAGCGCAGTGGAACACAAAGGTGAGCTTGGAGCTCGGTCAACCGAGCTGGACCAGAGTCAAAGCAGTGAACAAATGAGAAATCGACTCATGGCAAGATCTTTATGATCTATTTGGCCAAAGCTTTATTTTTTGATTGTGATTGGGCTGCATTATTGAATGGAGGTTGCCAGACATGTCTGAAACCGATTTAATGTTGTGCAGCTCGATGTATGTTGATTAAGCGATGCACGTTATCAGGGAATGGTTGAAGCTTGCAGGTAGGATAATTAATTATCCTAATGACCATTGAAGGTTTTGTCTAGCAGAACAGGTTGGCACACAATAAGAGATTATATGTAATCTCGTGTGCAGTCAAATGAGCATGAGCGAATAGAGAGAGAGACAGAGAGTGTTCGAGCGGTCTTTACCATGAACACTTAGTCTCTCAGTTATGTAAAGATGTGAACCTGTGAAGGCCAAGTGACTCGGCTAGCCGTGAGGCTGGCTGAGATAGTCAACTGAGGAGCTGAAGGGAATCTACATGGTATGTCTTTGGAGACATTGAAACTATGTGAAGGTTTTGTTTATTGTGTTGCCTGTATATTTCTCTAGATGGACAAGATGTAATCTCTTGAAGAGCATAGCTCTGTGTTTGTATTGTAACCGTTTTTGCTACTGAATAATACAAGTGAGCTGAGTGTTTTGGAGGGTGGGGTTTTTTACCTGAAAAGGTTTTTCCCACGTAAATTTGTGTGTCCACATGTTTTTTCTTTCATGGTTGTCTGATTCAGCTTCTTGAATCTATGCTTGTGTTGAATCTGTTATATGTTATGCATTTACTTTTCTCAGAGGATCAATGGGGGATTTACTGTGCCTATTTCCGCTTTATGGCATAGTTGTTTGTGTCTTTGAAGTGATAAAAATGAAAATCACTAAGGCACTGTTGTCTTAGATGTTTGTTCTATGATGACAGACCCATCCCATATCCCCAACAGATACATATCCCTATCTAGTCCTTTCTAGATTCAAATACTTCTCTTTTTCTCCATCCTTGGTGTTTTCGAGACTTATCAAACATTGAATCATCTTAGAAGTTGAATTCATCGTATTCTTCTATTTTCTCCAAATTGGTCGAAATGATTTAACATTCTTCTTAATTAGATTTCTACAGTTGAACAACTATTTTTTGAATTATCTTACCCTCCTTGGGGTATCTTGCAAACTCTTTTTGTTCCAAGGATAATTAAGTATTCAACTGATTTGTCAATATAGTTTCTTCCTTTCCAATTTACCCTTGGAACGTCTTCAAATGATCTTTAAAAAGACTAGCTCAGTTTAATTTTTCATTTATCAAACTTAGGAGGTTTAATTTGAATTTCAGTCAGGAAGTTTAATTTGAATTTCAGTCAAACACTACTCTACTTGAGCTCTTTTTTGCTTGGCTTCCTTTACTGTCCAGGTTTTTGCCTTGCAACCATCTATTCTAAGAAACTTTCGTCCAAAAATTTTTGGAGATTTCATTCTCTTTTGAACCTTAGACACTTCCATGGTTATTTAGTTTCTTTTCTCATATTTAAGTCTTGAATCCAAATTGACCATGCCCATTCTGGTTGGTGGAATCATGCCACTTTTCATCTTTTCCTTCATGAGTTGCTTCTTTTTCTGACCTATTTTGGTCTCTATCCTTTACTCTAAGGTACCAACTCTCATTCTTGATTTCAATTATTATTGCTAGCTTTATTCTAGTTTTAAATCAAGATTGTCTGAAGGTTTTCCTGCCTTTTGGATACCTCCGTAGTTGGTTCTGATTAGTAAAAATGTTGAATCTTCTTCTGAAGTTTTTCTTTTGTTTATGCAACAATTAGTTTCTTCAAATAAGCATTTGTACCAATATACATAATCTTCTTACTTAGCCTAGATGCATTCCTTCTGCAATCTAAGGGCATCTCTCTATAAGTTTTTGGTTTAGGAGTGTTGACCTCCTAGATCGACTCTCTACTTGTCCCAAAGTCAACAAATTTAAGGAAATTGGTTTCCTCATTGTTTTCCTTTTTCTTATTTTCCTTACCATCTTGGCTTAAGAACATTTCAAACATTACCCCCTGATAAATTTTGAGGAAACTTATGCAATGAGCTCATAAGTCCAAGTGTCAAACCCGGTAGTTTTGATACCATATGTAACATACATCTCCTTCTTATAGTGAGTTACCAAGAATTAGTCACCAAATAGTAAATAACTAAAACATAGATGAAAAGAGGTACAATTTTTTTTAAAAATATGGAACACGCTCCTGCATAATTGTTACCATAAAGATATAACAAAACATTTACATAATCTTTTCTAACTAAAAAGAACAAACATCTATCACTTTTGTACTTCAATTAAATGATTACATCTATTAAATGAAAATAATAACTTACAGGAATAAGGTCAAAGATCCCATAACTAGATTCTTTTTTTCTTCCAAGACTTGGCATGTCATCTGCAAGAGGGAGAGCATCACTCGAGTGCTTTACCTCCAACCATGGACAAGCGGTCCTCCACACACCTTCCTAACTAGAAGGGGCCCTCCCTTCAATGAAGGGTTTAGTCAAGAACCCTCTTAGTTCTACCATTTGAGCTCTGGTGTTGTGCCCTACTTAAATAATACCATCACACAACTATGGATACCCTCCAACTATGTACATCTTTGACTAGCTAAGTATCTGGGTCACGGTGAACTGAAAAGTGCATGCAGAGACAACTGCACTCATTATGGCCATAGTATTTGTATCATAGATACAATCACTACCAAGAGTGAAGTCATATGTTCACCCACCCTACTCAACTTGGAATACCTTTCCTAACCTATGGTATACTGGAACTAACTATTCCACCCTATAAACATTCACAAAGAACTTATAACTTGACATAACTTGTCTTACTATACATAACTCAGTTGAGTTGATAAGAGGTTTTATCTTTCTCAAACCCCTGTGTTACTTTGTGTAACTATTAAATTTTTCCACCTTCATGGGATTCCCATGTAGCCTTTAAAGCTTAAAGTTGGTGCCTACAAATTATGTTGAATGCTTGTCCAAGCATCACAAACATCATTTAATTATATAGAATAGTATTATGATTATCAAAGTCGCATAGGGGTACCAGATGTATAGTTGAGCTCCTCTAGTTAAAGAGTCGATCTTAAATATTCGAAATGACTTAACAGCCAACAAGAGTTGTAAAACACTACATTCTTGAATAAATCATTACAACTTTAAAATCCTTTCATAGTGGTGAAACATAGGGTGGGGTTTAAAACATACTATGCCATTATATTGGCATTAATCATGTCTTCACCATTTGACACCACAAAATCATTTATCCATTAACATGTATTTAAAAGCATGCTATTGTTAGTTAGAGAATATTTATAACCATCGTGGATACTATGCAACGTATACGCATATATGTATATGAATGTATTTCCTAGTTTGCACTAGTATTTTTATATGCGTATACTTATACAAATATATATATACACGTTATCGTGTAATCAAAATAAGTGTGTACACATATATTGTAGAAGCACACAAATGCATACACTGATATATATATATATCTATATATAAACATATCTTTGCATATTATATGTAGACATAATTCTTAATCGATTAGCAATAACACATAAAGATAGATATATGGTAATATGGTAAAACTTACCTAAGACGCAACAAGAATCCCTAGAGTTAAACAAAAACAACGGTATCCAAACCTAATCGTCAAGGGGTACAAGTGACTCATATGGAAAAACTAAGGAATCCCAACTTAACTCTTCTCCCAAGTGATGATCCCCCTCTTTCTCTCTGGAGGTGTTCAGATCGTTCTTGCAATCTCACTCAAGAAAACAAATAGGTGGTTAGCCTAGAAAACATTATAGCATGATCATATCATTTCATTTACAAAATAAGTAGAATCATCTCATAGCGTTTCATCAAATCCATAGTATCAAGTAACCATCATCATTCTATTGAAATCCATAACATAACATTGCATAATTCTATCATAATATATAATTTTCACGGTTTCATAATCTCATGATTCACCAGAATAATTACTATAAAGTGAAAAGTAATTTTAGGAATCTAGGGTGGGGTGTAACAAAAACCCCTTTCAAAGATGATAAAAAGGTATGAAATTTTATTTCTAGTTTTTGAGACTCAAGGGTATCATTGAGATCCAACCCAACACCCAACCCACCTTACCTTGGTCTTACATTTTGCCATGTTGGGGTCATGAAGGAGTGTCATGATGGGGAGAGACTAGTTCTTTGGGGATGTATGCAATAGCCTACAAGCCACGTGCATCGGGTAAACCTAGACCTCGAAGTCAAATCCAAGGCCATGGGGAGCATACCCATGACTTAAGCCTCATTTGCTATTCATGTGGGCTCTAGGATAAACCTAAATTCTATTCCTTTTTAAAAAAGACAATGAGGGTATGGATCTATTTTTTAATTTAATTTTAGCATAGATAATCCAATTACTATCTTTCTCTAGCATCGTCAAATGATTGAAAACATGTTATGTATTAAAAATTGAAAGAGAAAGATAGAGAGAAAACATGAAGGGAAGGAATGGACTCAATAAATTAAATACATGGAAATATAATATGAAAACATATCTAAATATAAAATAGATAGAATGAGAAGTGGAAGATAAAGAGTTAAAAATAATGAAAAAAATAAGAAAAAGAGGTTAGGGACATGGTGAGACAACAAAAGAAAGGTTGTGAGATAAAGTCAAAAGACAAAAAGTAGACAAAAATGATAAAACTATTAAAAAAGAATCATTAAAATTAAATAAATGGGTATGTGCAGGATCATCATGGAAAAAATAGGCCCTTAAGTGGCAATAAAAAGACAAAAAATCAGAGTTAGACAACTTAACGTAAAAATTTGAATAAGTTATCTATATTATTTCAAAAAAATGTAAAAATAGAATATGTAGAAAATTGAATGAAGTTCCTAAACTACTAGACCTTTATAAAAAAAAAAAAATCTATTTGGTGAAAATTTGAAATTTCAATTCAGTAGTATTTAAATTTCAGGGTAAAAATAAGAAGTAGGTGTCTGTCTAACCACCCTAACCATAATAAAATGATAATTTTTTTTATAAGCTTTTAGATATAAGTAGAGGACTCATGTCCCGATGTGATGCATATTTTTTTATAATTTATTTTCTAAGTAAATAATTAATTATGAATTTTTTATTACAAATTAAAAAATATATAAAAGCTCGTTTGTCTAATCACCTTAACTTGGTCAAAAATTCATGAAATTCATTTTTTTCCTTTTTAATCCTATAGTATGTGAAGCATAGAATGTGACGCATGTTTCGGATTCAAAAAATGTGATACCATTTGAAAGTTATAGATGTTTTTCAATCGGCCTATTAATCAGGACTTTATTCGTAATTCTAATAGAAAATGAATAATAATAATTTATTCAATTCAAAGTAAAGCATAATTTATATTGGTGGAAAGCTGAGAATCTCCTCTAGAAACCCTTTTTGTTTCATCAATTTTTGGTTAAAAAAAAGTCATCAACCAGATGGACCATCATATGGCTTACATATCGCCACTTTTTGGCCCATCATGATCCTGCACATAACCAAATAAAAATAAATAAAGAATAAAAAGGTATTGAATTCTCTCTCTTCTTTTTTGTTGACTTAGGGGGTATCCTCGTGACCCAACCCAACACCCAACCCACCTTACCTTGGTCTTACATTCTACCAAGTTGGGGTCGAAAAGGAGTGAGTTGGGTCACATACATACAAAATCTTCTAAGACACTTTTGATCCAAAGGATAGTGAAGAAGGATGTTATGTTAATACGAAAATATTGTTGGTGTATCAATCAACAGGTACAATAAAATCACATTGTGATTTTTTTGTAAATTGGCCTCTAATTAATAAAAATATTCCAATCCAAACCCTTTTCAAAGACAATAAAAAGATATTTACTTTTCTTTCTTGTTTTTTAGACTCTAGGGTATCCCTACAATCCAGCCCAACACCCAACCCAACTTACCTTGGTCTTACATTCTGCCAAGTTGGGGTCGAAAAAGAGTGTCACACTCGAGGGAGACTAGTCCCTTGAGGATGTATGTAATAGCTTGCAACCCATGTGATTCAAGTAAATCCAGACTTCAAAATCAAACCCAAGACCATGGGGAGCATACCCATGATTTAAGCCTCATTCGCTATTCGTTTGGGCTCTGAGAGAAAACCCGACTTCTATTCCTTCTTAGGATAGAGAATGAAGATATGGAGATCATTTTTTAATTCAATTTTAGCATAGATAATCTAATTAATATCCATGTCTCTAGCATCATCAAATGATTGAAAACATATTATGTATTAATTGAAGGAGAAAGAGAAAGATAAAGATAAAACATGAAGGAAAGGAATGGGCTTGATAAATTAAATACAATGAAAGATAATTGGAAAACAGATCTAGCTATAAAATAGATAGAATGAAAAGTTAAAGATAAAGAGTTAAAAAAGGAAAATAAAAAAAATAGAGAGAAAGAGGTAGGGACATGGTGAGACAATAGAGGAAAGGTTGTGAGAAAAAGTCAAAAGCTAAAAATAGACAAAAATGATAAAAATATTAAAAACGAATCATTAAAGTTAAGAAATAAAGAATAAAAAGGTATGTACTTCTCTCCTTTTTTATTATTTCAAGAAGTATCTCGATGACCCAGCCCAATGTCCATCCCACCTTACCTTGGTCTTACATCCTACCAAATTAGAGTCAAAAAAGAGTGAGATGGGTCACAAGAATAAAAATTCTTCCAAGGCACCTTTGATCTAAAAGGTAGAGAAAAATGATACTGTGTTACTTAATACGAATAGATTGTTGGTGTATCAATCAACAAGTACATTAAAATCACATTATGATTTTTTGTAAATTAGCCTCAATTAATAAAAATATTCCAATCCAAACTCCTTTCAAATACGATAAAAAAATATTTACTTTTCTTTCTTGTTTTTTCGACTTAGGGGTATCCCTACAATCCAACCCACCTTACATTGATCTTACATTCTGCCAAGTTAGGGTTGAGAAAGAGTGTCACGCTTGAGAGAGACTAGTCCTCTAAAGATTTATGCAATAGCTTGCAAGCCACATGAATCGAATAAACCCGAACTTCGAATTCAAACCCAAAACCATGGAGAGCATACCCACGACTTAAGCCTCATTCGCTATTCATGTGGGCTCTAGGACAAACCCGAATTTTATTCATTTTTAGAATAGAGAATGAGGATATGGAGATATTTTTTAATTTAATTTTAGCATAGATAATCCAATTACTATCTATGTCTCTAGCATTGTCAAATGATTGAAAACATGTTATGTATTAAAAATTGAAAGAGAAATAGAAAGATAGAGAGAAAACATGAAGGGAATGAATGGGCTTGATTTAAATTAAATACAAGAAAAGATAATACGAAAAAATATCTAGATATAAAATAGATAGAATGAGAATAGAGAGAAAGATATAGGGACATGGTGAGACAACAAAGGAAAGGTTGTGAGAGAAAGTCAAAAGACAAAAATAGACAAAAATGATAAAAATATTAAAAAAGAATCATGAAAGTTAAATGAATAAAGAATAAAAAGGTATAGAATTCTCTCTCTTCTTCTTTTTTTTTTGTCTTAGGGGGTATCCTCATGACCCAACCCAATGCCCAACCCACCTTACTTTGCTCTTATATTTTGCCAAGTTGGGGTCGGAAAAGAGTGAGTTGGGTCACAGAAATAAAAACTCTTCTAAGGCACCTTTGATCCAAAAGGTAGAGGAGAAGGATGCTATGTTGCTTAATTAATGTGAATAGATTTTTGGTGTATCAATCAACAGGTACACTAAAATTACATTATGATTTTTTTTGTAAATTGACCTCAATTAATATAAATATTCCAATTCAACCCCTTTCAAAGAGGATAAAAATGTATGAACTTTTTTTGTTGTTTTTTTAGACTCAGAGGTGTCCCTATGATCCAATTCAACACCCAACCCACCTTACCTTGGTCTTACATTTTGCCAAGTTGGGGTCGAGAAGGACTCACGCTGAGGAGAGACTAGTCCCCTAGGGATGTATGCAATAGCTTGCAAGCCACATGCATCAGGTAAACCCGAATTTCACAGTCAAATCCAAGACCATGGGGAGCATACCCATGACTTAAGCCTTATTTTTCTATTCATGCGGGCTCTGGGACAAATCCGTCTTCTATTCTTTCTTAGGAGAGAAAATGAGGGTATAGAGATCAATTTTTTAATTTGATTTTAACATAAATAATCCAATTACTATCTATGTTTCTAACATCGTCAAATGATTGAAAACATGTTATGTATTAAAAATTAAAGGAGAAAGAGAATGATAGAGAGAAAACATGAAGGGAATGGGCTTGGTAAATTAAATACAAAGAAAGATAATAGGAAAATAGATCTAGAGATAAAATAAATAGAATGAGAAGTGAAAAATAAAGAGTAAAAAAATAAAATAAAAGAAATAAATAGATAATAAAAAGGTATGGATTTCTCTTTCTTGGTGGTAAAAAGAAAGACAATTTTAAAAATAAAGAAAGAGAGTCAAAAATAAAGGTAAATTGAGAAAAATGTGGATTGAAAGAAAACATGAATAAAAGTAATAAGAAATAAAGTGAGATGCACATGGACAAGGCAAGAGAGACACACACAAAAGAAGAGACAAATAGAAAATAGGAAAAATAATTAAGAGAGAAAACAAATGAGATATAAAATATATGAATGAAAAATTAACATAGCAAAAAAAAAGGTAATAGTAAAAATCAAGGCAAAGAAAAATAAAGTAATAAAATGAAATAAATAAATACAATACTAAAAGTAATTGAAAATTATGTGATATACAAGACATACTCAATCAACCTTAAGCCAACAAGAAAAAAGTTATTGAAAAAAACTGAAAAAAAAGAGAAAAAATACGATAAGCAAAGGGAGGAGAGAATGAAAAATCTACATACAAAGAAAAAAAGAAAAAAATAATAAAAAAATGAAACAAGAAAAAATAAAAGATAGATGGAAATAATAAACCAAGTAGTGGAGAGCTACATATCAACCTTCCCTTAAAAAAATAACAATTTGTATATCTTAAAACCTTTCCCTTTGTCATATAGATTGTTTAATAAACCCCTAAAAGAACTAAGTTCTAGATATTCTATTTAAAATTGTGAAGCTTCCTAATGGATAAATATATCAATTATCATGTAAATTAATCTAGTGTTACTCAGAAAGACCCTTAACCAATTGTTTATTGAACCACAATCACCAATTCTATGCATAAAGAATAGAAACACTGAATATAGAGAATATTGATCTACATTGGATAAGAAAGAAATAATACTAACTACACCCTCATTTTCTACTCAACCACCAATGTACTAAGTAAGAATTTTGTGCAAATTTTATGCATATCCATATGTAATGATAATGATGAATACACATTAGGAATATCTCGAAGGCTTTCCTCTCACTAATGTTGTTGTTTGTGTCCTAGCTTTGGCAGCAGGAATATATACTAAAGTAGCTATCCATGTCCTAATATTTGGAAATCTAGGAGGCTTTTTGAAGTCACTAAAGCATTTTTTCATTTCATAATACTTGGCATTCTAGATATATTTTCTGCTAAGCACCTTCAGCTGGGTCATGCTATATTCTATGGTGAAATTAAAACACCCTAGTGTAAAAATTTAATTTTCCTACAAAGATGTGTAAGCATAGCTAAGCCCATCATTGTGCACATGCATATTCTCATAGATGAAAAAGTAGTGTGGCAGTTTGCTAGTTGAAAATTGAGTCAATTTGATATGAAATATCTAAGATTTCCCATGATTTTGATGCTTCACCTCCAACTTGTGAAAAGTAGTAAAGGTTGGTTCTTTTCAAGTATGTAGTTTGAATTAGACTCATAAATTTCATAGTACCTAAATCCCAACATGCTGGCTCATTTCACAGTAAAACATACATTAACAATCATGTAATGTAAACTTCATTCAAACTAAATGGTATTATTAATTTATTATAGTAACAATGATTATGTAATCCAAAATCATATGCAGAAAAATCAGGGAAGAGAATGCAATCTACTTGGCTTGATGAGGGCCTTGTAGTAGTAGTCTATCATTGAAGGGAAATTGAATGCATAGCTGCAAATGTTAAATCAGTCTTTATCAAATTTGGACTTGAATTCATTGATGTTGCTCCATAGCATTTTAGAGAAGAACAAGCATATGCAAAACTATCTAAAGGAAGAACCAAGTGATGTGAATGTGTTGGTGTTTCAATTAGCACCTATGGAGTGCTTATTGGAAACAGACAACTATTGCAAGTGTGTTACTACATGCTCTTCAGATTATAGAGAGGAAGATCTCTCTTTGCTGATTTTCTACTGTAAAAAAGGGGTGCACTAAGGTTCCTATCTTTTTTACTCAGCGGAAGGACACAAGGGTCCATAAACAAAATGCGTCGTAGCTAAGGTTTTCTCTGGTTACCGCAGATCTTAACTATGAATAAATAAGGTTCTAAACTATCCTACCTCCTCAAGATAAACAGAGCATGAGGGCGTAGGAGCGAAATGGATTGGTTGGATCACTTGAATCCTTCGTCTCAATGGAATATGGCCGAGGCTCTGAACTCTTGGATATATACCAAGATAGGGCTCGATACAAGCAAACACTCTCTTACGGTAAACTGGATCTGAGACTTGCCAAGGAGGAGGAACCCTTGTCCGAGGTGTAGGCTTGGAAACAACTCACTCGAAACAACAAGGAATGATGGCCTATCTAACAGGATTCCCGAGGAGGTGATGACACTTGTCCAAAGTGTAGGCTGCAAGACAAATCATTAAACAACATCATACGATAATGATCAATAACAAAATATCCAAGGAGGCGACGACACCTGTCCAAAGAGGAGATTGAAACAATACACTATTTGAAAACGAGACTTTGAATAGACTCAAGTATTTAGATCAAGCAAAGCATGCGCCATCTGATTTATTTCTTCAAGCTTTCTCCAAAGAATTACAAAGGTCGAGACAGCAAAGGCACGAAATCATGAAAAATTACGATCAACCAACGAACTCTCATCCAAGAGTGAACAAATATAAACAAACTAACTCTGACAAGAATGGTGCAGCAAATTTTCTCAGCAAATAAAGGTTAAACAAATAATGAACCTAAGGCTCTTATTTATAGAAACTCAAAGGAGTAGGCAACCCTAAAATCTTCTTGAGTTAACAATCAGTTCTTGCCAATCAGCAAGATTTATTCCTATGTCTAAAAGTAGGTGAGCAGGCAGTTAACTGAAAATCTACTTCAGTTAATTGAAACTAAACAAAATTCAAACTGGGAGTCTACCTCAATTGACTGACACCTAACTAAAGTGAACTTAAATTACAAATATGTCTCCAAAATAGACATCCACCTTTAAAGGAGATTTGAGATCCACAAATCGTGGGAGTCAATTAGACATCCTAGATCAGTGGATCTGACATGCATGATCTGTGGAGATCTGGAGTCAACTTGGAAAGAGGCATCAAGTTGACTTCAGTCATATTTAATGCTACTTTGGAGGCTAGGATGTCCTTCTTGAGGTGTTTGACACCTCATCACCATTGGTCAACAGTGCTTTTGCTCATTTGTTGACTTCTTCATACGGAGACTGTTACAAGTCTATCAATTGTCAGCTTATCGCTTGTCAGCAACTTGATGTATGCACCTCCTTCATTTTGCTTCCCTTAGGAGGGTTACTCTTTTTATTTTTGTCTATGTTTCCACTTTGACGTGCAAGGTAGTGTAGTATTAACCAATGGCATCTCTGTGTTGGGAATGACTACCTTCCACATTCTTTTCCAGCTTTGACGGTTTCCTTGATCTTTCTCAATGGAAGAGTGTTGTATGATGAAACTTCGAAGTTTGACCACGATCACTCCAACCGTGAGAAATGCACATGAACTTGCTACATGTGTAAAATTCCAACTGTTACAATCCTCTAAACTGTCCTTGGAAGACAATAAGATATACGAGGTGAAACCATTATGGAACTTGTGGACTTGTTTCTATGCTTGTCAATCTGGCTAGATTGACCTCTAGGTGTGCTCGACACAGATCGGTGCCAGTCGTTTTCAGAAAATCATGGAGTAAGACCATTTTGGTCTTGTATTCGTCCTGGGAGAACTGCGTTTTGAAAACCTTGAAGATTGACTTTGCACATGATGCTGCTCGGACAACTTTTTCTGGAACTGCTAAAAATAGCCCTGTTGGGGCAACTTTTTACGAAAAATTCTAAGACGTGGGTTTTGTTGAGAAAGATTTTCTAAACAAACCCAAATCATCAGAAATTCGAAAAAATGAGTTTTTCTATAACATGCAAGAGCCCTTCGGTGGCAGAGGCAGCGAAGCACCAAAAAGTGATTTTTCTCGAAAAATTCCAACACATGGGTTTTGTTCGTGCTTCAGAGCTGAACAAACCCAGTTTGTTTCATTTTCAAAATTATGACTTTTTTTGGAAACCCTAAAAAGTAGGGGCAACAGAGCTACTTTTTTTGGAAAAATCTAACATGTGGGTTTTGTAGAAAAAGCCATGCTGATCATACCCAGTTGGCCAGATCTAAGATTATTTGTCGTTTTCTCAGACATACAAAGAATTTTAGACAGAATAGAGGAAGTAGACAAAAGGTGGATTCGAAGTTATCGACTGTCCATATGGAAGAATTATGCCTTTTGATGCAAACTTTGATAAATAGTCCCTCTGTGCAACAGATCTTCAAAAATATGAAGAACGGTGAAAACCCCTCTGTCAGATCTTCAAAAATGTTGGAGAAGAAAAATATTCGTTCTTGAGCTCCTCAACCTGCAAAGAAATAATGAAGAATGAATGCCTAGATGCTTTGATATGTCAATTTGGAGTTGCAAGCATCAATTGGGCATCCAAGTCATGATTGAGCCTGATTTGGAGTTCAAAAAGGTGATTTCCACTGATTGTGGAGTGTTTGGCCTCTTTTTGTCTCCAAAATTTGCTAACTCAAGTCAACATTTGCTTTGACTTTCTTAGGCGTCCCTTTAGGAGTTTGATCACTTTTCGCAAGCTGAAGTGCCTCTGTTTGACCTTCGATCCTAGATGCTTAGTTGATCTTGGTAGTTGCTGACGGATTTTTTGTCGAGATGGGATCAGCGTGATTAGATATGACTAGGAGAGATTAACTCAAAAAACTAAGTTTGGACCTCCAGAATGAAGGGCACCTTTCTTCAAGAGGGTGGCTTTTGGCTGTGCCTTAGTCAATTTTCATTGACTGTTCTTCGTTTTGGCCTTTTCAGACCCTCAATGCTTTGATCTAACGTTCTCGTTGATGGATGAGTCGAATGACTCTGCTTGATGATGCATCGGGTAGCCAACTCAGTCTTGCACAAGATGACTAACTTCTCAGTTGAAAAAGACAAGTTCAGGTCCTTCAAGCTTAAGGGCGCCCCTGGCCAGTAGGGGCGCTTTTAGCTTTTGACTAGTTTTACTTATGATGTGAACTACTTGCCTTTGACCTCCTCTATCAGATGACTAATTTTTCATAAGTTCTTGTTGATGGTTTCACTGGCGAGACTGGTCATAGCTGAGAAGATCATCCTGGGAGGCAGTAAAGATTCTGACTGAATCTGGATGCCTTCAAGAAAGGGTGCCTTTCTTCAAGAGGGGTGCTTTTGATCATGCCTTAGCCAATTTTTGGCTTGTCTTTCCAGTTCTTCAATTCTGGCTTTTTCTGCTTGACCTCAGCGTGTGATCGTTTGGCGTGGCTTGTGAACCTGCTATCAAATTGATCACATAGCTGAGAGGAAGCTGGAAAGATAACATGTATAGAGCCACAACATATTGATGAATCTGGTGCCTGCAATTGAGGGGCGCCCCTGGCTAGTAGGGGCGCTTTTACCATGAAGCTCTCTGATTTGGCATCTTCATTGCTGATGGATCCTCCATACTTTATTGATGCTTCGCCGGTGATCTCTGAATCAGATGATCTTGCTGATTTTTTCGTTGTCGAGCCAACACGAAAGTGAAGAGGATGACTGAGCTGAAGATGTAAAGTGACTTGATTTTTCCTCTGGGATCCAAGGGCGCCTTTCTTCAAGAGGGGCAACTTTTTCACCTTTAGACTGTGTTTTGCCTTGGTAGCAAAACGTGCACCTTCCAGAGTTAGCCAAATTTTGCCCTTTTTCGTTTTGAGAAACTCCCTCGCTATAACATCTTTTTTACCTTTTCCGCCATGGTTTCTTCATTGGAGCTTTCGAGGTTTAGCTTTCAGCACTTGGTACTGGCCAATCTACCATTAATGGCTGCAGAGCTCCTAACTTTGTTCCTGAAAAACAGGAATAGACCCACTAGAGTAAAATTTGTCTTTTGATAATTTTGACTCTATCAGTGTGATCGTGAAGGCAATTAACCCTATTAGAATTATTTTCAATCATTTTTGAGAAGGTCTTATTTTTAAGGGTTTCCTTAAAAATAGGGGCGTAAAACC
>CM021107.1:173758356-173869038 GCA_007115665.2 Sequoiadendron giganteum | reverse complement strand
GAAAGACTACATGCCCGCTCACCCTTTAGTATTTGTTTGAGAGTAGTCCCCTCTCTCCGACTAATGATGGCTCTTTTATTGCAATGCATCTTTGTTAATCACAAAAGCAATAAAATATATACCATGGAACATTCCCCAAACTAGTTGTTCTTACTGAGCGTATACTCCTTCAACTATATCTTGTCAGTCTCCTCTTGGAGGTTAATGAAATATCGTTATATTTAGCCTCATCTTCCTTCTTATTATTTGGATTCTTTCATGGGATACCATTTCATTGTCAGTTTTTTTGTATGCCTTCTTCAAATCATTGCCCATCATTTTACTAGTGATTGGTGCAACACCAAATAAAGGAGCACTCCTACAAGCAACACCCGATAAGGATTGAATAAAAATCTCCATGCTACTAACGATAGTCCCCCATATCTTCTCCCCGCAGGAAAACGTCAAAAATCCTCCTCCAGTAATCATTATTCCCTTCCATTCAAAATTCACCATGATGAGACCTTGGTGAAAAAAACAGTTATTAAATCTGTTGTCAAGGTAGTTAAAGGAATATATTATAAGGCGGTTAAAGAAAACCAATTCTTATGAGATACATATACGCCTATCTCAAACCATCAATCTACTCCAAGCCAAATTCAGTTAAATGAACCAGTTCACAATATCATGATGTGGAGAGAGAGAGCCATGATTGGACGTGGTATTTAAAATCAAAAAAGTTTAGTGTTGAGCCACCTTGTGGTAACCACCCGCGGCCATAATGGCTTTTAAGATAATTTTAGACATTAAGACATATGATGCGGCTAGCAATGGTTCAAAACATTGAAACTATTAACTTTTCCCACCTTCATGGGATTCCCACGTAGCCTTTAAAGCTTAAAGTGGGTGCCTACAAATTATGTCGAATGCTTGTCCAAGCATCACAAACATCATTTAATTACATAGAATAGTATTATGATTATCAAAGTCACATAGGGGTAAGATGTATAGTCGAGCTCCTCTAGTTAAAGAGTCGATCTTAAATATTCGAAACAACATAACAACCAACGAGCTGCAAAACACTACATTCTTGAATAAAGTATTACAACTTTAAAATCCTTTCATAGTGGTGAAACATAGGGTGGGGTCTAAAACATACTATACCATTATATTGGCATTAATCACCTTTTCACCATTTGACACCACAAAATCATTTATCCATTAACATGTATTTAAAAGCATGCTATTGTTAGTTAGCGAATATTATAAAGTTCGTACATATTATGCAACGTATATGCATATATGTATATGAATGTATTTTCTAGTTTGCACTAGTATTTTTATATGCGTATATTTATACAAATATATATACATGTTATCATGTAATCAAAATAAGTGTGTACACATATATTGTAGAAGTACACAAATACATACACTGATATATATATATATAAAAATATCTTTGCATATTATATGTAGACATAATTCTCAATAGATTAGCATCACACATAAAGATAGAAATGTGGTAATATGGTAAAACTTACCTGAGACGCAACAAGAATCCCTAGACTTAAACAGAAACAACGGTATCCAAACCTAATCGTCATGGTGACAAGTGACTCAGATGGAAAAACTAAGGAATCCCAACTTAGCCCTTCTCCCAAGTGATGCTCCCCCTCTTTCTCTCTAGAGGTGTTCGGATCGCTCCTACAATCTCACTCAAGAAAACAAATAGGTGGTTAGCCTAGAAAACATTATAGCATGATCATATCATTTCATTTACAAAATAAGTAGAATCATCTCATAGCATTTCATCAAATCCATAGTATCAAGTAACCATCATCATTATATTGAAATCCATAACATATCATTGCATAACTCCATCATAATATATAATTTTCAAGGTTTCATGATCTCATGATTCATCAGAATAATTACCATAAAGTGAAAAGTAATTTTAGGAATCTAGGGTGGGGTGTAATATACCATCCCCCTTAAGAATCATTGTCCTCGATGATGTAAGGTATCATAGCATATAACAAAATAAAATTAAATGTCTTAATTTTCTAATTTCAATTTCAAGAGGAGACTGGGAAATCTCTAATTTAATCCCATTATATTTTTCACTCATAGCTCTGCCCTCAGTAATCTGGTCCTACTGGACCTTTCCTGAGGAGACCTTGCTATTAATATATTGATGGAGCTTTCATGATTTGAGCATTCTTTCTCTTACTGAGAACTATCTCGGTAGTCACTTAACATTGTCAAAGCTTTCCTGTATGACATTGGCTCCCGTTAACCTTTTTCTTGACCAACCTGATCCACACTTCCATTTATGATAGCATTTTTGGACCAAGGAAAATCCTATCTTCTAGCTTTCCCAGCTTATAGGAATTTGACACTTTATTCCATGCTATGCTTCAAACAGAGTCCTTTTAAATTTATAGAAGGTTATGAGCTATCAAACATAATTAAAAAGCAAAAGATAATTCCTTCCACTAGTATTTCTGACCCAAGAAATACACATGCAATAGGTCCCCCCCTAATGCCTACTTTACTATCTCAATTTGACTACCTATCTCTGGGGAATATTTTAAACTTATGTTCAATCGAATTCCAAGTGAGGAAAAAAGGGTTTGTCATTCCTTTGAAGTTATACGAGTGTCCCTATCTGAGATAATCTTCTCAAGAACACCATGCAATCAAACACTACTTTACACAAATTTGCAGTTACGACAAGTACCCCTCCTGTATTTTTTTTTAATACAAAATTGGCTACCTTAGTGAGATTATCCACCACTATCCAGACTATTTTGTGCCTATCCAACAATTCCAAAATAAAATTATGCCAAAACCTTGACATAGGAAGATCAAAACTGTACTATTGATCCACCACTTCCTCTCTGGAATTTTATGAGGAGATAAAAGTCTTGTTGGGTGATGACATCCTGTCTTCACCCTTTTGCATATTGAATAACTTTCTACATACTTGCAACATCTCTCTTTGTTTCCTTCCAAAATATAGTGGTTTCACATTAGTCTATTGTTTTGTCTCTCTAGATTGTCTTGGCTATGGCACCAATTAGACTTATTAACGCACCACATTCTCTAACTCCTCTGAGTCTAGTACTTAGGTTCTTCCTTAGTTTCCTAGAATTCCATTCAAATTAAAAGAAACATCTTCCTCTAATTTTTTTCACACTTATTTCTTGAAAACGTAATTGCGTAAGTCTCAGTGAGGAGATATGTCCCTTTTGACATTTGGCGCATCCACAACTTGGTTTTTCTTTCCCCTTTCAATAATTAATTTCAAATTCATAGTTCAATTTCAGCTCAAACCATTTCCATCGACGAGCATTTAAATTGATTGCATAACAATTCTTTTTAGACCCTACTGGTTTGTTAATAACTCCAAAATTTTGTCCAACAATTATTGCATGCATAGTTACTAAGCACGGACAATTCCTAATAGCTCAAAATCATGTGGGGTATGGTTTTGTTTATCTAACTACAATCCCCTAAACTTATAGGTGATAACTCGCCCTTCTTAAATAAGCATCTCGCCTAACCTTTTCTCAAGGTATCAAAGATAACTATAAATTGATCTTCCTCACCAGGAACTCATAGCATTCGTGTCATAATTAATTCATTCTTATTCGGTCAAAGACCTCTTACTTTTCTTGACCATTCAAATCTTTACTAATAGCTTCTACAACTTAGCCTTCAACTCCAACAAATTTGTTGTGGTTAAAAGAAACCCTGGGTATAAGATTTTTGATTTGAAGACCATATCTTATGGAAGTCAATGATTTTTCCCTTCCTGGAAATACATCAACAACTTTTGAAGAATGGGATACTGTTGGGAAATCTGCCTCAACTTTCTGGCTTGATATTCCTTTTGGACTTGGCGTTTTCTCCATGGAACTGGCCTTTACCGCCATACCGTTGCATTCTTTCCTTGGTGGCGCAGTTGTGCAGTTTACCTCTTTACCGTGGGCCACCTTGCTTGGTCTGGCGGTTGGGCAATGTTCCGCCCTACCGCGACGGTCTTCTTCATGTCTGGCGATGGCGCAGTAAGTGGCGACAATCTGGAAGGCGGTTACCGCCTTACCGCAGGGTGCTCCTTCTGGTGGCAAGGTAGTGCGGTGAGCGGCAGGTTGGCAGAGCGTTCGATTACCTCCCTACCGTGGGGGTCGCTTGGAGGTGGCACAGTGGCAGCGATGGTTTGGTTCTAGCAGTTACCGCTCCACCGCGTGCGGTGAGCTCCCTCACCGCGGTGGTCATAGTGAGACTGCTGGCGGTCTGCCTGGGTTGTCACCACTCTACCACGGTGAGACCTGGCGATCTTCGCGGTAGCACAGTGAGACCGCTAACGGTCAAGCTGGCGGTTACCGCCACACCACGGCATGCAATGGTCAGGGCAGCGATAGTGTGGGGCGGTCAAAGTTGGAGAGCTCGGATGGGTATACTGCCACACTGCGAGGAGTCTTGACAAGCTCAGCGGTAACGTGGGGAAGTCTGGGTGAGCTCGGGCGAGCTCACCACAGTATTGCGGTTGGGTCGCCTGAGCTCGATGATAGTGCCATTGGAGGCTGAGGTCGAGTCGACACAAGCTTACCGCCATACCGCGGTAGGAGCCTGAGCTTGGTGCGGTAGCGTAGTGGAACACAGAGGTGAGCTTGGAGCTCGGTGCGGTAGCGCAGTGGAACACAAAGGTGAGCTTGGAGCTCGGTCAACCGAGCTGGACCAGAGTCAAAGCAGTGAACAAATGAGAAATCGACTCATGGCAAGATCTTTATGATCTATTTGGCCAAAGCTTTATTTTTTGATTGTGATTGGGCTGCATTATTGAATGGAGGTTGCCAGACATGTCTGAAACCGATTTAATGTTGTGCAGCTCGATGTATGTTGATTAAGCGATGCACGTTATCAGGGAATGGTTGAAGCTTGCAGGTAGGATAATTAATTATCCTAATGACCATTGAAGGTTTTGTCTAGCAGAACAGGTTGGCACACAATAAGAGATTATATGTAATCTCGTGTGCAGTCAAATGAGCATGAGCGAATAGAGAGAGAGACAGAGAGTGTTCGAGCGGTCTTTACCATGAACACTTAGTCTCTCAGTTATGTAAAGATGTGAACCTGTGAAGGCCAAGTGACTCGGCTAGCCGTGAGGCTGGCTGAGATAGTCAACTGAGGAGCTGAAGGGAATCTACATGGTATGTCTTTGGAGACATTGAAACTATGTGAAGGTTTTGTTTATTGTGTTGCCTGTATATTTCTCTAGATGGACAAGATGTAATCTCTTGAAGAGCATAGCTCTGTGTTTGTATTGTAACCGTTTTTGCTACTGAATAATACAAGTGAGCTGAGTGTTTTGGAGGGTGGGGTTTTTTACCTGAAAAGGTTTTTCCCACGTAAATTTGTGTGTCCACATGTTTTTTCTTTCATGGTTGTCTGATTCAGCTTCTTGAATCTATGCTTGTGTTGAATCTGTTATATGTTATGCATTTACTTTTCTCAGAGGATCAATGGGGGATTTACTGTGCCTATTTCCGCTTTATGGCATAGTTGTTTGTGTCTTTGAAGTGATAAAAATGAAAATCACTAAGGCACTGTTGTCTTAGATGTTTGTTCTATGATGACAGACCCATCCCATATCCCCAACAGATACATATCCCTATCTAGTCCTTTCTAGATTCAAATACTTCTCTTTTTCTCCATCCTTGGTGTTTTCGAGACTTATCAAACATTGAATCATCTTAGAAGTTGAATTCATCGTATTCTTCTATTTTCTCCAAATTGGTCGAAATGATTTAACATTCTTCTTAATTAGATTTCTACAGTTGAACAACTATTTTTTGAATTATCTTACCCTCCTTGGGGTATCTTGCAAACTCTTTTTGTTCCAAGGATAATTAAGTATTCAACTGATTTGTCAATATAGTTTCTTCCTTTCCAATTTACCCTTGGAACGTCTTCAAATGATCTTTAAAAAGACTAGCTCAGTTTAATTTTTCATTTATCAAACTTAGGAGGTTTAATTTGAATTTCAGTCAGGAAGTTTAATTTGAATTTCAGTCAAACACTACTCTACTTGAGCTCTTTTTTGCTTGGCTTCCTTTACTGTCCAGGTTTTTGCCTTGCAACCATCTATTCTAAGAAACTTTCGTCCAAAAATTTTTGGAGATTTCATTCTCTTTTGAACCTTAGACACTTCCATGGTTATTTAGTTTCTTTTCTCATATTTAAGTCTTGAATCCAAATTGACCATGCCCATTCTGGTTGGTGGAATCATGCCACTTTTCATCTTTTCCTTCATGAGTTGCTTCTTTTTCTGACCTATTTTGGTCTCTATCCTTTACTCTAAGGTACCAACTCTCATTCTTGATTTCAATTATTATTGCTAGCTTTATTCTAGTTTTAAATCAAGATTGTCTGAAGGTTTTCCTGCCTTTTGGATACCTCCGTAGTTGGTTCTGATTAGTAAAAATGTTGAATCTTCTTCTGAAGTTTTTCTTTTGTTTATGCAACAATTAGTTTCTTCAAATAAGCATTTGTACCAATATACATAATCTTCTTACTTAGCCTAGATGCATTCCTTCTGCAATCTAAGGGCATCTCTCTATAAGTTTTTGGTTTAGGAGTGTTGACCTCCTAGATCGACTCTCTACTTGTCCCAAAGTCAACAAATTTAAGGAAATTGGTTTCCTCATTGTTTTCCTTTTTCTTATTTTCCTTACCATCTTGGCTTAAGAACATTTCAAACATTACCCCCTGATAAATTTTGAGGAAACTTATGCAATGAGCTCATAAGTCCAAGTGTCAAACCCGGTAGTTTTGATACCATATGTAACATACATCTCCTTCTTATAGTGAGTTACCAAGAATTAGTCACCAAATAGTAAATAACTAAAACATAGATGAAAAGAGGTACAATTTTTTTTAAAAATATGGAACACGCTCCTGCATAATTGTTACCATAAAGATATAACAAAACATTTACATAATCTTTTCTAACTAAAAAGAACAAACATCTATCACTTTTGTACTTCAATTAAATGATTACATCTATTAAATGAAAATAATAACTTACAGGAATAAGGTCAAAGATCCCATAACTAGATTCTTTTTTTCTTCCAAGACTTGGCATGTCATCTGCAAGAGGGAGAGCATCACTCGAGTGCTTTACCTCCAACCATGGACAAGCGGTCCTCCACACACCTTCCTAACTAGAAGGGGCCCTCCCTTCAATGAAGGGTTTAGTCAAGAACCCTCTTAGTTCTACCATTTGAGCTCTGGTGTTGTGCCCTACTTAAATAATACCATCACACAACTATGGATACCCTCCAACTATGTACATCTTTGACTAGCTAAGTATCTGGGTCACGGTGAACTGAAAAGTGCATGCAGAGACAACTGCACTCATTATGGCCATAGTATTTGTATCATAGATACAATCACTACCAAGAGTGAAGTCATATGTTCACCCACCCTACTCAACTTGGAATACCTTTCCTAACCTATGGTATACTGGAACTAACTATTCCACCCTATAAACATTCACAAAGAACTTATAACTTGACATAACTTGTCTTACTATACATAACTCAGTTGAGTTGATAAGAGGTTTTATCTTTCTCAAACCCCTGTGTTACTTTGTGTAACTATTAAATTTTTCCACCTTCATGGGATTCCCATGTAGCCTTTAAAGCTTAAAGTTGGTGCCTACAAATTATGTTGAATGCTTGTCCAAGCATCACAAACATCATTTAATTATATAGAATAGTATTATGATTATCAAAGTCGCATAGGGGTACCAGATGTATAGTTGAGCTCCTCTAGTTAAAGAGTCGATCTTAAATATTCGAAATGACTTAACAGCCAACAAGAGTTGTAAAACACTACATTCTTGAATAAATCATTACAACTTTAAAATCCTTTCATAGTGGTGAAACATAGGGTGGGGTTTAAAACATACTATGCCATTATATTGGCATTAATCATGTCTTCACCATTTGACACCACAAAATCATTTATCCATTAACATGTATTTAAAAGCATGCTATTGTTAGTTAGAGAATATTTATAACCATCGTGGATACTATGCAACGTATACGCATATATGTATATGAATGTATTTCCTAGTTTGCACTAGTATTTTTATATGCGTATACTTATACAAATATATATATACACGTTATCGTGTAATCAAAATAAGTGTGTACACATATATTGTAGAAGCACACAAATGCATACACTGATATATATATATATCTATATATAAACATATCTTTGCATATTATATGTAGACATAATTCTTAATCGATTAGCAATAACACATAAAGATAGATATATGGTAATATGGTAAAACTTACCTAAGACGCAACAAGAATCCCTAGAGTTAAACAAAAACAACGGTATCCAAACCTAATCGTCAAGGGGTACAAGTGACTCATATGGAAAAACTAAGGAATCCCAACTTAACTCTTCTCCCAAGTGATGATCCCCCTCTTTCTCTCTGGAGGTGTTCAGATCGTTCTTGCAATCTCACTCAAGAAAACAAATAGGTGGTTAGCCTAGAAAACATTATAGCATGATCATATCATTTCATTTACAAAATAAGTAGAATCATCTCATAGCGTTTCATCAAATCCATAGTATCAAGTAACCATCATCATTCTATTGAAATCCATAACATAACATTGCATAATTCTATCATAATATATAATTTTCACGGTTTCATAATCTCATGATTCACCAGAATAATTACTATAAAGTGAAAAGTAATTTTAGGAATCTAGGGTGGGGTGTAACAAAAACCCCTTTCAAAGATGATAAAAAGGTATGAAATTTTATTTCTAGTTTTTGAGACTCAAGGGTATCATTGAGATCCAACCCAACACCCAACCCACCTTACCTTGGTCTTACATTTTGCCATGTTGGGGTCATGAAGGAGTGTCATGATGGGGAGAGACTAGTTCTTTGGGGATGTATGCAATAGCCTACAAGCCACGTGCATCGGGTAAACCTAGACCTCGAAGTCAAATCCAAGGCCATGGGGAGCATACCCATGACTTAAGCCTCATTTGCTATTCATGTGGGCTCTAGGATAAACCTAAATTCTATTCCTTTTTAAAAAAGACAATGAGGGTATGGATCTATTTTTTAATTTAATTTTAGCATAGATAATCCAATTACTATCTTTCTCTAGCATCGTCAAATGATTGAAAACATGTTATGTATTAAAAATTGAAAGAGAAAGATAGAGAGAAAACATGAAGGGAAGGAATGGACTCAATAAATTAAATACATGGAAATATAATATGAAAACATATCTAAATATAAAATAGATAGAATGAGAAGTGGAAGATAAAGAGTTAAAAATAATGAAAAAAATAAGAAAAAGAGGTTAGGGACATGGTGAGACAACAAAAGAAAGGTTGTGAGATAAAGTCAAAAGACAAAAAGTAGACAAAAATGATAAAACTATTAAAAAAGAATCATTAAAATTAAATAAATGGGTATGTGCAGGATCATCATGGAAAAAATAGGCCCTTAAGTGGCAATAAAAAGACAAAAAATCAGAGTTAGACAACTTAACGTAAAAATTTGAATAAGTTATCTATATTATTTCAAAAAAATGTAAAAATAGAATATGTAGAAAATTGAATGAAGTTCCTAAACTACTAGACCTTTATAAAAAAAAAAAAATCTATTTGGTGAAAATTTGAAATTTCAATTCAGTAGTATTTAAATTTCAGGGTAAAAATAAGAAGTAGGTGTCTGTCTAACCACCCTAACCATAATAAAATGATAATTTTTTTTATAAGCTTTTAGATATAAGTAGAGGACTCATGTCCCGATGTGATGCATATTTTTTTATAATTTATTTTCTAAGTAAATAATTAATTATGAATTTTTTATTACAAATTAAAAAATATATAAAAGCTCGTTTGTCTAATCACCTTAACTTGGTCAAAAATTCATGAAATTCATTTTTTTCCTTTTTAATCCTATAGTATGTGAAGCATAGAATGTGACGCATGTTTCGGATTCAAAAAATGTGATACCATTTGAAAGTTATAGATGTTTTTCAATCGGCCTATTAATCAGGACTTTATTCGTAATTCTAATAGAAAATGAATAATAATAATTTATTCAATTCAAAGTAAAGCATAATTTATATTGGTGGAAAGCTGAGAATCTCCTCTAGAAACCCTTTTTGTTTCATCAATTTTTGGTTAAAAAAAAGTCATCAACCAGATGGACCATCATATGGCTTACATATCGCCACTTTTTGGCCCATCATGATCCTGCACATAACCAAATAAAAATAAATAAAGAATAAAAAGGTATTGAATTCTCTCTCTTCTTTTTTGTTGACTTAGGGGGTATCCTCGTGACCCAACCCAACACCCAACCCACCTTACCTTGGTCTTACATTCTACCAAGTTGGGGTCGAAAAGGAGTGAGTTGGGTCACATACATACAAAATCTTCTAAGACACTTTTGATCCAAAGGATAGTGAAGAAGGATGTTATGTTAATACGAAAATATTGTTGGTGTATCAATCAACAGGTACAATAAAATCACATTGTGATTTTTTTGTAAATTGGCCTCTAATTAATAAAAATATTCCAATCCAAACCCTTTTCAAAGACAATAAAAAGATATTTACTTTTCTTTCTTGTTTTTTAGACTCTAGGGTATCCCTACAATCCAGCCCAACACCCAACCCAACTTACCTTGGTCTTACATTCTGCCAAGTTGGGGTCGAAAAAGAGTGTCACACTCGAGGGAGACTAGTCCCTTGAGGATGTATGTAATAGCTTGCAACCCATGTGATTCAAGTAAATCCAGACTTCAAAATCAAACCCAAGACCATGGGGAGCATACCCATGATTTAAGCCTCATTCGCTATTCGTTTGGGCTCTGAGAGAAAACCCGACTTCTATTCCTTCTTAGGATAGAGAATGAAGATATGGAGATCATTTTTTAATTCAATTTTAGCATAGATAATCTAATTAATATCCATGTCTCTAGCATCATCAAATGATTGAAAACATATTATGTATTAATTGAAGGAGAAAGAGAAAGATAAAGATAAAACATGAAGGAAAGGAATGGGCTTGATAAATTAAATACAATGAAAGATAATTGGAAAACAGATCTAGCTATAAAATAGATAGAATGAAAAGTTAAAGATAAAGAGTTAAAAAAGGAAAATAAAAAAAATAGAGAGAAAGAGGTAGGGACATGGTGAGACAATAGAGGAAAGGTTGTGAGAAAAAGTCAAAAGCTAAAAATAGACAAAAATGATAAAAATATTAAAAACGAATCATTAAAGTTAAGAAATAAAGAATAAAAAGGTATGTACTTCTCTCCTTTTTTATTATTTCAAGAAGTATCTCGATGACCCAGCCCAATGTCCATCCCACCTTACCTTGGTCTTACATCCTACCAAATTAGAGTCAAAAAAGAGTGAGATGGGTCACAAGAATAAAAATTCTTCCAAGGCACCTTTGATCTAAAAGGTAGAGAAAAATGATACTGTGTTACTTAATACGAATAGATTGTTGGTGTATCAATCAACAAGTACATTAAAATCACATTATGATTTTTTGTAAATTAGCCTCAATTAATAAAAATATTCCAATCCAAACTCCTTTCAAATACGATAAAAAAATATTTACTTTTCTTTCTTGTTTTTTCGACTTAGGGGTATCCCTACAATCCAACCCACCTTACATTGATCTTACATTCTGCCAAGTTAGGGTTGAGAAAGAGTGTCACGCTTGAGAGAGACTAGTCCTCTAAAGATTTATGCAATAGCTTGCAAGCCACATGAATCGAATAAACCCGAACTTCGAATTCAAACCCAAAACCATGGAGAGCATACCCACGACTTAAGCCTCATTCGCTATTCATGTGGGCTCTAGGACAAACCCGAATTTTATTCATTTTTAGAATAGAGAATGAGGATATGGAGATATTTTTTAATTTAATTTTAGCATAGATAATCCAATTACTATCTATGTCTCTAGCATTGTCAAATGATTGAAAACATGTTATGTATTAAAAATTGAAAGAGAAATAGAAAGATAGAGAGAAAACATGAAGGGAATGAATGGGCTTGATTTAAATTAAATACAAGAAAAGATAATACGAAAAAATATCTAGATATAAAATAGATAGAATGAGAATAGAGAGAAAGATATAGGGACATGGTGAGACAACAAAGGAAAGGTTGTGAGAGAAAGTCAAAAGACAAAAATAGACAAAAATGATAAAAATATTAAAAAAGAATCATGAAAGTTAAATGAATAAAGAATAAAAAGGTATAGAATTCTCTCTCTTCTTCTTTTTTTTTTGTCTTAGGGGGTATCCTCATGACCCAACCCAATGCCCAACCCACCTTACTTTGCTCTTATATTTTGCCAAGTTGGGGTCGGAAAAGAGTGAGTTGGGTCACAGAAATAAAAACTCTTCTAAGGCACCTTTGATCCAAAAGGTAGAGGAGAAGGATGCTATGTTGCTTAATTAATGTGAATAGATTTTTGGTGTATCAATCAACAGGTACACTAAAATTACATTATGATTTTTTTTGTAAATTGACCTCAATTAATATAAATATTCCAATTCAACCCCTTTCAAAGAGGATAAAAATGTATGAACTTTTTTTGTTGTTTTTTTAGACTCAGAGGTGTCCCTATGATCCAATTCAACACCCAACCCACCTTACCTTGGTCTTACATTTTGCCAAGTTGGGGTCGAGAAGGACTCACGCTGAGGAGAGACTAGTCCCCTAGGGATGTATGCAATAGCTTGCAAGCCACATGCATCAGGTAAACCCGAATTTCACAGTCAAATCCAAGACCATGGGGAGCATACCCATGACTTAAGCCTTATTTTTCTATTCATGCGGGCTCTGGGACAAATCCGTCTTCTATTCTTTCTTAGGAGAGAAAATGAGGGTATAGAGATCAATTTTTTAATTTGATTTTAACATAAATAATCCAATTACTATCTATGTTTCTAACATCGTCAAATGATTGAAAACATGTTATGTATTAAAAATTAAAGGAGAAAGAGAATGATAGAGAGAAAACATGAAGGGAATGGGCTTGGTAAATTAAATACAAAGAAAGATAATAGGAAAATAGATCTAGAGATAAAATAAATAGAATGAGAAGTGAAAAATAAAGAGTAAAAAAATAAAATAAAAGAAATAAATAGATAATAAAAAGGTATGGATTTCTCTTTCTTGGTGGTAAAAAGAAAGACAATTTTAAAAATAAAGAAAGAGAGTCAAAAATAAAGGTAAATTGAGAAAAATGTGGATTGAAAGAAAACATGAATAAAAGTAATAAGAAATAAAGTGAGATGCACATGGACAAGGCAAGAGAGACACACACAAAAGAAGAGACAAATAGAAAATAGGAAAAATAATTAAGAGAGAAAACAAATGAGATATAAAATATATGAATGAAAAATTAACATAGCAAAAAAAAAGGTAATAGTAAAAATCAAGGCAAAGAAAAATAAAGTAATAAAATGAAATAAATAAATACAATACTAAAAGTAATTGAAAATTATGTGATATACAAGACATACTCAATCAACCTTAAGCCAACAAGAAAAAAGTTATTGAAAAAAACTGAAAAAAAAGAGAAAAAATACGATAAGCAAAGGGAGGAGAGAATGAAAAATCTACATACAAAGAAAAAAAGAAAAAAATAATAAAAAAATGAAACAAGAAAAAATAAAAGATAGATGGAAATAATAAACCAAGTAGTGGAGAGCTACATATCAACCTTCCCTTAAAAAAATAACAATTTGTATATCTTAAAACCTTTCCCTTTGTCATATAGATTGTTTAATAAACCCCTAAAAGAACTAAGTTCTAGATATTCTATTTAAAATTGTGAAGCTTCCTAATGGATAAATATATCAATTATCATGTAAATTAATCTAGTGTTACTCAGAAAGACCCTTAACCAATTGTTTATTGAACCACAATCACCAATTCTATGCATAAAGAATAGAAACACTGAATATAGAGAATATTGATCTACATTGGATAAGAAAGAAATAATACTAACTACACCCTCATTTTCTACTCAACCACCAATGTACTAAGTAAGAATTTTGTGCAAATTTTATGCATATCCATATGTAATGATAATGATGAATACACATTAGGAATATCTCGAAGGCTTTCCTCTCACTAATGTTGTTGTTTGTGTCCTAGCTTTGGCAGCAGGAATATATACTAAAGTAGCTATCCATGTCCTAATATTTGGAAATCTAGGAGGCTTTTTGAAGTCACTAAAGCATTTTTTCATTTCATAATACTTGGCATTCTAGATATATTTTCTGCTAAGCACCTTCAGCTGGGTCATGCTATATTCTATGGTGAAATTAAAACACCCTAGTGTAAAAATTTAATTTTCCTACAAAGATGTGTAAGCATAGCTAAGCCCATCATTGTGCACATGCATATTCTCATAGATGAAAAAGTAGTGTGGCAGTTTGCTAGTTGAAAATTGAGTCAATTTGATATGAAATATCTAAGATTTCCCATGATTTTGATGCTTCACCTCCAACTTGTGAAAAGTAGTAAAGGTTGGTTCTTTTCAAGTATGTAGTTTGAATTAGACTCATAAATTTCATAGTACCTAAATCCCAACATGCTGGCTCATTTCACAGTAAAACATACATTAACAATCATGTAATGTAAACTTCATTCAAACTAAATGGTATTATTAATTTATTATAGTAACAATGATTATGTAATCCAAAATCATATGCAGAAAAATCAGGGAAGAGAATGCAATCTACTTGGCTTGATGAGGGCCTTGTAGTAGTAGTCTATCATTGAAGGGAAATTGAATGCATAGCTGCAAATGTTAAATCAGTCTTTATCAAATTTGGACTTGAATTCATTGATGTTGCTCCATAGCATTTTAGAGAAGAACAAGCATATGCAAAACTATCTAAAGGAAGAACCAAGTGATGTGAATGTGTTGGTGTTTCAATTAGCACCTATGGAGTGCTTATTGGAAACAGACAACTATTGCAAGTGTGTTACTACATGCTCTTCAGATTATAGAGAGGAAGATCTCTCTTTGCTGATTTTCTACTGTAAAAAAGGGGTGCACTAAGGTTCCTATCTTTTTTACTCAGCGGAAGGACACAAGGGTCCATAAACAAAATGCGTCGTAGCTAAGGTTTTCTCTGGTTACCGCAGATCTTAACTATGAATAAATAAGGTTCTAAACTATCCTACCTCCTCAAGATAAACAGAGCATGAGGGCGTAGGAGCGAAATGGATTGGTTGGATCACTTGAATCCTTCGTCTCAATGGAATATGGCCGAGGCTCTGAACTCTTGGATATATACCAAGATAGGGCTCGATACAAGCAAACACTCTCTTACGGTAAACTGGATCTGAGACTTGCCAAGGAGGAGGAACCCTTGTCCGAGGTGTAGGCTTGGAAACAACTCACTCGAAACAACAAGGAATGATGGCCTATCTAACAGGATTCCCGAGGAGGTGATGACACTTGTCCAAAGTGTAGGCTGCAAGACAAATCATTAAACAACATCATACGATAATGATCAATAACAAAATATCCAAGGAGGCGACGACACCTGTCCAAAGAGGAGATTGAAACAATACACTATTTGAAAACGAGACTTTGAATAGACTCAAGTATTTAGATCAAGCAAAGCATGCGCCATCTGATTTATTTCTTCAAGCTTTCTCCAAAGAATTACAAAGGTCGAGACAGCAAAGGCACGAAATCATGAAAAATTACGATCAACCAACGAACTCTCATCCAAGAGTGAACAAATATAAACAAACTAACTCTGACAAGAATGGTGCAGCAAATTTTCTCAGCAAATAAAGGTTAAACAAATAATGAACCTAAGGCTCTTATTTATAGAAACTCAAAGGAGTAGGCAACCCTAAAATCTTCTTGAGTTAACAATCAGTTCTTGCCAATCAGCAAGATTTATTCCTATGTCTAAAAGTAGGTGAGCAGGCAGTTAACTGAAAATCTACTTCAGTTAATTGAAACTAAACAAAATTCAAACTGGGAGTCTACCTCAATTGACTGACACCTAACTAAAGTGAACTTAAATTACAAATATGTCTCCAAAATAGACATCCACCTTTAAAGGAGATTTGAGATCCACAAATCGTGGGAGTCAATTAGACATCCTAGATCAGTGGATCTGACATGCATGATCTGTGGAGATCTGGAGTCAACTTGGAAAGAGGCATCAAGTTGACTTCAGTCATATTTAATGCTACTTTGGAGGCTAGGATGTCCTTCTTGAGGTGTTTGACACCTCATCACCATTGGTCAACAGTGCTTTTGCTCATTTGTTGACTTCTTCATACGGAGACTGTTACAAGTCTATCAATTGTCAGCTTATCGCTTGTCAGCAACTTGATGTATGCACCTCCTTCATTTTGCTTCCCTTAGGAGGGTTACTCTTTTTATTTTTGTCTATGTTTCCACTTTGACGTGCAAGGTAGTGTAGTATTAACCAATGGCATCTCTGTGTTGGGAATGACTACCTTCCACATTCTTTTCCAGCTTTGACGGTTTCCTTGATCTTTCTCAATGGAAGAGTGTTGTATGATGAAACTTCGAAGTTTGACCACGATCACTCCAACCGTGAGAAATGCACATGAACTTGCTACATGTGTAAAATTCCAACTGTTACAATCCTCTAAACTGTCCTTGGAAGACAATAAGATATACGAGGTGAAACCATTATGGAACTTGTGGACTTGTTTCTATGCTTGTCAATCTGGCTAGATTGACCTCTAGGTGTGCTCGACACAGATCGGTGCCAGTCGTTTTCAGAAAATCATGGAGTAAGACCATTTTGGTCTTGTATTCGTCCTGGGAGAACTGCGTTTTGAAAACCTTGAAGATTGACTTTGCACATGATGCTGCTCGGACAACTTTTTCTGGAACTGCTAAAAATAGCCCTGTTGGGGCAACTTTTTACGAAAAATTCTAAGACGTGGGTTTTGTTGAGAAAGATTTTCTAAACAAACCCAAATCATCAGAAATTCGAAAAAATGAGTTTTTCTATAACATGCAAGAGCCCTTCGGTGGCAGAGGCAGCGAAGCACCAAAAAGTGATTTTTCTCGAAAAATTCCAACACATGGGTTTTGTTCGTGCTTCAGAGCTGAACAAACCCAGTTTGTTTCATTTTCAAAATTATGACTTTTTTTGGAAACCCTAAAAAGTAGGGGCAACAGAGCTACTTTTTTTGGAAAAATCTAACATGTGGGTTTTGTAGAAAAAGCCATGCTGATCATACCCAGTTGGCCAGATCTAAGATTATTTGTCGTTTTCTCAGACATACAAAGAATTTTAGACAGAATAGAGGAAGTAGACAAAAGGTGGATTCGAAGTTATCGACTGTCCATATGGAAGAATTATGCCTTTTGATGCAAACTTTGATAAATAGTCCCTCTGTGCAACAGATCTTCAAAAATATGAAGAACGGTGAAAACCCCTCTGTCAGATCTTCAAAAATGTTGGAGAAGAAAAATATTCGTTCTTGAGCTCCTCAACCTGCAAAGAAATAATGAAGAATGAATGCCTAGATGCTTTGATATGTCAATTTGGAGTTGCAAGCATCAATTGGGCATCCAAGTCATGATTGAGCCTGATTTGGAGTTCAAAAAGGTGATTTCCACTGATTGTGGAGTGTTTGGCCTCTTTTTGTCTCCAAAATTTGCTAACTCAAGTCAACATTTGCTTTGACTTTCTTAGGCGTCCCTTTAGGAGTTTGATCACTTTTCGCAAGCTGAAGTGCCTCTGTTTGACCTTCGATCCTAGATGCTTAGTTGATCTTGGTAGTTGCTGACGGATTTTTTGTCGAGATGGGATCAGCGTGATTAGATATGACTAGGAGAGATTAACTCAAAAAACTAAGTTTGGACCTCCAGAATGAAGGGCACCTTTCTTCAAGAGGGTGGCTTTTGGCTGTGCCTTAGTCAATTTTCATTGACTGTTCTTCGTTTTGGCCTTTTCAGACCCTCAATGCTTTGATCTAACGTTCTCGTTGATGGATGAGTCGAATGACTCTGCTTGATGATGCATCGGGTAGCCAACTCAGTCTTGCACAAGATGACTAACTTCTCAGTTGAAAAAGACAAGTTCAGGTCCTTCAAGCTTAAGGGCGCCCCTGGCCAGTAGGGGCGCTTTTAGCTTTTGACTAGTTTTACTTATGATGTGAACTACTTGCCTTTGACCTCCTCTATCAGATGACTAATTTTTCATAAGTTCTTGTTGATGGTTTCACTGGCGAGACTGGTCATAGCTGAGAAGATCATCCTGGGAGGCAGTAAAGATTCTGACTGAATCTGGATGCCTTCAAGAAAGGGTGCCTTTCTTCAAGAGGGGTGCTTTTGATCATGCCTTAGCCAATTTTTGGCTTGTCTTTCCAGTTCTTCAATTCTGGCTTTTTCTGCTTGACCTCAGCGTGTGATCGTTTGGCGTGGCTTGTGAACCTGCTATCAAATTGATCACATAGCTGAGAGGAAGCTGGAAAGATAACATGTATAGAGCCACAACATATTGATGAATCTGGTGCCTGCAATTGAGGGGCGCCCCTGGCTAGTAGGGGCGCTTTTACCATGAAGCTCTCTGATTTGGCATCTTCATTGCTGATGGATCCTCCATACTTTATTGATGCTTCGCCGGTGATCTCTGAATCAGATGATCTTGCTGATTTTTTCGTTGTCGAGCCAACACGAAAGTGAAGAGGATGACTGAGCTGAAGATGTAAAGTGACTTGATTTTTCCTCTGGGATCCAAGGGCGCCTTTCTTCAAGAGGGGCAACTTTTTCACCTTTAGACTGTGTTTTGCCTTGGTAGCAAAACGTGCACCTTCCAGAGTTAGCCAAATTTTGCCCTTTTTCGTTTTGAGAAACTCCCTCGCTATAACATCTTTTTTACCTTTTCCGCCATGGTTTCTTCATTGGAGCTTTCGAGGTTTAGCTTTCAGCACTTGGTACTGGCCAATCTACCATTAATGGCTGCAGAGCTCCTAACTTTGTTCCTGAAAAACAGGAATAGACCCACTAGAGTAAAATTTGTCTTTTGATAATTTTGACTCTATCAGTGTGATCGTGAAGGCAATTAACCCTATTAGAATTATTTTCAATCATTTTTGAGAAGGTCTTATTTTTAAGGGTTTCCTTAAAAATAGGGGCGTAAAACCCTAATTTTTCATATTTTCAATTTTTTAACCATAGGTTCTTTGACAGAAACCCACAAAGACTTCATGTTTGTTTTGACCTAAAACATTCTTTTGACGACATTTTTACATTGTTTAGCTCAATTTAAGTAGAATGCCAAAAAATTATTTTTGGGTACAACATAGGCTCCGTCTAGTGACCATGTCGGATACCTATGGCATAGGAGAACTGAGAATCTCAAGTTTCGTAGACTAGTACTTTTATTAGATGGGCAATGGAGTCACGACTTATTTCCTAATTCACACAATAATTGAAGTTCACCTATTTATTGGGGCTCGCCTATTATTCACCTAAAACAAGACTTCCTAAGAAAACACCTAATACACGACAATACTTTACGAAACGGGGGAAAACATAACAACATAACGTTAAAGCAAAATAAATTTATTTTACAAAGAACTCACCCCATCCCCGAAGGGACGAAATGTTTCAAGTATTGCCTGCTTCATGGCATCGTGAAGAGCCTCCCATCGATGTTGCTTCTGCCTGAAAGGCTTTACTTCTCTTCTGATGGGAATTGCAGGAAACAATCCCTTTGGAATGAAGATTCTCAAGTATTTGTATATCCAAGCAAACATACTCTGAAAAAAGTCAGAATATGATGCAAACGGGAAAGCTGATACCCCTGAGGCATTAGTTCTGTTGTAGTCCATCTTTGGGATGGTGAACTCCTCAAACCAGTCAATCAAGTTCCAAACTCGATTTCTATAATGTCGTAGGTGATCTTTGCTGATCTGAAAATATCCTTTGACCGGCTCATGGATCAGCTCTAAATCGCCTTTAACACATAGGAGTTTGATTCCCATGTCTTCAGCATCTTTGAGGCCTAATAAAAGCACCTCTTTCTCAGCTTCAATGAATTCCAATTGCATAGATGGGTGCAACTGTCCTTTAGAAGAGATGATCACTTCCCTTATTTCTGAAACTGTATTTGAACAACCTCCATCGAACTGTGTTGTCCATGACCTTGCGTCCTCTGTCAATATCTTTTCAGAACATGCAACATTTAGATCTTCAGTTTCTATTTCTGGCAGAGTCACATAATTACTGGGATTCGTTTCAGACTTTGCTCCTACTGGAACAAATGACTTGAGCATAGCCTGCTTCTTTACAACTTTGAGAATCTGATCTAGTTATTCTGGATGATCCTGAAGATATTCCAGTTGAGAGATTTGTACCTTGGTCTTCATCATGGAAGCTATGATGTCAAAATTTGCTGAAAAAGGATCTTGAGCAACTTGCATAGCGTTCTTTTGTGAGGACCTGGGATTGGAAGTGGAAAGCACCTCTTCACCCTTTTCGTTTGATCTTCGTCTTTCTTCCTCTTCTTTCTGTGCTTTGAAGTGTTGAACACTTGTAGACATAGGCGTTGAAAATTTTTCTTGATTCACCGCAAGAGAATAGTGACGGTAGTCTTCTTCTTCTTATTTAATAACGGGTTCAGAATATCCCGTTGCGGAGTCACCATCAAAGTTGTATGTTTGTGGTAAGACAACGTTCGAACTTGTTGGTACAAAACTAGAACTGGGAGCAGCTTCAGCATATCCCATGATTTGGGTCATTCTCAAATTCTCAGGACACGTGAATCCGATATGTGCATCAGTGTCATGGAAACAACAAAACACTGCACTATGTGCAACTTCAATCATTGGTCTTGATGGAGGTGTTGGCAATTGTGGCTGAAGATTGTCTCTCTTTGGCTGGTACGATTTCTGAACTGGAGATTTGATAGAATCTTCTTTCATCAAGTCGGAAGTGATCATATTATACTCTAACTCAATGGCGTGTTCTTGCACACTCTTCAACTCTGTTCCTTTCGGCATCTTCAGGAAGAAGGCTATCTCTGATGGAAGAGCCTTTATGAAACAACTTATCAGAATCTCCAATGATGGATCGAATGTAAATGAAAGTTTTGCAACAAGACAATCAAATCTTGCCACAAACTCTCTCATGTATTCGTTGCGCTCCATCTTCAAATTTGTAAGTTGGGCGAACAAAAAATGATTGTTTTCAGCGGGCTTGAATCTCGCCAAAAACTTCTCGCTCATAGATGCCCAACTTGTAATAATGCCTAGCTTTAGGTGACTGAACCAATCCGTAGCATTCCCAACAAGAGTCTCCACAAAAAGACGTACTGTGATGTCTTCATGTGGCACATGAAAGATGGCGCAAGCCGTTGTGAATGCAACAAAATGTTCATCTGGGTGTTGACTCCCATCACCACGAAATTGGGGAAAGTGCTTCCTTGACCCTTTAGGTAACTCATGATTTACCTCAAAAGCCAAGGGTCCAATGTTATTACCCCAAGGTAATGAAGGTCGACGCCTCTCGCCAACATTGTTGTTATTACCATCCATTGCTTCTTGTATGGATCATGTAATTGGATGTCAGAGGATCATTCCCGAACCTCTTCAAAGATTTTCTCCACGTTGGATGGTTCTCCTTCGTATGTATACTTGGTGAGCCAGGATGCTTACTGCCACGCGAGTGATGGTAACACTGATCTCTCAGTTGCAAGATCAGCCTTTCTTTCTTCCTCGTCCAGAGTAATAGCTGCGGCTCTCCATTGAGTTGTTGATGTATTCTTTTCAAGATGAAAGTATGCAAGCTAGTGATGATGTTCATGTGCTCTCCTTCAACGAATGTAAGATCTGGTTGGAGAGTTGCTGGAGCAAAATCAGGTTGTTCAACTGGTGCCCAAGGACGCTAGATGCCCATTTCGTGTCATAAAAGCGTTAAGCTTTTCTTGAAGTTTTATGCCTCGTTGCCCCACGGTGGGTGCCAGAAAACTGTTGGCATTTCAATTAGCACCTCTGGAGTGCTTATTAGAAACGAACAACTAATGCAAGTGTGTTAGTACATGCTCTTCGGATTATAGAGAGGAAGATCTCTCTTTGCTGATTTTCTACTGTAAAAAAGGGGTGTACTAAGGTTCCTATCTTTTTTCCTCAGCGACAGGACACAAAGGTGCATAAACACAATGCGTCATAGCTAAGCTTTTCTCTGGTTTCTGCAGATCTTAACTACGACTAACTAAGGTTCTAAACTATCCTACCTCCTCAAGATAAACAGAGCATGAGGGCGTAGGATCGAAATGGATTGGTTGGATCACTTGAATCCTCCGTCTCAATGGAATATGGTCGAGGCTCTGAACTCTCGGATATATACCAAGATAGGGCTCGATACAAGCAAACACTCTCTTATGGTAAACTAGATCTGAGACTTGCCAAGGAGGAGGAACCCCTGTTTGAGGTGTACGCTTGGAAACAACTCACTCAAAACAACAAGGAACGATGGCCTATCTAACAAGATTCCCGAGGAGGTGATGACACCTGTCCAAAGTGTAGGGTGCAAGACAAATCATTAAACAACATCATACGATAATGATCGATAACAAAATATCCAAGGAGGTGACGACACCTGTCCAAGGAGGAGATTGAAACAATACACTATTTGAAAACGAGACTTTGAATAGACTCAAGTATTTAGATCAAGCAAGCATGCGCCATTCGATTTATTTCTTCAAGCTTTCTCCAAAGAATTACAAAGGTCAAGACAACGAAGGCACAAAATCATGCACAATTATGATCAACCAATGGACTCTCATCCAAGAGTGAACAGATATAAACAAGCTAACTCTAGCAACAATCGCGCAACAATTTGCTTAGCAAATAAAGGTTAAACAAATAATGAGCCTAAGGCTCTTATTTACAGAAACTCAAAGGAGTAGGCAACCCTAAAATCTCCTTGAGTTAACAATCAGTTCTTGCCAATCAGCAAGATTTAGTCCTATGTCTAAAAGTAGGTGAGCAGGCAGTTAACTGAAAATCTACTTCAGTTAATTGAAACTAAACAAAAGTAAAACTGGGAGTCTACCTCAGTTGACTGACACCTAACTAAAGTGATCTTAAATTACAAATATGTCTCCAAAATAGACATCCACCTTTAAAGGAGATCTGAGATCCACAAATCGTGGGAGCCAATTAGACATCCTAGATCAGTGGATCTGACATGCATGATCTGTGGAGATCTGGAGTCAACTTGGAAAGGGGCATCAAGTTGACTTCAGTCATATTTATTGCTACTTTGGAGGGTAGGACGTCCTTCTTGAGGTGTTTGACACCTCATCACCATTGGTCAACGGTGCTTTTGCTCATTCGTTGACTTCTTCATACGGAGACCGTTACGTGTGTCAATTGCCAACTTATCGCTTGTCAGCAACTTGATGTATGCACCTCCTTCATTTTGCTTCGCTTAGGAGGGTTACTCCTTTTATTTTTGTCTGTGTTTCCACTTTGACGTGGAAGGTAGTGTAGTATTAACCGATGGCGGCTCTGTGTTGGGAATGACTACCTTCCACGTTCTTTTGCAACTTTGACGTTTTCCTTGATCTTTCTTAATGGAAGAGTGTTGTATGATGAAATTGTGAAGCTTGATCATGAAACCGCAAAGTTTGACCACGATCACTCCAACCGTGAGAAATGCACATGAACTTGTTGCATGTGTAAAATTCCAATAATTACAATCCTCTAAACTGGCCTTGGAAGGCAATCAGATATACAAGGTGAAACCATTATGGAACCTGTGGACTTGTTTCTATGCTTGTCAATCTGGCTAGATTGACCTCTGGGTGTGCCTGAAACAGATCGGTGCCAGTCGTTTTCAGAAAATCATGGAGTAAGACCATTTTGGTCTTGTATTCGTCTTGGGAGAACTGCGTTATGAAAACCTTGAAGATTGATTGTGCACACGATGCTACTCGGACAACTTTTTTTGGAACTGCTAAAAATAGCCCTGCTGGGGCAACTTTTTACGAAAAATTCTAAGACGTGGGTTTTGTTGAGAAAGATTTTCTAAACAAACCCAGATCGTCAAAAAATCGGATAAATGAGTTTTTCTATAACATGCAAGAGCCCTTCGGTGGCAGAGGCAACGAGGCACCAGAAAGTGATTTTTCTCAGAAAATTCCAACACATGGGTTTTGTTCGTGCTTCAGAGCTGAACAAATCCAGTTTGTTTGATTTTCAAAATTATGACTTTTTTCGAAAACCCTAAAAAGTAGGGGCAACAGAGCTGCTTTTTTTGGAAAAATCTGACATGTGGGTTTTGTAGAAAAAGCTATGCTGATCATACCCAGTTGGCCAGATCTAAGATTATTTGCCATTTTCTCAGACATGCAAAGAAATTTAGACAGAATAGAGGAAGTAGACAGAAGGTGGGTTGGACGTTATCGACTGTCAATCTAGAAGAATTATGCCTTTTGATGCAAACTTTGGTAAATAGTCCCTCTGTGCAACAGATCTTCAAGAATATGAAGAACGATGAAAACCCCTCTGTCAGATCTTAAAAAATGTTGGAGAAGAAAAATATCGATTCTTGAGCTCCTCAACCTGCAAAGAAATAATGAAGAATGAATGCCTAGATGCTTTGATATGTCAATTTGGAGTTGCAAGCATCAATTAGGCATCCAAGTCATGATTGAGCCTGATTTGGAGTTCAAAAAAGTGATTTCCACTGATTGTGGAGTGTTTGGCCTCTTTTTGCCTCCAAAATTTGCTAACTCGAGTCAACATTTGCTTTGACTTTCTTAGGCGTCCCCTTAGGAGTTTGATCATTTTTTGCAAGCTGAAGTGCCTCCATTTGACCTTTTATCTTGGCTGCTCAGTTGATCTTTGGTAGTTGCTGACGAATTCGTTGTTGAGATGGGATCAGCCTGATGAGATATGCCTAGGAGAGATTAACTTAGAAAACTGAGTTTGGACCTCCAAAATGAAGGGCGCCTTTCTTCAAGAGGGGTGCTTTTGGCTGTGCTTTAGTCTATTTTCTTTGACAGTTCTTCGTTTTGGCCTTTTCAGACTCTCCATGCTTTGATCTGACATTCCCGTTGATGGATGAGTCGAATGACTCTGCTTGACGATGCATCGGGTAGCCAGCTCGGTCTTGCACAGGATGACTAACTTCTCAGTTGAAAAAGACAAGTTCAGGTCCTTCAAGCTTAAGGGCGCCCCTGGCCAGTAGGGGCGCTTTTAGCTTTTGACTGGTTTTACTTATGCTGTGAACTGCTTGCCTTTGACCTCCTCTATCAGATGACTGATTTTTCATAAGTTCTTGCTGATGGTTTCACTGGCGAGACAGGTCATAGCTGAGAAGATCATCCTGGGAGGTAGTAAAGATTCTAACTGAATCTGGATGCCTTCAAGCCTTTCTTCAAGAGGGGCGCTTTTGATCATGCCTTAGCCAATTTCTGGCTTGTCTTTCCAGTTCTTCAATTCTGGCTTTTTCTGCTTGACCTCAGCGTGTGATCGTTTGGCGTGTCTTGTGAACCTGCTGTCAGATTGATCACATAGCTGAGAGGAAGCTAGAAAGATAACATGTATAGAGCTACAACAGATTGATGAATCTGGTGCCTGCAAATGAGGGGCGCCCTTGGCTAGTAGGGGCTCTTTTACCATGAAGCTCTCTGATTTGGCATCTTCATTGCTGATGGATCATCCATACTTTGTTGATGCTTCGCCAGTGATCTCTGAATTAGATGATCTTGCTGATTGTTTCGTTGTCGAACCAGCACGAAAGTGAAGAGGATGACCGAGCTGAAGATTTTAAGTGACTTGATTTGTCCTCTGGGATCCTAGGGCACCTTTCTTCGAGAGGGGCGCCTTTTTCACCTTTAGACTGTGTTTTGCCTTGGTAGCAAAACGTGCACCTTCCAGAGTTAGCCAAATTTTGTCCTTTTTCGTTTTGAGAAACTCCCTCGCTATAACATCTTTTTTACCTTTTCCGCCATGGTTTCTTCGTTGGAGCTTTCAAGGTTTAGCTTTCAACACCTGGTACTGGCCAATCTACCATTAATGGTTGTGGAGCTCCTAACTTTGTTCCTGAAAAACGGGAATAGACCCACCAGAGTAAAACATGTCTTTTGATAATTCTGACTTGATTAGTGTGATTGTGAAGGCAATTAACCCTATCAGAATTATTTTCAATCATTTCTAGGAAGGTCCTATTTTTAAGGGTTTCTTTAAAAATAGGGGCGTAAAACCCTAATTTTCATATTTTCAGATTTTTAACCATATTTTCTTTGACAGAAACCCACAAAGACTTCATGTTTGTTTTGACCTAAAACATACTTTTGACGGCATTTTTACATTGTTTAGCTCAATTTAAGCAAAATGCCAAAAAAATCATTTTAGGTACAACAAAATGTTTTATATTTTTATGTACTATATCTGTTGTTGATAGGGCTTGTACAAAATAAAAAAATATAATCATTTAGAATGAACATCATTATGTGAAAAAATTCTAGAGAGCTACAGGTATATTATATGTTCATCATTTTATCGGATATTTAAAATATAAATCATATAATTCCTCAACAAAGTAAATGATAGAATACATTAGGTAAACATTGAATACCCATTTTATTTGGTCCATGGGAACAAAAGTTCACTTCTATATGTTGAATTAATGCTTTGAATTTAATAATTAGTATTTATGAGTTGTACTGATGATTTGTCCAAATTTATGTTTTCCTCGTTGAAAAACAATATTGATGAAAATAGTCTAAACAAGGGTTGTGGTGCAGCAAGAGTCCCTGTCAGATGCAAAAAGATAAATTTGGAAAATCTACATGAGATATTTGGACATAGTACTAGTTCTTGACAAGTTAAACATGTTCGATGATCTAAATCATGATCATTTACATAAATAATGTGAAAACATGTGCTACCATTAGAATGGTTGCAATTTTCCTATTTTATGAAGTTGGAAAGAAATGAAGCTTGAGCTAGGGACAATTGTAAAGAAAATAAAGTGTGTATAGCACCGGTAGCTACCAGGTTCAGAATGCTACATGCCCTGCATCAGCTAGGAATTATACCATTCAATACTAGCTTATGAATAGTTGAGTTGGAACCCAAGGAGACTGTCTTGTTTTGGACTAATTAAAGAGGCATTTTAAGTTCATCGTAAATACTTAAGCCAATTTTTTTGGTCCAATAATGAACAAGAAATGGGGGACATGAATTGATGCATTCAACGTACATATCTAATTTCATAACTTTTCCAAGCAATTTTTCTATTTTAGCAAGTTTAGAAGAAATTAATCTAGTGCCAAAGATTCATTCATGCTAGCCAAAAGCCTCTACAATCCTATAATATATATTTTAGAGACCTTGGAAAATATTCAATAAATATTTAGCATTGCTTTAGAATCTAGTGGAATTTATCAATCCTAACAATTGTTAAAAACACAAAGTTTGTAGAGCACCAGAAGCTACCAAAATATTTTCACCAATGTTCACTAGGTTCAAAAAGATAGATGCCAGAATTTGGGATCTTAAAAATGTTCTTAAAGGTTCAAATCTAGACAAAACATGAAGTTACAAAAAATATTTGGAGGCACCATTAGTTGTTGATAGTATAAAAATATTAGATTATCAATATAATGATAACTTGGAAGGCATGTGTACTGAAAGGATAACTGTAAATGATAAACATGTTCAAAATATGTTTGTTGAAAAGGTTGTAGAAACTTTGAAACAAATGCAAACCAACATCCTACTACTTTTTATCACAATTGAAGACAATAGAAGGTAATGAATTCTAAATTTATGACATTAGATATGGACGTTGAATGCATCGATTCATGTCTCCCATTTCTTGTTCATTATTGGACCAAACAATCTTTCTTGAGTATTTATGATGAGCTTAAATTGCCTCTTTGATCAGTCCTAAACAAGGCAGTCTCCTTGGGTTCCAACTCAATTATTCATAAAGTAGCGGTAATCAATATTATAAACTTGAAATTATTTAAATGTTTCATTTAAATAATTTTAAGTCGGTCTCAAGTTTTTATAAATAAAATGAAAAAAGGGGGCGTTATCATTTAGCATTACTTAAGTTGGGTAATTGAAAATCTTTTAATAATGTTTATCTCAACACTCGTTCAAATGCAAAGAGTTGAAGTTTCTACACAAAAGCTAAGAAAGCAAAAGACATTTCATGAAAAATAAAGGAGAGAATTGATGTTGGGCGCCAATATGAAGCAAACTATCACATTGCAAAGAAGGGAAGTTTTTGTTAAAGCTTGAGTATCATGAGGAGAGGTCGAGGTTCTAGGGTTTCAAACCTGGTAAACACCTTCTACATAGCAGTTTAGGATCTTCCAAGGCAACTAGAGTAGGGGTAGCGTGGATTTTCCAGTGCATGAAAAGGGAATTCAAGATGAAGGGAAAGGAGATGTTGATGCAGTCAAGGATGGGGGTTTTATCAAACAACCCATCCAAGCAGCTATAACACCATCAACAACCTTCAAAAATTGAAAACATTTGCAACGAATTTCTAATGGAAAATATAACCAAATCTTCTTCATTCAAATTGAATAATTTGATTTTTACATACAATGAACAGCCACAACAACAACATATGCTACTGGCATTCCATAAGCTAAACTGAAATCAATTCTATAGGTAAGAATTACTACAATTCCACAAACCCGTCATTTATGTCCATTACTGCTCCCTGATGATCATGAATCTTTTAAAATGCCAACATAGGTTTTGTGTGTCTCCTTCCCAACTTTCTAGATCATTTTGAAAATATTGATTTCGTTATTGTATGAGAAATTTATGCCATTTTTACTGAATCTAGTGCTCACAATCACGACCCAGACAATTTCCTCCAAAAAATATGCAATCAAAAATCTCACTCTTCCATTCTAGCGTGGAAATTCATGCAATTGGCCTCTTAATTGTTCTTTTCTAACAATTTTCAAATGTTTTCCTAAATTGACATCCATTATCCCATTCTTGCACCTCCACTATCTCAAGCACTTGCACCAAGAAGATTCCAGCACTATTGACCAACAATTTCAAATTCTCGGGAGTTACAAATTAAAAAAATATAATATCTCCCAATCAAATGAAATGATTTTACAATTAAAATTCATGCAAAAAACAAGTGTATACAAGTGTATGGAAAGGGGTCCCTTTCAAGGTTGTTGAAGGAAGAAAAAAATCAAGAAATATATCATGCCTACAAGACCAACATCACACCAAAATTGAGGAAAATAAAATAAATCTTTTTGGGTGTGCAGGATTGCTTGGTATCCCAAGATGCACCTGCATCAAACACCCGCGGTAAGAAAAAATATTCCATGAGTTGGAGCTCATGAACATTTGAAGATTCTATGTTTGTTCTTCAACCATTTTTCTTCCTTATCAATCTGTCTCTTCTTCTTTACCCTACTTTGAATCTTTATGTCTCTCCCTTCCTTCATCTTTCCTCTCTTTTTTCCTCTCATGTAATTCATCTTGTGACACCATGTCTCATATTTCCATTCCAATTTATCATTCTCAACACCTGCATACAAATTGGCATTAACAAATTCATAGAAATTAATGAATTCTATTTGCTCGTATTTCTCACCTATTTCTCCTTCATCCGAGCTTCTTTTTATATGTCAAAAAGAGTCATCATACCTTGTTGTTTTTCATTTTGTAACATATTATTTCTGCCCCTAACCATCTCTCCCATTTCACTTTCTTTCACCATTTCTTCAAAATACAAATCAGCTTTAACATCAACTTCAACAAATTTTGAAAAGTCATCAAATATCTTAGTTTTCTTCTCTTCCCCTACTAGTGTATCATCAATTTCAGTCTTCTCATATCCATTATTGTAAACCATGTCATTTTCATGTGAATCAACCTATTCTTTATCATCAATTTTTTTTTTTAAATTCAAATTTTACCTCAATGTTTGTTGCAACTTTTGTTTCACCTGTTGTCAACACAAGCCACTCCTTTTCAACTGCTGCAATCTATATTAACAAATCATTTTCTTCTTCATTTTTTGCTGCTCCTTCAATTTCCTTATTCACTATCTTCCCCAAAAACTCTTCTTCACTCTGTTTTCCCAAAAATTCTAATGTTTCCAAGTCCTTCAATGGACCAAACTTTGCTGCAACTTCATGGTTATCTTCTACAACAATACTATCCTTTTCACGCACAAAATTCATTTATCTCTTTCAAATCAAATTTTCTTTCACAAATATCATATGGATGACTATTTACCTAGATGTTTTATTGCTTCTCTATTGCTGTCCCAACTTTACAATCACCATATTCCTTTATCTTTTTTTCATGCAAATCAATATATACTTTGTAAAACTGGAAAGAAGGAGATACTACCTCTATTTTTGTTGTTGCAACCTCTTTTCCTGTGCATGATTTTTTTTGTTCTTTTATATTATCAACAAGATGCACATTTGTTGTTACCTCTTTCTTTCTCCATTCTTTCCTTTTTCCTTTTTCCTTTCTTCTTTCCTAGCTTTCTTTCATCTGCATTTGTGTGGGATGTTCCCACATGACCTTTTTTCCATACTCTTTCCACCATAGGGCTGCAAAACTGCACTTCAAGATTCTCCTTTTCGCTGTCCTCTTTGCCAAACCTTTGATTTTCCTCTTTCTTCTCTTCATTGTCATCTATTAAAACTTCTTTTCCATCTTCCTTTCCTGCACAAAAATAAATACTTACAAACTCATTATGAAACAAACAATGTAATTTCACTTCATTTATTTTTTGATTTTCCTCAACTGTATCTTTCTTCTTCATTCCCAAGCTTTCCTCAAGGGAATCCAATCTTATTTCTATCTTCTTCAACTCTACAATGAGTTTCTTTTCTCTCACTTTTTTTCAATAGTCTTCCCAAAATAACATTCTCACAGGTCTTCCAATGACCCATCTTGTCTTCTTTTTCAAAGTCATTTTTACAGACTCACAAGCCCCTTTGCGATTACAAGTCCTCCTTGCAACAATCTCTCTCACTTCAGGGTAACAACCCTTTGTAGTCACAGGTCCTCCCTACAACAAACTCACTCTTGCTTATCCTCTACCCAACAAATGGTTTCTGGAAGACAAGCCTCTCTCTCATGCACCTTTTACCCAACCTTAACCTCTGCTAGCTCGATAATAACTGCAAACTTATTTCAATTCTTCATGCCAATCAACTACTACAATACTTCTCAGTCAATCTTTCTGCTCTGATACCATTTGATGTAATCAAGGATGGGGGATTTTGTCAAACAACCCATCCAAGCAGCCATAACACCATCAACAACCTTACTTCAAAAATTGAAAACATTTGCAAAAAATTTCTAATGGAAAATATAACCAAATATTCTTCATTCAAATTGAATAATTTGATTTTTACATACAATGAGCAGCCACAACAAACATATGCTACTGGCATTCCATAAGCTAAACTGAAATCAATTTTATAGCCAAGAATCACTACAATTTCACAAACCCATCACTTATGTCCATCATTTCTCCTTGATGATCATGAATCTTTTAAAATCCCAATATGGGTTTTGTGCATCTCCTTCCCAGCTTTCCAGATCATTTTGAAAATCTAAATTTCGTTATTGTATGAGAAAGTTATGCCATTTTTACTGAAACTAGGTCTCACAGTCACGATCTAGATAATTTCCTCCTTCAAAAAAATATGCAGTCAAAACTCTCCCTCTTCTATTCTAGTGTGGAAATTCATGCAATTGGCCTTTTAATTGTTCTTTTCTAACAATTTTCAATTTTTTTCCTAAACTGACATCTATTATCCCATTCCTGCACCTCCACTACCTCAAGCACTTGCACCAAGAAGATTCCAACACTAATGACCAACAATTTCAAATTCCCGAGAGTTACAAATAAAAAAAATTTAATATCTCCCAACCAAATAAAATGATTTTACAATTAAAATTCATGCCAAAAACAAGTGTATGGAAAGGGGTCCCTTTCAAGGTTGTTGAAGGAAGAAAAAAATCAAGAAATATATCATGCCTGCAAGACCAACATCACACCAAAATTCAGGAAAATAAAAATAAATCTTTTTGGGTGTGTAGGATTGCTTGGTACCCTAGGATTCTCCTGCATAAGATGTTCATAGGAGACATTGTGATGAAGAAACATGTTTGTGTATTGAACCCCCTTTACATAGTCATCATTGTCATATGAATGCCTATATCCTTTATGATAGAGTGCTTTAGATGCCTACTTTTATGTTACTGCATCTAGGAAGGTGTTTGTATGACAAGCTTTGAAGGTTCACAAAGTCTCTTCACCATCAAGGATTTATCATAAAACCTTAGATCTGTAGCTTGATCTGAGTTTCATAGAAGAAGTTTTTTATGATCAAAGAAGCATTCAAATAATTTGATACACAATGGAGCAGTCTTAAAGATGATAAAAGGAAGCCATCATAAAAACCAATGGATAGTCAGCTTGAGCATGGTAAAAGGAAGTTCTTGTAAAGGATGGTCTTTCAAACTTTTGTTATTCTACATAGGCATTTTCTATGAACTACTGCTACAGGAATGATAGACATGTTCCTACTAGTGCTGGATTTTGATAGGAGACTCCATAGTGGAGATGCTGAAATGTGTGAAAGTCCAAATAAAGACAATCATTGGGACTGTCAAAAAGAAAATCTAAATGATAGAAAGCAGTGTGGAGGAATGAGATTTGATCAAGATATTTGACAATGGATTGTTGGATAAAGAACTATGTACTTTCATCAGGAATACTTCCAAAAGCACTCTTTGATGATTAGAGACTGGTAAATCATTAGACGTATCCTTTAATAATTTAATGAGTCATGGGTTGCAAAAAAGTGTTTGAGAACCATTCAACTTAATGGTTATTCTCTAGCTGCATCTGGCACCATTGAGCTTTTGCTCCTTTAGATAGAAAAGATAGCCTTCTCTTCCACCTGTTCTCATTCTTGTATAGAACATACTTACTGATTTTGATGCTTTGACACATGTTTCTCATTTGAACATGGCTGATCCAAAGTCTGGGCCTTCATAATCATTACAAGATGATCTAGTCAAATCTAAAAGTCCTCAAGTACAAAATACCTAGTCTCAGACTTTCAATCAATAGGATAGCCACTACGAAGGAAGGAGATGCCTCATCAACAGGATCTGCCTTGACTGTGATATTTTATGAAGAGGACTTTCCAAATGTAAGAGGACAGTCCTATGTGCAAATAAAAGGTAAAAAACAGTCCTCTTGAGGATATGAAAAGCAAAAGGGCAGTTAAAGGAACATATGACAATCATTAGTTGGAAAGGGACGAAAGTATTAGAACCATTATCCAAGGGTTTCATAAACTCAAGATTGAGTGTAAAGGATGCCTTCACAATCAAATGAAACCTTAAAGGGGACAGTCCTTTAAGGGACATCAAAGTCAAGAGACAATAAATGACTAAAAGGCAGCCTTATCACTGCCATAAAAGCTTTGATAAAGACAATCACATTCTCCAAAAAATTAGTGATGATGGATGACAGTAGGTGAGATTGCTAGGTGGTTGACAGAGGACAAAGTTTAGAGAAGGACAAGCAAACAACACAACCGATCATCATGAAAAAGAAGTTGAGACAATCATCATAAATCAACAATCAAATGGAAGGTGACAGTGAGCTTTTAAGATAAAAGTGCTAGTAAGGAGACAACCACCACTTTCTAATAATGTAGTGATAGTCAATCACATATACTTATAAGATAGGTGTGTAATCCTTAAATGAGAAATCACTTCAAGTAAAATTCTTTGAAGAGAAACTGTCATATGATAGAAAATCACCAAGTGTGGAGACATTAAAGGAGACATTCATAAATATGATTTATGACAAATCATCAATCAATGGGTAGTATGGTTAATTCAATAAATAAAAAATGGAATGCAATGATCAAGGAGTAGCCTACAAACTATGCCTTCGCAGTCACATAGAAATATCCAAGGGACAGTGAGCAGCAATGTAGGAAGTTTGAACAGTTTTCCAAGTAAAGATTGGAGGAGCAATCTACTAGCCATGAAATGATAGTGTTTCAACCCTTTTAAGACAGTGTATAAGAAGGAAATAGTCAAAGTGCAATGATCAGGTAAAAGAGGACAATAGAGCATCAACCTAGTTTTCTTTGTATTGCAATGACAAGTATAACAAGATAACATTAGTTATTCTTATGCATTTTCAAAAGGAAATGGAGGACAATCATAATTCAAAGTTAAAGGAAGATGGGCAGTAAAGAAGAGGATAATGGAATAAAGAACAATGGAATAGAGATATCTAGTTGCAACAATTTTTGAGAAGAAATGCCTGAGATAAATTTTTCACATATGTTATCTTGTAAATCAACCATAGTAATGTTTTGTAGGGTTCTAATGACCTAATAATGGTAGTTACTTCAAGTTTTTAAATAGACAATGACCATGCAAATTCACTTCAAGTCATCATTTAATGAAAGAGACAGCAACCAAGCACAAAGGGCAGAGTTAGTCTATACATGACAGTCCCATAAAGCATATGGCAGTGAGAAACAAAGGAACCATGAAGTCTTATGAAGTTTAAATAAATGGAAATATGTTTCAAGTTAAGAGCATCCAAAATTTGAGTATCTCATGTGATGCAGGAATGGTTTAACTACACTTTCTTCTATGTAGTATAAAGGAAATCTATGACAGAGAAAAGTGCAGGACAGTGCCCAATGCATCATGAAGATGGTCATCATAGACTTAAAACAATCAAAAAGACAAAGGAAACATTTATATGCATGAACCTTCAATAAAAGACAACAGGCTTTAACACCAAAAGGAGGCAATTCTCACAGCCAAAGTGCAGCAATCTTATGACAAAGAGCAGCAATCTTATGACAGTCAAAGGGCAGCAAGTTTCACAGTCAAAGAGCATCAAATTTCACAATCTCATGAGCAAAAAAAATTATGAAATATGAGCAGAATTATGTGAAATATGAGCAGAAAATTTCACAATCTCATGAGCAGCAAATAATTATGAAATAATGAGCAGAAATATAAGTACATAATGAGCAAAAAATAATGAGAATATGAGCAGAAATAATCATGGAATATGAGCAGCAAATAATGTTGAAATATGAGCAACAAATAATGTTGAAATAGGAGCAACAAATAATGGCACTAAAAATGCAGCAATAGTAACATGAAAGGTGCAGAAACAGTGGCAGAAAATTAATGTTTCAGATCTTGCATTAGGTAATTGGACAGTTTTATACTCATCCCCAAAACATTGGAAAGACCAAAGTGAAGATTATCATGACAAAAGAAAAGGTCTCATGTATGTCTAGAAGATTACCTTTAGGTTGAAAGGACAGTTAAGAAAAGACTTCAAGGGGCATCCAACTAAAACCTAGGACAGTCATTAATGTGCATGACAGTTATCAAAAACGATCATAGTGAATGACTTCAAGGTATAACAGTCCTTGCAAGGGAAAAGATCACAATAAAGGATGCATCAAGTGAGAGTCAAACAGCCCATCCACTTTGCAATGACAGTCATAAAGGTAGTTAAAGGCACAAATTGCAAAGTCCTATAGAATACAGTCTTGTTAACAGTGAGTGAGTTGCATCATTGTGAAAGTGAAAAAGCACTTGACAACCTGAAAGGACAATGCAGAGTTTTACTTGAGAGTAAAGTTTCAAATCAAGCAATAAGGGCAGTGGATGCTCGACAAATGTAAAGTAATAAGGGTTCTTTAAAAAGAAAACACAATAGAAAAGGGGACAGTGGTAAACTATGATAATGGTAGTGCCCACAGTGATGAGGACCTTGGTAGCTATCCTGACTTTGGACAGTGTAATTAATGCCTACAAGTTATGACTATGTTTTGTGCCAAATAGGTCTCGTTGTGACTGTTTTATAAAGGTTTTCACTATGAATCATGATGATGGACCTTACGAGCAATAAGGACTTGTCATAGTAAATGAATAAGGTCAATGGGGATAAAAGGTAGAGATGACAATCAAAAGGAAAGGGCAGTTAAAAATCAAAATGGACAGTCCATATTAAAGCTTTATATAATGTATTGTCATTAAAAGGACAGCCATCGTGGCAAATATAAGATAGAGTTAAAGGCAGTTAGTTTACATGAACATAACAACCTACAGGTTTGATGGAAAATAGGTCAAGGCACCAAAAATGGGTAACAAGTGAATGTAGGACAGCAAGTGTTTTGAGTCTTAATGACTATAATAATGATCTTTTTCACCACACCTTGGAGTGAAAACCTCAATGCAATCTCAAAAGAGCAGAAGTATGTGAAGATGAAATAGTTAGCAAGAAGATATCATGGTGACTCAAAGAAAGACATTAATCATCTACAAGTAACTCACATTTAATGACCTGTTATGCTCAGTTTAGTGACAATTTGGGATAGTTTAGGCCTACTTAAGAGGCCCATATGCATAAGGTTGGAGTTAAGCGAAGTTTGAACCTAAGATTATGCATTGTGGTGAAGTTTCAGACCCTAAAATAAAGGATTTTTTGCCTTATACGCTCAACAGATTGAAAACCTCATGCAAAGAGGGTAAACTCAGTTTTTTCAATCATCTTCATTCTTTTCTTGGAGGTTCAGTTCCAGTTCAGTTGAAGAAAACTTCAAGGAGCATGCACAAGTCAAAGAGTTCGAGTCAACTCTTAACTCCAAAGTTCACATCTATTTCAACTCTTCTTGCACGTTCAACGTTTTCCATGAGGTGCAACTTCAATTATCTAAGGTGGCTTTCTATAAAGCAAAATATTCAACTCTTTTAGAGTTAGTTCTTTCATTCCTCTTTTTGGCTTATGTAAAAGAGATGCATTGTAACTCATTTTTGAGAAGTATAGAGCAGGAACTTAGTTTATTTTTCAGTATTTTCAATATTGTACAATCAAGAAACTCCATTTATCAATAAAAATCAGCAAGTTTTCCTTCTCAAAATTTCATGTATTTATGATATTTTGAATGGTTTGAGTTAATTTTTGTGATTTAAACATTAAATCCTTGAGTTAGGTCTCATTTGCAATAATTTTTTGTGCAAGAATATGAACAATTTATGCAAATAATGTATTTGTGTGTTAATTGTTTTTGGAGTTTGTAGTTATGTAAACACACTGTGTTCTTGCAACAAAACCTGAAACATAACCTCCCCTTGAAACACTTTTGTATAAGTTGGTCAAAATTGAGTTGTGCATAGGATTAGGTTGAGTTTTGGAAAAGAATTGTGAGTTAGAACAACAAATACAAGTCTTTTAATCATTGGTGTATCACCTCCTAGGTCTAGTTAATCTTAAAATTTGGTTTTCTATCCCTTTTCCAATCAAACCAACAAGTTTTAGGAGGTGTATCAGGGGAACCAGCCCGCTCTGGAGGTTCATCTTCGCCAAAGACAACTCATAGTCTGAAGATGATCCATTGTTTCATTGGATAACTAAGTTTCACACTTAGCTAAGGGTGCTATCCTCTTGACAACAATTTTTGGCACACCCGGTGGGACACTGCAACCTGTTTTGATCAAGAATTACAAAGTTTTCACTGCTGTCCTGGTATATGCATCAATGTTTTTGACCTTTTTGATGTTACAAACATATACTTGGTGACTCTAATCTTTGATTTTGAAGCAGATCTAGTGCAATCAACACATGAGAAGAGTACAAACAAGAGGAAGTTCTACTCCCTTCGAGTATTTGTTGTTGTCACTACCGAGAAGGAAAGGGAGGGCAGCTAGAAAGAGTCTTAGCCAACCAGCTAAATCACGTTCTACACCTCTGAATCACAAGCCTGCAAGTCCTATTCTAAGAGTTGTAGTACCAAATATACTAGTGCCGAAAAATCCAATGGCAAGAGAGTTTGCTTTTGCAATGTTTAATGGGGGCAGCTCATTAAATATTGCTCAACATGACGATATTCTTGTGGCAGCCCTTAGAATCTTACCTTCTTTCATAGGAGAAGATCAGACTACGCCTATTGAGCATATCAAAGATGTGGCTACATTATGCTCAGTTCACAATATCATAGTGGAGAATGTAGCAATCAGGCTCTTGGCTGCATCACTGAAGGGAAAAGATTTGCAATGGTTTAGGAGTCTAGCAGTTAATTCAATCACAACATGCAATTGGGAGATGGTTTGCATAAGCAATTTGAAGACAAGTCAAATCATTTGTCTTTGGTGGAGCAACTAACTACCATCAAGAGAGCTCCACACGAGAATATGTCTGATTTAAATACCATTTCCAGAAAACATGGGATAGAATCCCAACAACGGTAAGACCTTCAACTCAACATGCATTTTTATATTTCCTTAAACCCCTTAATATTGATATATCTATGATGATTTAGTTAATGGGTGGAAATACACTTCCTAATGGATATGGCATCACCATTAGAGAAGAAAACCACCTCATATAAGCTGGAAAAACAACCCCAAGGCCTCCAATGCCTATATTTTCTAAGGTACAACCACCTATACAATTTCCATTACCTTCACTGTTTTTGTTCCTGCTATACTAGCACTAAATTATCCAAATCTTGTCCAAGAAAAGGCTATGCCAGCTCCATCACATGAGTTTCAAGAGTTAAAAGGTATATTGCAGACCTTTTGTAACGAATTAGTCAACATAAAGAATCAACAAAATCAAAATTTCAGACCTTATCAACCTAATCAGCCCAATAGGCCTCCTTATCAAGCTGATTCTCAAAGTTAGAGAAGGAATTTTAATGCAAGGCCTTATCAACCTTACAATCAAAATGCTGCAAGCAATTCTAGAGAACTTGTACTAGTGCAAAACATGGCACAAGACTATGAGTGGTGTTTTCCATTTAACCAACCTCATAACCAAGCCACATGTTTGAATGGAGTGATTAATCAAGCCCTCATGGTACAGAAAAACACTGCTATCCCACAAGATACAACACAAGAAAATCATGAACGGGGTTCTAATACTGATCAAGGCCATTAGGATGTTACCTTGATGAATTGGCATGGTGAAGAGTTTTGTGGGGTGAATCACCCAAATGCACAAAATCAGTCATTGTACTCTATTGCAGCCAATACAAGGGAAAAAAAGAGGGTTGTTGACATAGGACAACAAGCTAATAACGGTCAAAATCAAGCTTCTACAAGTCATCAAAGCACTGTTGGTCCATCACATACACCAAATGTGCAAATACTACCAAGAGGACAGCCTATAGTGAATAAAAAGCAGCCTAAAAGTCAACCACAGTCACTACAAACACAAGCAAAAGTTGCTGTTCCAGAAGGACAGCCAAAGGTTAGTACCATTCCATTTAATATTTTGGATCAAATGAAGAAAGAAAATGTTAGTATGTCGATGTGGGACTCAATATCACTTCTTTGGAAAAATGATTTGTTGCAAAAAGCCTTAATAATGTTACCTTGACTAATGAGTCTTCCCAAGAGCAACCTAGAGTTGCACTCATTAGTACTCACTAGTACTCCACCAATTAAAATTGAAGAACAAGCCAAAGATAAAAGATCACCTCCATTTTGCGTATCTTTGATTATTGGCCAGCACCTTGTTCATAATTGCATGACTTATTCAGGTGCAAGTAGTTCTATGATGCCCAAACAAATAGTTGATAAACTTGGTTTATCATATGTGCCTCTTGCCAAAGGAGTAGTACAATTTGGATGGGATAGCCATCAATACCATTGGAGTCATTAAGAATTTGAGCCTCACATTGCATGCATGTACCATTCCATACCTCAAGACATTTATGTCATAGATCTACCATCGTCCTTCACCATATGCCTTTCCAAAGACTTCACTGCGAAGTTAGGTGGTTATCTATCTGCTGATTGGTGACACATGTTTTTTAGAACAAGGTATGGAACCACGGTTACAGTCAAATCAGAGCCAATTGCAAAAGACCATATAGAGCCTTATGTCCTCTTGTTGTGAATGCAAATTTTATCATTCAAAAGCAAGAGGAACAATCTACTATCAAGGAGCCTAATATTCAGATAAAAGGCATTGCTGATTTATTTTTAGATGACTGGGCAGCTGAGAACTATGAAGCTGATCCGTTCAAACATATAGAAGAAGCAGGTTTGGGTATCTATTTGATTCATGAGCAAGATGTGGCTATCCCTAACTTGGTAAAATATGAAAAACAACAGTGTGAACAGTAGTTGAATGAGTTATGGCAGCTCTATTTTGATGGGTCAAGGATTAGGAATGGTGTCAGTGGAGGAGAAATGCTTATTTCTCCTACAGGTGAGAAGTATTATTCATCTTTCAAGTTTACTTTCAGTTGCACTAATAATACAACATAGTATGAAGCACTTGTTCATGGTTTGGAATGGGCAAGGAAGAGGAAACTCAAGTGTTTGCAGGTATTTGGTGACGGTGAACTCATAGTGAATCAGGTGAGAGGTTTGAATATCTCCAAAAATGACTTGCTCAAGTCTTATAGGCATAGAATTTGGGACATTATTGAAGAATTTGATGCTTTTAACTTGCTGTCTATACCTAGAAATGAGAACAAACATGCTGATAGGTTGGCTACCATAGGAACATAGTATAATATTCCAAATGATCTTAGAAATAACAAAGTGGAATAGTATGTAAAAGTGGTGGTAAGACCTTCAATTTCGGATAATCAAACACATTGGCAAGTGTTTGATAGTGATACACATTACAAATATTCTGATTGAAGAGGTTGAGTTTTCAGCTGCTAACTAGGAAAAATTGCAGTAGTAGTATGGTGAACAAATTATACAGCTGAAAGCTAACAAGTTGCCAAAAGGTTTGGTCTCACTAGAATAATTTTTCAGTTATGATGATCAAGTGAAAAAGCATAAGGTGAGCATGAGTATCAAAGAAGAACACTATGAATAGGTAAGCATCTTCAGAGACAACCTTTTAAAGTTAGGAAAAGTATGTACAACTGAAGAAAAATCTGCTATTATTCAGTTATGTCAGAAGTATGACGATATTTTTGCATGGAAGTATAGTGATTTGAAGGGGTTTGAACCCAAGCTTGCCCAACACACTATTGAGCTTGAAGCTAATTCTAAACCTGTAAGACAAAAACAAAGGCCATTGAACCCAAAATTAGAGCCACTCATGAAAATGGAGTTGAGCAAATTGATAGAGGGAAACATTATCTTTCCCATCAAACATACCTCTTGGGTCTTGTTGTGACCTATTTCACACATCGCCCCATTGCAAATGGGGACCCCCAAGTTTTGATGTCGCCCTTTGAATCGCCAGTTTAGAGTCTTTAATTTGGGTAAATTTTGAAAGTCAGTCCGGCTAAGTTGAGATTTCGAACCCGTTTGTGTGTCTTAACGTCATTGAAGTGCTTAGAAGACCCGGTAGACGAAGATCGCCATTGCTTTCGGTCGTTTCTGACACTTCCTATTTTTTAGGGATTCTGCTTTTTTGCTTTTTGTTTTTTTGATTTTTGGCATTTTTAGGCCATTCTGGAGTTCCTATTTTTTAGGGATGCTTTTTGCTTTTTCTATTTTTGGAAAGTTTCTATTTTGGGAAAAATTTCTATTTTTGGATCCTACAGAATAGAAAATCAACATGTCTCCAGAAATCAAGAAAATCAAGGTAAAATGAAAAAGGTTTGAAAAATGGCAAAAATTTTGGAAAATGCCTAAGTTTGAGATTGGCGCCCTCAAGAAAGGGGATGGCATGGAAAGTTCAAAGTCCGCCCTACCTTTGGCATGCCAAAGATAGGCACTGGCAAGAGATATGCCAAGTCCGCCATAGGCAAGGTGGTCTCCAAGTCCGCCATAGGCATGAAAGATGCCAAGTCCGCCATAAGCAAGGTGGTCTCCAAGTCCACCATAGGCATGAAAGATGCCAAGTCCGCCCTTGGCACAAGGAAGCTAAAGTCCGCCTAAGATGTTTGGAAATGGCGCATGGCTTGAGGAAGCCAAAGTCCGCCCTTGACACAAGAAGGTCAAAGTCCGCCCCTAGAGAAAAATGGCATGAAACTCATGAAGTCCGCCCAGCCTAGAAAAAAAATGGCAAGAGACACATGAAGTCCGCCGCAAGAAGTGTGGAGAAGGGTAAAATATGAAGGGGTGCGCTCCAAGATGTTTGGAAAGGGGTGAAATTACAAGGGAATGCACTAGAAATTGAATTAAATGGTTGAAACAAATGAGATTTGCCATTGGACAAGGCACGAATAAAATTCGCCATGACGAGAAAAGTGTGAAGACCATCTAAGACCAATGGAGAATAAAATACGCCATAGGCAGGAGATTATAAGAAATTCGTCCAACTTTGGAAGGAAAATTATTCTAAGGCATGAAAAACGAAGAAATGTCTGGAAGGAGAAGAGGTTTGGCCGGCATAAAAATCACGCCTCAGCACAACGGAATGAAATTCTTTGGCACAAAATAAAGAGTGCTTGGCAAAGCAAACATGAAGTCCGCCCCTCTCAGCTTGGAAAATTCCTAAGGCGCTAGTAAAAAAAAAAAAAATGGCAAAGTGGCAGAGATCTCCAAGTTCGCCCAACCCAGAAGATGGATCGTTTGGCTAAACAAAAATGTCCAAAGAGGTCAGAACTCCGCCTAGAAAGTTGAAATTTGGCAGATGAGCTATTGAGCACATTTTGGCTAGGCAGACAATTTGAAAAGAGATATTTTTGCCTCTGACGAACGAACTTAGCCATGTATCAAGGTTAAACGGGTTGGAATTTAATATTTTAATATTTTTAATTATTTCCCTGACACTTAGGGAATTTTAATTAAAAATTCAAAAACCGGAGATTATTTGGAAGATTAAACTATTCTGCCTTAGATAAATTTAACTTTGCCATGATTCGAAGATTTAAAATACGTTGGAAAATTAATTTTAAACGATTAATTTAATATCTTTTCCAACACTTAGGCAATTTTTGAGAAAATTCAAAAATCTCAAGCAGAGATGGCACAGAGGTGAAAATTAGAAACTTGCCTCGATAACTGAAGTGAAATTAGAAGTTTGCCAATCTGAGAAGAAAACGTTTCTAAAGATTGGAAGAAAATCAGAGGAAAGAAAACAATGCCTTGAAGAAAATCGCACTTCTCAGCCATAAAATGAGTTTTAGCAACTCATTTCTTCACAATTCCGACTGAGAAATAGCTATCTCTCTCGAATCTTTAGGAAATCATTCGCAAAGGAGAAATTTATAAGAATAACACTGTTGTGAGAATCGAGGTAGCATTTTCTTGTTGATAGGTGTGATTTTTTGAGAGAAGTAATTTATTTCTTTGCTGAAATCGTACTTTCAGCATATTGGCGCACCTCTTCTGGCAGATTTCTGAATTTTTAAATTCATTCGCAGCTAGAACACGATCTTCGAGGTTTGGAAGTTAATCGACAATGTGTTTGCACTGTGTTTCTATCTTCTACTTCGTTTCCGGCACGAATTTCATTCATAGATAGGCGAATTTAATTACTTTCAGCTTGCTTTTTGACAGAAATTTTAATTCAATAGGCTGAAAGTGCGATTTTTGTCCAAGCTACACCCCGGAACAAGTTAATTTTAAATGATCTTGTATTAATGTTAAGAATTTTGTGCTTGCAGGTTGACGATCGATCAAAGGGAAACATCCAGGCAGGCACAGATGAAGTTTGCAAGTAAAGGATCACAGCCAGAGACCAGAATAAAGTCAAAGTGGAAAGATGTCTCAGACACTGATCTTGGCCATATCGACCTTGAGGAATTCAAGAAGAGGATATATGGGCATAACGGACCTTTACCAACACCTGTCGTTAGAAGGATGGTGAGAAACGACATATTTCAAGCTGTCGGATTCCCACCTGCGCTTGGCTGTGCCGAACTTATGGTGGAGTGCGCACTTCACTATGATGCTAAGTTGAGGCAGATTGTGGCACCCGATGGGAGAGTGTTGGAACATCTGACAAAGTTGGCCATTCAGGAGGCCTTCGGCATTCCGGCATATCCTAAAACTGTCTACAAGACCAAGGAAGATGCTCAGAAGTTCTATGATGAAAGCCCTGGCCTTTGTGCCGCCAACATTAACAAGTCGTGGCTGGATAAGCCTAGGCCGTCGGTCAAGAAGATGCCCAAGAAGTTGACACACACGGACTTCAAGGAGGACTACGGAGACATCATTATCTTACTGAACAGAATAGCAGGCAGTCCTTTGGGAGCACCCTTCGAGTCGTGGATGTATTACTTCATTGAGGACCTCACAGAAGGTGTCAAGATGTTCAACTGGGCAAGAATGATAAGCAATAATCTTCACCACTAGCTTATCAACCTAGAAAAGACGAAAACATTTTATATGAGTTCTTACGTCATCTATATGTTGGCTAGAACTTACAGGTATGCAGGCTTGATCTGCAAAGGCACAGTTGGTAGTAAGGAGAATGAGCTGAAGCCTTATGACTGTTATCCACAGCTTCAGCTGAGGGAGAAGACGCACTTTAGGCGAGCCCACGATGCGTTCCTGATGTACATCACTAGGATACTCCAGGGAGGGACGCATCAGTGGCTAACACATGAGGCCAAAAGCCTGATCAGTAAATACGGGTCTTGGTTCATCCAATATCCAAGATTTACTTATATTAGAATCCAAGGATTCACCGGGAGCCTGTACCGTCTGCCCATCTTCCCCACAAATAAGATGGTCCTACTCGAAGTGCTGAGGCAGTTAGAAGAGTTCCAAGGTCTTCAAAGGGTGAAGCAAAAGACGGCAGTTACTTTTCCTTTCTTTATAAGGAACATGCTAGAGTCGTGTCCATCATCACAGGCAGCTGACAGTGCCAGAATCGAGATACAGCATTACCCTTTTTTCCCATATCCGGCCAGAAATCACTACGACCCCCATCACCACATCAAGATGGTGGATGGAAGGAGATATAAGTATAGGGTCGAACTGGAGGACTTTTGGGCAAATGCTGCAGATGAATTTGACGTCAGACGGAAGATGTGGTCTAGATTGCCGCTCAGCTTGATCAGGGCAACAGAATTTTGTCACATGCCAGATCAGTTGGAGGAGGACGAAAAAATCAGACGCAGCCGCGCTTCGATGAGAGTTCAGCTTTGCCCGCTGTCCGGTGGTCAGAAGCAGAGCATGCTGACTTAAACATCTTGATGAGGCCTGTCATCAAGTTTACTCAGTGGTGGGTTGATCAACAAGTTCAAGAATTAAGGCGCCAAAAGATAACCCTAACCTATGACATGCTAAGCGAGGCAGAGTCTTATTCTTCCAACACGGGCGCATCCCAGGACGTACAAGTGATGGAGACCACCACTTCTAGGAAGAGGAAAGAAATAGCTGCAGGAAAGGAGCCAGTCCAGAAGCAGGCCAGGATAAAACCTTCTCAATCGGCCGCCTCTAGGAATATTGAGGAGATATTAGCTACTGCCGATGCTTCACTGGCAGACATGAGGGATCCTTCTCCGGTTCCTGAAGACAACATAGAGCCTCAGCCAGATGACGATGCGCCGCCTTCTCCCACGGGCACTGAAATATTGGAGTCAGATGACGACAATGTGGGCGCCCAAGATGAGGATTTCCAGGAAGGGATGATTTCAGCCCTTAGGGGAATTGTGGATGTTCCTGACAGAGAAGGCGTGCCGGAGGAGGACGGTGTTGAGCAGCTTACGATCCCGGATTGGCTGAAGGAAAGGCTAAAGGTACAAGTGCCGGCAGATGAACCAGAGGAGGATGATATGGCAGACTTTTTGGCCAAACTGTCTCAAACTGTGGCTAAAAAGCCGGCGAAGAAATTCTCCAGCATACATAGAGACGAGGCCGACAATAGGACAGTACAAATTGCCGTGCCTACAGCGGACAAGCCGCAGGAGGATATGGCTCCACAGGATTACGCCATCACAACCATTGACTTGGGTCCAACCACTAAGGGCCAAGAAATGGAAGATTTGGATAATTCTGTGTCTGCCATCAAATCAAGGTTGGCGAAGGAGGTAGCCAAAAGAAAGGAGTGCCAATTGGAAATTGAGCGCTTAAGAGAGTACATCCAGCACTTGATCAGGATATTACGACGGCTCCTCTACTTCCTAACTCTTCACAAGAGGCCATTAAAGAGATAGAAGAAAACAGGCTCACGGTTCAGGAAGCCAAAGAATGGATAGCAGCCAAGGGGATTGAAGCTGAGGCATTCATAGAAAGATTAACTTTGGTTTATGGTCAGGCCACTGCCTTACTTTCTAGGCTAGCCTCCTTGGCAAAAGTATGGGACAGCCTTCCGGATGCGCAGGATAGGATAATACCTTGCCTTAGGATTCTGAAAGGAGTTCCTAAGCAAGAATTGATAGAGGGAGGCGTCATCGCAGCGGGAGCAGCCTATGACTTCCACACTTGGTATTGGGCCTTGACGGCACGAGGTGAAGTCTTGGAGAGGGTAAAGGTTGACGGCATCAGATTGGAGGAACAAGTCAAGGAAGTTCAGGCCAGAATCCTCAACATAATTGCCGATATCCTGGATAAAGAGGCTCTGCGAGAGAATGACCTGCAATTGGAAGTTTTGAAGGAAAGTGTCCAGGAAAATATCTTTGACATCACTGGACCCATCTTGAAGCAGGACTGGGCCAAATTGATGAACTTCCTGAGTATCTGAGAGTCCTTTGAAAAGACTGAACCAGAGTGGGAGGAGACCTTCGCCAGATGCGCTGAGAGCATGGATGGGCTGGAATTTAGAATCGGCATGCTTCCACAAGTTACCATGGATGAAGTTGCCTTGATCGTGTCCAGATTCGGTGAATACACGGTGGCTCGAGAGGATCAGGATGTAGTCCCTTGAAAATAGCTCCGAATGCCAACTCATTGCTGTTCATTGCCAGTTAACTAAAGTCATTTTGGGAAACCCTAATTAGGGTTTCGTTTGTTAAATCTTGACCGTCGGCTCATGTTTAATCTGAGCCATTTATTCAATTTATGGAACTCTATATAAACTCTTGGACCCTCATTTGTAATTTGTGAAGTGAGTAACAAAAAATTGTTGCGACGAAACTATTTCCGTTTATAAAAGCTCTTGTGCATGATTTGCTAAGAACAACTTTTATTTTCAAGTAGTATGCAAGGTTTAATATTTCTCCTTCAACACTTAGAGTAGAATTAGAATAGCATTTCATTTACATGTTGGTTAGATGAATGATAGATTTGATCGCAGTGGCGGATAAAATTTAGCTCATACTTTTGTCAAATGGATGATTTGCATTTGATGTGTAAAGTTAGTCTGAGCCATTAAATCGTGGATGCTTAACTTCTGTTTGTTTTGATTATCAATTCGAACATGAAAACCATTATCACCTCCGTTGAAGATTGCACCCGCTTCGCGTAGTTGTCCGAAGGAGGCGAAACGAAGTGTGGTTACCCATTTTGTCTAATCGCTGCTATCTCTTGATTTCCTAGGAGTAGCTTAGACTTCTAAACCCTTGCCTTTTGCACTTTTTTTAGAAAATCTGAGATATCCGATAGAAAGAGCTTCAATGATAAAACTGTCTAAGTCTTCAACTCACGAATGAATTTTATGTAAGTCCCCTTGTGATTACCAGCAAATCACAATGCCCACTGACCTTGTCCATATGTCATAACCTGGCCAAAAGAAACATTGGAGTCATTGTATTATCTTCTAGGTATTTGCAATTACTTTTCAAGAGAGGATAAAGTGTCCTTGGGCATTTTATTCTGTGTATGGTGGCGTATTCAAAACACACACCAACAGGTCTCCAACCTAGTTCCTGTTAGAAAGAAGAATGGAGAAATAAGACTATGTGTTGATTTCAGGGACCTGAATAGAGCATCTCTCAAAGATCACTACCTGTTGCCCTCAATAGAGCAAATCTAACAGGTTGTATTCGTTTTTGAGAGGTTTTCATTGTTAGATGGTTTTTCCGGTTATAATCAAGTTTTAGTCAAAGAGGAAGACCAATATAAAACTACTTTCACCACTAAATGGGGTACAATGGCATACAGAAGGATGCCTTTTGGTTTGTCCAATGCTGGTGCAGCTTTCCAAAGGGCAATGGATATGGCTTTTCAAGGGTTGATTTAAAAGTTTGTATTGATTAATCTTGATGATATCACTATTTTTTCCAAGGATGCCAATGAACATTTCATTCATCTTAGGAAAGTATTTGATAGGTGTAGACAATATGGTGTCTCACTAAACCAAAAGAAAAGTATTTTTGTTGTTCATGAAGGTAAACTTCTTGGCCATGTAGTGTCAAAAGATGGAATTTCCATTGATCGTGAGAGGATAAGTGCCATATTAGATTTGCCTTTGCCAAGTCACAAGAAAGATTTGCAAAGTTTTCTTGGTAGGATCAATTTTGTGAGAAGATTTATACCTAAAATAGCTTATCTTTTGAAGCCATTAACAGCCATGTTGAAGAAGAATGTTTTTTTTCAGCTATTCAAAAGAAGACAAGAGAAGTTTTGAGAATATTGTTGTACCCAAACCAATTTTTTTGCTTCATTAAGGCATTTTGCTTAAAATGGTCTAAACCTTGTAAAAATGAGGTCAAAACTCAGTTTTTGGGCAAATAAAGTATGGGCTTTTAGTCAGTGTGGTGCCAGGAAGATACTGGCAAAATTTGAAAATTTTGAAAATTAGGGTTTCTGAAATCTATTTTTAGCTCAAAACCCTAAAAAATAGGAACTTATCAGAATTGGCTGAAATTAATTTTGATTGGCTTATTTCACATAACGATCACAATGGTGAAGTCAGTTTCAGTTAAAAATCAGTTTAAGGCTGGTGGGTAGTTTTCACGTTTTTAGGAGAAAAGTTAGGACCTCTGAGGTTGTCAATGGCAGTTGGCCAGTACTAGGTGTCAATATCTAAGCCTGAAACTCAAAGAAGAACGTTCTACAAAGAAAGATGTTGAAAATAATGCTTTTTGACGGAGGGGATTTTCAAATTGGTAAAAAGTGCTAAAATATTCTAAGTCTGGGAGCTTTTTCACTATGTAATGTGGTAGACACTTGTGCAATCAACGTGCAAATCGACTTTACAGTGTCCGTACTTGTGAATGATGAAGTATAGACACCTCGACAGTCACAGCACGTCGACATGATCAAACTCAACAATGGATACAACATTTGCAAAGTATAAAATGGTGAAAATCAATGAATTCAGAGCAAATCCGCTCCCTTGTAGCCCATTCATTGTTTTATGTTTTCAGTCAGCTTTCCGACTAGCCATGGAGCAATACCATCCGAGTTACAAAACTCCGGCAAACGAAGACAAAAGCAAAGGTTACGAAGAGTGTTTTCCATAAGGAGGCAGTCTAGAAATACGGATCCGCTCCCTTGTAACTCAGGGGTGCCCTTCTTTTTGAAGGCCCAAATCTAGATGCATGTGTGTATTACTGGATTCAGTCTTTGCAGAATCTGTCTAGCTTTTCAATGAGTTGTCAAGCAGAAGCATATCCAGTGCAGAACTCCGGTTAAGAACATTAGAAGTAGAAACTGCAGGTAGGATACATGTGAGAAAAGGTTGTTGAAGCATGGTTTGAGCGCCCCTAAATATGACTTGTCAGATGGATGAGTTTGTTGATAGGGTCTTCCTGAGATCTTTACCAACTCAGCCCAACTTTGCAACGTAGCAGTTCACAAGACGATCCGGTATTCTGAGTGATCATGACAAGGGTTCTACCGAGCACGTAAAACAAAGGATGGTGAAGAATAGCTACACAAAGCTACACATCTGTAGGCTAGGGGTGCCCAGCCTTTAGGCCTGCCAGATGGGGTTATTTGCAATTGCAGTCTTCACAAGACTTGTATGCAATTACTTCAGCCATTCAACGAGTCTAGCCAATAGCCTCCGGGATTTGGCAAGAGCTCATATGTGCAAGGTCAAGGTGACAATGCTGTAAAGTGGAAGTGGTTGAAGACAGTTCAAAAAATGACTAAGTATAAGGCTAGAATTTTCTTTGAAAAAGGCGATTCTCTTTTAAGGGCCTTAGAAGCAGTTTTTTGGCTTCGTCTTCTCCAAGAACATCTCTTGCAAGTTGACCAAATTATACAGAGAGACAAGCGTCATGCGAATCGGAGCATTCCAGCTCCTGGTATCAAGGGTCAAAGTATGGTGCTTGGATGAAAGTAATATTTTTGACAAAATGGTGTTTGCATCTTCACAGAATAGGGGCGCCCATCTTTTTGAGGTTCCTGATTCAATTAGCAGATACTTCATATACAGTCATTGGATGCAGAATACTTCCAGTCACGCAGTGAATCCACTATTCAGTCAACAGGGTTCATCATTCACCATCAATAGGAGTTTGAAGTATCATAAGGCAATACGAAGAAATGGCCAAGTCTGGAATCAATGCATCAATTTAATCAGAGGCGCCTAATTTTCTAAGGTGTCAGATGATGATTTTAGCAGTTGTTGCTCCCAGCAGACATTTCATCCTTGTTATGCAAGCTTCACAGTGGATATCTCAGCACGATCGCAAGATCATTCAATCATCCGAAAATCAGAGTTGAACATGGTCAGATGTAATTTCGTAGTCAGCTATAAAATAGGAGATTCTCAAAAATCTCATAACTCTTGCAGATGGACGCCTAAAAAATCAAAATTTGACTTTTTAGAATTAGTGAAGTGTGTTGAGCACAACAAGAGGCTATTTTTGGTAAAATGATTAAAAAATATTTTTTGCATGCAGAGCATTGAAAGTGACGAATTTCTTCAAAGATAAATATTGGCGCCACTTTTAGCTCTTTGCATGTTTTGAACTTAAAATATTATTTTTTAGTCTAAAGACTCAAAGACAGTGGCAGTTCAACTGATAAAGGACCAATCAAATTCCTTCTTTATAATTAGGGTTTCAGCATGCATGCATGAGGGTACGATTTCATCTATTTAACCAAGCATGGCCTCTCTTCTCATTCACATAGCTTTGAAAGTTCAAATTTCCTCAAAGAGATTAGTGAATTTTCATCAGAGAATCAAGCTCGAAGGCGATAGGTAAATTCTTTTGCAGGTTCAAGTCCAAATTCAGCATCAAATTCAAAGACAAAGTGGCGATTTTGAAGGAAGAAGGCACAAAAAACAATTAAAATAATAAAAAAACGTCTTTTCTCTTCTAGATTTCTTCCATCCTCTCGTCTTAAATTCTCTCGCATGTTCGAAGTGTTGGCAGATTTTGGCAAAACAAAGTATCCGGGTTGATTCAGAAGAGCTTTCTCAGCAAAACCCATGTGCCAGAATTTTTTAGGAAAATTTGTTTCAAAACATTTGTTCTTGAAGCTTTAATTTTCTCAACCGAAATTCTTTTGCATGGCTGAGTAAAGGGCAGATTTTTACATTTCTGACACTCTGGGTTGTCTTGGAATCATTTTCTGGACAAAACCCATATCTCATATTTTTCCATAAAAATTCTCATCTGACAAGCTATTTATAGCCTCAGTAGGCTATTTTTGGCTTTCCAGAAAAGTTGTCAGAATACAGCCGTGTTCACAGTCAACAGGCGAGTTTTTTCAGAATGCAATTCACTCAGCTCGAATTCAAGACCAAGTCGGTCATAGCTCATAACTTCATCGGGATAGTTGATACAAATCTACATAAGGTATTGTCGTAATCCACTTAAGATCAGAGATTCAGTTATCAAGAATATTCAGCAATCTGGTTTACTCGAGGCTGCTTCCATACCTATTTCAGTGCATTGCGTGGAGTTTGTAATATCTTGCATTAAGCATTACAATTCCGCCACACGAGAGATACGGGCAATAGATGGACGTGTCATATGCAGTCTCAAACCCCTTGATATCGAGCGAAGTTTGGATATTCCTCAACATCCAGATGGATTGGTTATTTCCATGAGTCAGAGCGAACAGGCATTCAATGCTGAATTGGATAAATGTCAGAATAAGATGACGGAGAGGTGGCTAAAACAAAAGAAGAACAAGTTGCCAAACAACTTGGGTCGTGGTGAGTGCAAGGATTAATATGGTATTTTGATTACACTGCTTAATCGTGTCTCAGGTCATGCAGATGCAAACAAATTTCACCCTTGGATGTATTATATCATTGGTAGAATCATCTCGAGGCAAGAGCATTATGACTGGGCATCCTTCATTAGCGATGCTATTCACGAGCAAATCATCGGTTTCCAAGCTACGCATCAATTTCATGTGTTCTTACCTGGTGTACTTGATCATTTATCAAAATTAGTTTAATAGGTTGAACACGATGAGCATACTCAGTGTACAGAAAGTCTATCGTTATTATGACTAGCTTGAGTTCACAAAGGCTGAAAGTCATTTTAAACATGTACAGGAGGCTTTCTTGACATATACAGTGAGAAATTTGGAATGGGAGTTGCACATTCACATCTCGATAGTTGCCAGAGCAGAAATGAAGAATTGGCAGACTAGTACATTCAGCTTCCTACTTACACCTATATCCGTGTCTATGGATACACAGGAAAATCAGCCATGTTACCACGTTATCCTTCGGATAAAACTATATTCATGGAGTTCCTAAGGCAGCTGTATGAAGTTCACAAACGTTTGCGCACCAAGCGTAAACCAGCTGTTGAGTTTCCTTTGCAGTTCGAGATGTATTGGTGTAAGACGGCAGTTGATGCTAAGGTTGCAGGTCAAGAGTTAGAAAATCCCAAACTCAAGTACCTGAGTGATACACGCACATATGATCCTTGGGGTCATTACGCAGCTCACCTTGGTAATCTCTCTTATCACAAACCTACAATGGAAGATTACTGGGTAAATTGCGAGGATGATTTTGAGGTTCGCAAACGTAGCTATAGCAGGTTCTCTCTTCCGCAGATTTTTGTCTTCTTGGCAGAAGATGTGGAAGGATTGTCAGAAGATGAGGGAGATACACTTCCTCAGTTTTACAGAGAGCAGGTTGATGGACAACCACTGCTGTTAGTGAGCCGGTATGCCAAGGAGTTCACATCAGTGAAGGAGAGATCGAGCAAGGTCATCCAGAATAGTACGCTTTACTTAGAAAGCAGAAGGTTGAGAAAGGCATCCATGCCTAGAGTAGAGCCGCCACCAGAAGGAGATATGCCACCCTCCTCATCAAAGCTGAAGCAGAAGAAGAGGAGTAACCTGCCTAGGAAGAATCCAGTGCCTAGTAACTCAAAGGGAAAAGCACCTGTTGCGATTCCACATATAAAGCCTATCGTAGAAGTTGTGCAGAGTTCACCATAGCCTGAGGTTCAAACGCATTTACCGTCGCCAACACTAGAGCAGCCTCTAGTTCCAATTCACATTGATTTGGACGTGGATTCACCTCCTCACAGTGCCCCTTCTACACATTCACTTTCATTAGATCCTATGAACAGTATAGATCATTCTAGTGGGATTAGTCGGGATTCGTCTTGGCTTGAGAGTCAACTAGGAAGAAAAAGGAGACAGCCATCTTATGTACTTGATCATTCAGATTTTGATCATGACCATCAAGATGTGCCTGACAAGAGGATCAAGAAATAGGTCCATGTTGAAAGGAATGCAGGAAAGGAGATTATTGTTGAGACTGTTGCACCTCCTGAAGATAAGAGTCTAGACGAGATGGAAGCACAAGAATTCGAAGTTATCATAGTCAACTTCGGTACAAGTGCTCGTCAGACAGATATTGACCTCCTACAGGTTGCTACAGATAGTGCCAGGGATAGGATGGTGAAGGATGGTGAAGATAAATCAGCTCTCAAGGCTGAAATACAGCAGCTTCGCCAATACATTTCCAGCCTTGTACATAGGACAGGGGATGCTATCATCACGCTTCCACATATGTTAGAACCACCAACAGAACAGGGTCAAATTGATCACTTGGTTGCATATGGCAAGCGGTTGGATGAATGGGAGGAGGAATTCATTGCTGGAGGCCGCCTTGTTCTTTCAGAGTTGTATCAATTGCGGATTAATGCACGCGAGCTTCGTCTATGACTTCAGGAGGAGGAGCATGATTTGGCCATCACTAGACCTAGGGATGAGATTCTGATTGCTAACCTGGGAATGTCATTTGACGTAGTCACAGATGTAGAAGATAAAGAAGATGTCTACGTTTGGAGAACACAGTTGATCTTCAAGGTGGAGATAGAAGGAAAGATAGCATCTGAGGTGGCTGAGAGTAGAGTGCATGTTACTAATGCACTCCACTATGTGAGAAACTTTGTGTCTCAATTACCATGTTTGTATCAGCATGTGGGTGGTGACTATGTTGAGCTTACTAATGTTCAATTAGAGCTCCAAGCACTTATTCACAATATTTTTAGTGGTGAGACCATTGGCTGCAAGTTGAATCAGCTTACAGTCATGTCAACATTGTTTGATGAGGCGACCAAGAGTAAGGGTGAGTTCCAGTGTCAGATAACTAGTGGAGAAGACATGCTGCATAGAAATGGGATTCTTCGCCAGAGCTTCAGTTCCCCAAAGGGTGATGCAGTCAGCAACTTCGTGGATGGGTTAATTGTCAGAGATCAGGGCCAGTAAACTTCAGTTCCAGGCGTCCCACCTTTTCCAAGATAGACATTAGACACAAGAGTTAAATTCGAGGCTTCTTTCCAAATTAACTAGTTGTTACACATTGCATGCCATGTCTTTCTTGAAAACATCGACACACACTTGAAGCTTAGATTAGATTTTTCAGTTGATTGATGATAGCATTCCAGTTGACTTGCTTTCAATAAGGACATGCATGTTGCACTTTGTCCATTTAGATTAGATGTTTCAATTAACTGATGATAGTTTCCCAGTTAACTGTATAGTTTCATTCAATTAGGGTTTAGGAATAAGATCTTGCATGCACTGCAAGACTATAGTTGACTCAAGGTGATTTTAGGGTTGCCTACACCTTGAAGTCTATAATAAGAGCTTTAAGCTCATTTGTAATTTAACTTTTGCTTGATAGCATACATGCTGCGCCTACCTTGCCTGTAGTATTGCTATTATTGTATCTGTTCAAAGAGTGATTGTTGTTATAATAAATTGTTGCACCTACCTTGCTTTCATGTTATTGTCATGGTGTTCATTCAATCTTAGTTAAATGGCGTTGTTGGTTTGATCGTTATTGCATGTGTGTTTCGTCTATACAATATACTGTCCCAGTTGCTTACCTTGTGTTTTGTTTATCATGAGCCTATTCAGAAGAGCAAATAGTTGTGCCCACCTTGCCTTCATGTTGCAAAACTGTACTTAAAGCTTATTGTTTGATGTGTGTGATAGTAGACTCATTCAGCCAAGCAGATAGTTGCACCTACCTTGCCTTCATGTTGTGAAGTTGTACCAGGTTTACCATTTATTTGTTTTTTTTAATAAACTTCTTCCCGGATTAGCAAATAGTTGCGCCTCCCTTGCCTTCATGTTGTGAGCCCGCACCTGAAGTTTATCGTATAATGCATTCCTGCTCCATTTCCTCATGCTCTGTTTCTTGACGAAACTGGATAGATTTAAAGAAGTTAGCTTAGTTGTAGTTAGATGATCTGCGAAACCAGAAAATACTTAGCTGCAACGTTCTAGGTTTTCTTAACCTTGTGCCTCTACCAGTTGAGAACAAAAAGATAGGATATTTAGTTTACTTTTCTATTCCATGCATTCCAGCACAACGAGGGAGCTTCCCCTCCTAATTTGAAGAGCACTCATTACGTAGTGTGCATAGCTATACGTACAAACTCACACTCTAGAGATGTTAGTTCTTACGCCAACAAATATCAAGGAAGCTTTAGCATCTTCACCTACGCTTACTAATCCCAATTTCTCAAAGGATTTCATACTATATATGTTTGGAAGCATGGATACAAGCTCAGCTATTCTTGTGCAACAAAATGAGAAAGGTTTGGAGCAGCCAATTTCTTTCTTCAGCCAAGGATTGGAAGAGTACGAAGAAAAGTATTCTTTTGTTGAAAAGCATGTCTAAGCTGTGATTAGAAGCTGTAAAAAAATTAGGAACTTGGTTTCAAATAACAAGATTAATTTGATGGTTTCTCACCCAAGTGTCAAAGATTGTTTGCTAAACAAAGATTTGAATGATAAGAGAGCTAGTTGAATAATAAAAAGTCATGGAATATGATGTTGAAATCAAGGTTACTAAGCTGGTAAGAGGAAATATTTTATGTCAACAGCTGGCTGGTAAGTTAGAAAACAACGAAAAGCTTGAAAAAGAGGCTGTCCAAGTGCTTAATAACGAAGATCAAACTGCTGTCCTAACTTCTCCTTCAAGTTGGGTGCTTGAAATCATGCACTATATTAAAAAAGGTGAGTGTCCTACAGGCCTAAACAATGCAAAAAGAAGGTATTTCAGATTGCAAGCAACTCCATTTGTAATTGTAGACAGCATCTTGTTCAGAAAACATTTAAGTGGAGTTTGGTTAAGATGCATTGTAGCTGATCAAATTGATAGAATTCTTGAAAAATTCCATGATGGAGCAGCAAGTGGTCATTTTGCACCAAGAACAACAGCCCTTAAAATCATGAAAGCTAGATACTTTTGGCCTAATTTGTATAAGGATGCACATGCATGGGTAAGAAAGTGCAGAAAGTGTGATTTGTTTGTAGAAAAACAAATATTAGCAGCCTTACCATTGCATCCAATTCAAGTAGAACAGCCCTTCATGAAGTGGGGTCTTGATTTTATTGGGCTCATAAATCCACCATCCAATTCAGGGCACAAGTGGATACTAATTGCAATGGATTATTTTACCAAATGGATAGAGGGAGTAGCATTGAAAGAAGCAAACAAAAACTCAATCCTAAACTTCTACGAAGATTTGGTTGCAAGGTTTGGTACTCCTGAATCCATTATTTCAGATAATGCATTAGATTTTGTCGGCATAAAATTCAGTGATTGGGCTGTTAAAAATAACATGTTTTTGAGCGCTTCATCCACCTATTACCCACAAGGTAATGGTCAAACTGAGTCTACAAATAAGAATCTGATTAGGATCATCAAAAGAACAATAGAAGACAATCAAAAATCTTGGCATAGCAAATTGAAATCAGCTTTATGGGCTGATAGGATAACTCCAAAAAGGCCTACAGGTAATTCACCTTACATTCTTGTGTATGGAAAAGAGGCAAGGCTGCCTATTTTAGTTGAATTACTAGCACTTAGCCTAAGGAAGGAGTTGGAATTGATGGAAGACGAGCCTATGGCAGTAAAACTTACTGAGCTTATTGAGTTAGAATAAATAAGAAAGAAATCAATGTATAACTTGGAGTTTCATCAAGCACAAATGAAAAAAACTTTTGACAAAAGAGCAGTTCCAAGAGTTTTCAATGAAGGAGATTTGGTTCTAAAATGGGATAAGTTGAAGAGCCGGCTTGGAAAACACACCAAGTTTGATGCCATGTGGAGTGATCCTTTCATAATCACAAGTTGCAAGATGCACAACGCTTTTCAGCTGTCCAAACATGATGGAGAAGAGCTACCAATCCCAGTTAATGGGATTACCTCAAGCATTGCTATTGAGTTATTGATCTAAAATTGTATCATATGAGGATAGGTTTTTTGAGTCAATAAATGTTGTTGCACATTTTATTTTGTGTCTTTCCCTTTCCTCTAAGTGCTGATGCACATTTTGTTGTCCTATTAGAGGACTTTTCCATCTTTTCCTTTCAAATAAGTGCTGATGCACAGCTGGTTTTGTCCTCTAAGAGGGCATTTTGGGTTTAGTTTTAGGTTGTTTGGTCTTACGTTGTTATTGGTCTATATTTATCTTAGTTGTCTTGTGAGTTTTTGAGTTCTTTTTCAAACCTAAATGACTCTATCACCCAATGAATAAGCAAGGCTACTGATCAAAATTCTTTTAGCAGGCAAAACACTCTTGAAGTCGCCAAGAATGTAATCCATTTTTATAAACTTGAAATTATTTAAATGTTTCATTTAAATAATTTTAAGTTGGTCTCAAGTTTTTATAAATAAAATTAAAAAAGGGGGCATTATCACTTTAGCATTACTTAAGTTGGGTGGGTAATTCAAAATATTTTAATAAAGTTTATCTCAACACTCGTGTTCAAATGAAAAGAGTTGAAGTTTCTACACAAAAGCGAAGAAAGCAAGAGTCATTGCATGAAAAATAGAGAGAACTGATGTTGGGAACCAATATGAAGCAAAACATCACGTTGCAAAGAAGGGAAGTTTTTGTTAAAGCTTGAGTTTCATGAGGAGAGGTCGAGGTTCTAGGGTTTCAAACCTAGTAAACACCTTCTACATAGCAGTTCAAGAACTTGCATGGCAACTAGAGTGGGGGTAGCATGAATTTTCGTGTGCATGAAAAGGGAATTCAAGATGAAGGGAAAGGAGATGTTCGTAGGAGACATTGTGATGAAGAAACAGGTCTATGTATTGAACCCCCTTTATATAGTCATCATTGTCATATAAATGCCTATATCCTTTATGATAGAGTGCTTTAGATGCCTACTTTTCTGTTACTACATCTAGGAAGGTGTTTGTATGACAAGCTTTAAAGGTTCACAAAGTCTCTGCACCATCAGGGGTTTATCATAAAACCTCAGATCCGTAGCTTCATCTGAGTTTCATAGAAGAAGGTTTTATGATCAAAGAAGCATTCAAACAGTTTGATACACGAAGGAGCAGTCTTAAAGATGATAAAAGGCAGCCATCATAAAGACTAATGGATAGTCACCTTGAGCATGGTAAAAGGAAGTGCTTGTAAAGGATGGTCTTTCAAACTTCTGTTATTGTACATAGGCATTTGCTATGAACTACTGCTACAAGAATGATAAACATGTTCCTATTAGTGTTGGATTTTGATATGAGACTCCATAGTGGAGATGCTGAAATGCGTGAAAGTCCAAATAAAGACAATTTTTGGGACAGTCAAAAAGAAAATCTAAATGAAAGAAAGTGGTGTGGAGGATTGAGATTTGATCAAGATATTTGACAATGGATTGTCGGATAAAGAACTATATACTTTCATTAAGAATACTTCCAAAGTATTCTTTGATAATTAGAGACTGGTAAATCATGAGACAAATCCTTTAATAATTTAATGAATCATGGGTTCCAAAAGAGTGTTTGAGAACCGTTCAACTTAATGGTTCTTCTCTAGCTACATCTGGTACCATTGAGCTTTTGCTCCTTTAGATAGAAAAGGCAGCCTTCTCCTCCACCTGTCCTTGCTCTTGTACAAAACTTACCTGCTGATTTAGATGCTTTGACACATGTTTCTCATTTGAACGTGGCTCATCCAAAGCCTAGGTCTGCATAATCATTACAAGATGATCTAGCCAAATCTAAAAGTCCTCAAGTTCAAAATACTTAGCCTCAGACTTTCAATCAATAGGATAGCCACTACGAAGGAAGGAGATGCCTCATCAAGAGGATCTGCCTTGACTAGGATAGCTTATGAAGAGGACTTTCCAAATGCAAGAGGACAGTCCTATGTGCAAACAAAAGGTAAAAAATAGTCCTAAGGATATGAAATGCAAAAGGGCAGTTAAAGGAACATTTGACAATCATTAGTTGGAAAGGGATGAAAATATTAGAACCATTATCCAAGGGTTTCATAGATTCAAGATTGAGTGTAAAAGATGCCTTCACAGTCAAATGAAAACTTAAAGGGGATAGTCCTTTAAGGGACAAGAAGGTCAAGAGACAATAAATGACTAAAAGGAAGCCTTATCATTATCATAAAAGCTCAGATAAAGATAGTCACATCGTCCAAAAAGAACAGTGATGATGGATGACAGTAGGTGAGATTGCTAGGTGGTTAACAGAGAACAGAGTTTTAGAGAAGGACAAGCAAACAACACAACCAGTCATCATGCAAAAGAAGTTGGGACAATAATCATAAATCAACAGTCAAATGGAAGGTGACAGTGAGCTTTTAAGATGACAATTCTTTTAAGGAGACAACCACCACTTTCCAAGAACGTAGTGACAATCTAATCACATATACTTATAAGACAAGTGTGTAATCCTTAAATGAGAAGTCACTTCAAGTAAAATGCTCTGAAGAGGGACTGTCATATGATAGAAAATCAACAAGTGTGGAGACATTAAAGGAGATAGTCATAAATGTGATTTATGACAAGTCATCAATCAATGGGTAGTATGGTCAATTCAATGCATAAACAATGGAATGCAATGATCAAGGAGCAGCCTACAAACTATGCCTTCACAGTAACGTAGAAGTCTCAAAGGGACAGTGAACAACAAAGTAGGAAGTTTGAAAAGTTCACCAAGTAAAGATTGGAGCGGGTCTACTAGCCATGAAATTATAGATTTCAACCTTTGTAAGACAGTGTATAAGCAGGAAATAGTCAAAGTGCAATAAGTAGATAAAAGTGGACAACAGTGCATCGACCTAGTTTTCTTTTCATTGCAATGGCAAGCATAAAAAGATAACATTAGTTATTCTTGTGCATTTTCAAAAGGCAATGGAGGAAAATCATCATTCAAAGTTAAAGGGAGATGGGCAGTAAAGAGGATAATGGAATAAAGATAGCTAGTTGCAGCAATTTTCGAGAAGAAATGCCTGAGATAAATGTTTCACATATGTTAACTTGTAAATCAACCATAGCAATGTTTGGTAGGGTTTCAATGACTCAATAATGGCAGTTACTTCAAGCTGTTAAATGGACAGTGACCATGCAAATTCACTTGAAGTCATCATTTAATGAAGGAGGACAGCAACCAAGTACAGAGGGCAAAGTTAGTCTATGCATGACAGTCCCATAAAGAATATGGCAGTGAGCAACAAAGGAACCATGGAGTCTTATGAAGTTGAAATAAATGGAAAGATGTTTTAAGTTAAGAGCATCGAAAATTTGAGTATCTTATGTGATGCAGGAATGGTTTAACTACACTTTCTCCTATGTGGTATAAAGGGAATCTAGGACAGAGAAAAGTGTAGGATAGTGCTCAATGCATTATGAATATGGTCATCATAGACTTAAAACAATCAAAAAGACAAAGGAAGCATTTATATGCATGAACCTTCAACAATAGACAGCAGGCTTTAACACCAAAAGGAGGCAATTCTCACAGTCAGAGTGCAGCAATCTTAGAACAGTCAAAGGGCAGCAAGTTTTACAATCAAAGAGCAGCAAATTTCACAATCTCATGAGCAGAAATAATTATGAAATGTGAGTAGAATTGTGTGAAATATGACCAGCAAATTTCACAATCCCATGAGAAGAAATAATTATGAAATATGAGTAGAATTATGTGAAATATGACCAGCAAATTTCACAATCTCATGAGCAGCAAATAATTATGAAATATGAGTACATAATGAGCAAAAAATAATGAGAATATGAGCAGAAATAATTATGGAATATGAGCAGCAAATAATGTTGAAATATGAGCAGCAAATAATGGCACTAAAAATGCAGCAAGAGGGACATGAAAGGTGCAGAAACAGTGGCAGAAAATTAGTGTTTCAGACCTTGCATTAGGTAATTGGACAGTTCATACTCATCCCCAAAACATTGGCAAGCCCAAATTCAAGATTATCATGATAAAAGCAAAGGCCTCATGTATTTCTACAAGATTAACTTTATGTTGAAAGGACAGTTAAGAAAAGATTTCAAGGGGCAGCCAATTAAAACCTAGGACAGTCATTAATGTGTATAACAGTCATCAAAAAGGATCATAGTTAATGTCTTCAAGGTATGACAGTCCTTGCAAGGGCAAAAATCACAATAAAGGATGCTTCAAGTGAGGGAGAAACAACCCATTCACTTTGCAATGAGTCATAAAGGTAGTTAAAGGCACAAATTGCAAAGTCATTTAGAATACAGTCTTGTTAATAGTGACTGAGATGCATCATTGTGAAAGTGAAAAAGCACTTGACAACTTGAAAGGAAAATGCAGAGCTTTACTTGAGAGTAAATTTTCAAATTGATCAATAAGGGCAGTGGATGCTCGACAAGTGTAAAGTCATAAGGGTTCTTAAAAAAGAAAACACAATAGAAAAGGGGACAGTGTTAAACTATGATAATGGTAGTGCCCACAGTGATGAGGACCTTGGCAGTTATACTGAATTTGGACAGTGTAATTAATGCCTACAAGTTATGACATTGTGCACCTTGCTACTTGATGGTAGCTCTAACTCATAAGCCACTTCTCTGACTCTTTTGATGACCTTAAAAGGCCCATAAAACTGTGGCTTAAGCTTTCAGCTCCACTCTTCTTGAGAGTAGACTTCCTGTAAGGTTGGAGCCTCAAATAGACCAAGTCACCAACCTAAAAAGAGCGTTCAGTACGTTGCTGGTCAGCATATAATTTCTGCTGATTTTGAGCATGGTGGAGATTGTCTTTTAAAGACCTTAGAATGTCCTGACTTTGCTGCAACATATCTTTCGCCTATGGAGCTCTACAATCACCAAACAAAAAATCAACAAAGCTTGGGGCCTCATATCCATACAAAGCCATGAAGGGAGACATTCTGATAGACATATGATAAGAAGATTTGTAGCAATATTCACCCAAATGGAGCCATCTCACCCAGGCCTTTTGCTGCCCTAAAACATAGTTTTTGAGATAGCCCTCTAACCATTTGTTAACAATCTCCATCTAACCATCAATTTGAGGGTGATAAGTAGTGCTTGGAGTAAGCACTGTACCACACAATTTGAACAATTCTTGCCAAAAGGTGCTCAAAAATTTATTGTCTCTATCCTTCTTATGTTTGGACGCCAAGTTATGGAGGATGAAGCTTCAAATGCAATGCAAATGTCAAAGTGAATTTGAATGTGAGTCTCATGGGGGCGACCTAATTGGAGGGAAAATAAATTTGAATTCAAGGTTGGAGAAAGTTATAAACAAGAGGCCTTTCTCTCTCTTTGATTATCTTATGTCTTCAGTATTGTTATGCTGTCGGAATGGTGTTAGAGTTGCTTCGAGGGATGCATACCTCCTAGTTGGCTTAGCTTCTTGCTTGAAAGATAGCAACTAGTTGAGATTTGGCTGTTCTTAATCCTTGAGAGCAGATTGATCACATTGTAGTTGAGTTTCTTGAGTTTTTATCAGTTTTTGGAGTTGCTGGTTTAGTATAGTTGATTGTTGTTTTTGCTCATAAGTCTTAGGATGAATTTTATTTGGTTATGGATATTTGACAAATGAGTTTTGCAGACCTGGGCACCTCTCTCTGTTGATTTTCAGATTTTATTATCAGGTGTGTGAATTTTAAGAAGAAATCACCCTTCTTGGGGGTTGTATCATGCTGGAGATGCTTTGGAATGCGTGCAAAAATAAATCATGAGTTTTGGTTGCAGTCTGTTGCTTGGGGTTTGGGCACCTAATTTCTAGAGATCATTTGGTTTTGGTTTGGTGTCATTTGAGTTAGTTTTGAGCAAGTTCCTTGCATTTTAGTGGTTTGTTGAGTTGCTGGTCTGTCAGAAATCAGATTGTAGAAGTTGTCCTTGGAGTTGGAATTTTAGTGTGGGGGAATCATTTGAGGATAGGAGAGACTTATTCTATGATTGCAGCATTGTGTTCTTAAAACCTTTGTATTGGTAGGAGTTCTATCATTTTGTAACGTTGAACAATAGTACTGTCAGTTATCTCATTATCTTGCTTATTTCAATGCTTTCCTACACTTGTGGAAGAGACTGGTCATGCTCAGTCTATATTGTATTGCATTTGCATATTGCTGATCGGCTGAGCCGTCAACACACTCCTGCTGAATAAGTGGTCGAGTTGCATATCTACTTTCAACATTGTACTTCTCTTTCCAGTCCTCTCACTGAATAAGTGGTTGAGTTGATTGTTACTTTCAGCAATGTAATTTCTATCTTTCCAGTCCTCCCGTTGAATAAGTGGTTGAGTTGATTGTTATTTTCAGCAATGTAATTTCTATCTTTCTAGTCCTCCTGCTGAAAAAGTGGTTGAGTTGATTGTTACTTTCAGCAATGTAATTTCTATCTCTAGTCCTCCCGCTAAATAAGTGGTTGAGTTGATTGTATCTTCTTCCTATTACTCTTCCAGCAGTTTCAGTTATGCTAACGATCCCCTTTCGAGTATGCTCTCAACCTTGCCCGCATTGGGATCTGGGTTGATCAGAGGAAAGGGTTCCCTTCAGTTGGATTGAGATTTCATTAACGTTAACGGGTGAGTTTAGTTGTGAAAAATTGAAAACAATTGCCCGGTATATTTCAGTGGTATCAGAGCCAAGATCTTGCCATCCTATTGGGATAATATAAAAAATTAGTATTGCCACAATGGATTTCATTAGATATGCCGAACAGTTCAAGGGACAATGTGAACATGAGGCTTCCATACTCCATGAGGAATATCAGAGCATGCCAGATGATTTCAAGAACGATGTTTCTTTTGACTGCTACTTGAATTGTGTGATCATTATGAATCCTGGAAAATCGGATATGGTCAACTACATCAAGAAAAAGATTAAAAGGGAAGTAGAACACGCCTTGGTTGAAGGATCGAGGAAGGAAGAAGTAGTTCCTGTTTGTGAGTTGCAGCCCATAAGTAAGCAAGTTGAAGATTCTCTAACAGTTGAAGAGTGTTTGGAAGAACTTCAAAATACTTCCTTAGTCATGCATGTGATAGGAAGTGATGAGGATCAGCTCAGTGAAAAAAACATAACAGCAGTCTTGAGTCCTAATGAAGATGTTGGAAATACTGTTGTGTGGGATGAGTTCGTTGAAGAAGAGTCCGATGAAGAAAAAGCTAGTGTTGTCCTTGAACCTGCTTATGGTCATTATCATGGTGATGTTGTTGGTAGTGATTCCGATGTATTGGTATCTCCTTTTGTTGAAGATTTGGTGATGGATAACTTTCCTCTTGTTGCTGTCCCAGCTTCCCATGAAGTCCCACATGAAGAAATTAGAGCTTTACTCATTCAAGAGGGTTCCATTGAAGATGAAGATGATGAAGTTTTCAAAACAGCTTGCTTAGATGATTCCTTGCTTCATTACAATGATGGTGTCAAGGGAGGTCTTGGGTTTGAGCATCAAACGAAGCCCTTGGATAGAGGTGTCTATGAAGATATCAGTTTAAGAGAGTTGGGTGGTGACCTATTCAAAAAGTCAGCACTCCAAGAGAAGCATGAAAAGCTCTTTCCTTTTGATCAAAACAATCAACCTCTTACCACTTGGGATCTAGGTGTGAAGGTACCTAGCATTGACAAAGAACCTGTGTGGGATGAATTTCCCTTTGATCCTAATGAAGATCAAAAATCAGAATGCAATGTAAGCTATGAGGAGGCCTTTAGAGGAGAACGTGTCTTTGATGAAGAAGATTGCTTGGCAAAGTTCCATAATGATCCCTTTGAAGTGGTTACAGCCACTAAAGAAGAGTATGTTGCTACTGAAACTTTTGGAACAACCATCAATAATGATTTAGTGATCAAATTGGAGGCTACCATATCCTTTGATCATGGAGACGGTGGAGTGGAAGTGGAACTAGAAGACCAATTCAAGGTGTTCATTGACAAGGAAGTGCAAGCTCTATCCATGTTTGATTGCACACACAATTTGGTTGAAAAACTCTACTAGAAGGCTCAACTTGAAGAAAGATGAAGAGGAGTGAAAGATGAAGTTGCTCTTTCCAATTTGCAACTTACCAGAGATTCCATGGAGACATTGAAATCAGCGTACATACACTTGATTGAAGATCGAGATTATACCTTCAAAATTGCAAAGAAAACCATTTGTGCTTTCCAAGGAAAGGAGAGAAGGGTTGTGTTGTGACCTTTTTCACACATCACCCCATTCAAATGGGGACCCCCTAATTTTTGCTCCATTCTGGTCTTTTGGCTTTTTTCTCTCTCTCTCTGGTCTTTCGTCCTTTCGGGGATGTCCCTTCGTTTGACCCGGGTTGAAATATTGGTTAAGTCTGTGGAATTAGGGTTTTCCGTCATTCAGGATTTTTAAAGGTCAAACTGAGTTATCAAATTCGAATCTGAGCTGAGTACTGTAGTTACAAGGTGTTCAGCAAAGTCCCACTAAATTTTTATCGAATTCTAACAACTTACTAATATGGGACCATTTCATCAGGATTTTTGAATTCTGACTATTCCATCACATTCAGGGTACCTCCAAGTACTTGCACATATAATTTGGGCAGAATCATACAACTTGGTATTTTTAGCAGTTCAGGCCTCGGGAGCCATTTTCAGGATCTTCACATGTGCTTTTCAAATGCATGTCTAGGGAATGTTTCTGGGTTTTTCAGGAACCTTTGCAGTGATGTAACATGCAAACTGAGGTGATGACTTTCAAAGTTCAGCCTTCAGAGGCTATTTTTAAGGTTTGCATGTAGAGTTTTTCAATGCATGTCCGGATATTCCTCATGGGTTTTTCGAGAGCTTCGCAACGATATGACATGCAAGCGGAGGGGATCAATTTTCAAATACTTACTATTTTTAGCCAGTGCCCACATGCAGACCAATTTTTTGGGTTTTTCTAGGTTTTTTGAGATCCCACGGGCGATGTGACATGCAAAATCATTCGACAGTGGATTGGTCACTTTCCAGGCAGTTTCTATTTTTAGCGGGTACACTCCGACAGTCATCCGACACTTCAGGTCAGCAAGCAGAACGGCATGCAACGAAAACAAAGTCAAACAGAGATCGTTCAGGGTACATGCAAGTCAAGATTAGGGTTTCCACTTTTATAGGGGGCGAAACTCAAAAATTGTCAGAATGAAGTACCCCACCGGATCAGTATCATTCAAGCAATCTACTGGCAAAATTTGAACAAAATCAGAGAACTTACTATTTTTAGTAAGTCATCTCAGGGCTATAAATAGCAGGTCTGTGCCAGAGGTAGGTATGAACAGGGCACTCAAGTTATCAAGATCAGGCATTGCAAGTTTCAAGTCAAACGGAACTACAAAAGTCAGACAACTTTGGAACTTACTATAAATAGCAGGTGGCTATAAATGGCAGGTCAAGGCAAGGGACTGGCGAAAACAAGTTCATCAGACTACAAAGATCATATGGTGAAATTTTCAGGCAAAACGGAGCTATGGAAGTCAAAATAGCAAAGGCTTACTAAAAATAGAATGTGAGGGCAAGGGCAGGCAAAGACTTGGAAAATCCTCTAAGTATGGAAAGCAAAAAGCTTGAGGTGTTAAATGTGCCCTCACCTTGAGAGGATTAATGGAAGCCTTAAAAAATGCCTAAGGCATTGAAAATAAAAGTTGAAGGTGCTAAACGTGCCCAAGTTGAAGCAAGGATGTTGAAAATGCCTAAGGCATGGAAAATGAAAGCTCACCCCATGAAATGCGCCCTCAAGTCAAAGCTTACATGTGAAGATGCGCCCATGATGAAAATGAGAGTAGCCTACCTCATTTGCGCCCAACGTAAAGTGAAGACCCTCGAAAAAATTCTAAGTCATTGAAATGAAAGTTCAACATGGGAAATGTGCCCTCACCTTGAAGAATATTGAAAATACTGGAAAAAGTTTCTAAGGCATGAAACAAAAGTAGCCTACCCCATTTGCACCCATGGTGAAAATAAAAGTAAGCCCTCTAAAACGGGCCAAGGAAAGGAGTGGTTAAGTGAAATTCTTCTAATGCATAAAACGAAAGTCAATGGGATAGAATGCGCCCATCTCCAGCTAGTCAAAATGCGCCCAAGTCATGTGGGGAGACTTTAAAAAGGTTTCTAAGGCACAAATCAAAAGCTTCACATGCCATTTGCGCCCCAAATGAAAGTCCAACCATGTAAATGCGCCCTCATGCAAATGAAGCCTTTGAAATATTCTAAGGCATGAAATGGAAGTCCCCCAAGCAAAATGTGCCCACCTAGTGGAAGCTTTGAAAATTTCTAAGTGTTAAAAGTAAAAGCATGGCACTCCAAATGTGCCCATGATGAAGATAGAAGTGAGCAAGTGAAAATGCGCCCCTGGGAAGAAAAAAAGGTGCAAGTATGAGAAATGAAAGTAGCCCAAGCTATTTGCGCCCAAGATGGAGGAATAGGCTGAAAACGCCTAAGTGTCAAAATAAAGTGGCTACCTCTATACGCGCCCTTGAGGAGAGTGTCAAAGTTGAAAGCCTTGCAAATTTCTAAGACATGGAAACAAAAGATTGAGGTAGTATTTGCACCCAGCAAGTGTTAAGTGGTGAAGTTCTCAAGTTTCTAAGGCATCCAAACAAAATTAGCCTACCTCATTTGCGCCCAAGCCCCAAGGGAGAAACAATGAAAAGTCTAAGTGTTGAAACGAAAGTGCAAGGTGTAAAATGCGCCCACCTTATAAAGGCCACTTCAAGGAAATGACTAAGGCAAACAAGCAGCCCCTATAGCATGTGTCCAAGCTAAGAAATAAAGTGGAGAAAATCGAGAAGTTGCTAAGGCAAAAATAAAAGCTAGCACACAGAAATGTGCCCATAATGAAGAAGAGTTACAAAATATTTCCTAAGGCACGAAAATGGAAGTGAAAGGGTAGAAATATGCCCTTGATGAGATGATGGGAAAATACTCTAAGGCGTGAGAATCATCTAAGGCAAAAATGAGAGCAAGACTAGCTAAATACGCCCTTGGTTGAGATGAAGATAAAAAATGTTCTCAGTGGACTCTTCAAAATACGCCAAAAGGAGGAAATAGATTTAAATTTAGTGCTAAATATGTGAAGTGAGGGCATAAGAAATGAAAACACCAAGGGGTCAAACGTGTCAGAGTTAGAAAATGTTCGAAATTTTCCTAAGTGAAACAAATAGTTCACTAGATGAAAATACGCCTTGATATGAATGAATATGAGAATTTTCTAGAGACATTTAAATGAAGTGGGCTAAGTGATGAAATATTTTTCAAGGGGAGAATTAACAACTGATGAATATTTTCCCATGGGTTAAGTAAAATTAAACGAACCTCTTTAAAATACACCCACGAGTTAACATAGTTTTTAATTATTTTCCTAAGGGAAAATTTTAATATTTTCAGAGGGGATTTGTTTTGCCTAGATTATTTTCCTAACGGAAATTAAATCTCAGAGGACGGATTAATTTGAGCGAGCAAATGATTCTTTTAAATCATCCGAGAGTTGAATATTTCGAAGAGGATTTAAAATCTTCTAAGGCAAATATCTTGAAAGTTGATGATTTAAATGGCAGGTGTTTTAACAAGTTGGAAATAATTTTAAATCTCCCATGGATTTTTTGAGTTGAATTTAATTAAACTTTGCGAGAAATTTAAAATGGAATTTTCAAATCAAGTCAAGTGATTTTCTCAAGAGTTGTTTAATTACTGGGAGTTAATTGGCAGACTAGAGGGAAAAAATTCGAATTTTGCAAAGAAAGGATCTTCATTAATGGCAACTGCCATGATGACTGGCCGACGACTAGCCCACTACTGCGCCTGAAATAGAAGATTCTAAGTGGAGAGAGTGGTGAATTGATGAAGGTGCTAAAAATAACTCCAACACTACTTGGTAGGATTCTTCATGAAGAATTATTTAAGCAACCTCATTTCTCATTTCTTCTCACATTTCGAAGTTGAGAGTTGCTGAAGTAAGAAATTTCTTGAGAGATTGAAATATTTTCGAAGCTGCTGAAAGTGAGGTTGAGTTTTTATTTTCTAAGTACGAAGTTGCTGGAGAATTTGTTTCTCGAATTGCTAGAGAATATATTTTCAAAGAGCTGGGAGTGTGTTGCTGCAAATTTTGAAATTGTATGCTGGAGTTGCTGGAGATTTTATTTTCAAACTGCTAAGAGTTGAAGTTGCTGCAGATTTTCGAAGTTGCAGAGATTTTCTTATTTGCTGATGGTCTTATTCTCGGAGTGCTGAAGAAGTCATTTTCGAAGTGGCATAAGAGTTCTTGAAGTTGCTAAGGATTTTATATTCGAACTGCTGAAAGTTGATTGCTGTTGGAGTTGAGAAGAAATTTGAAATTCCATACTACAGTGATCTCTTTATTCTTCTAATTGCTGAAGTTGATAGGCTGAAGTCAAGGATTCAAATTATTTATGCTGAAGAAGTTATTCACATTGCTGAAAGTTATTAGTTTGCTGCGATTTTTCTTCACTAGTTAGAAGTGCAGTTGCTGAGAGTTTTCTCTAAGCTCAGAGATTTTATATAGTTTGAGGTTTGGAGTTAGAAATTTATGCTGAGGAATTTTATTTTCAAAGCTAACTCCGTACTCGCAGCCATCTCGGGAATTGTTTTATTTTATTAAAAATCTACAGTCTAACTTATTATTCTATTTTATTTTTGCAGATGGCTGGAGCAAAGGATGTTGCAGGAACAAGCAGAGCTGCAAATACTCAAGCAGGCAAGGCAAGCTCATCCCGACAAGCAATGATCAAAAGGCTCGCCAAGCCATTTCTTCCGAAGATAGCAATTATTTCAAAGTTGGCGGGATTAAATGACACCAACCTTGGTTCATTTAATCTGGGTGCACTCAAATCAAGGATGTACGGATTGGGAGGTCACCAACCATCAGTCACGGCACACAATATTATGAAGAGTGGGATCTACGTAGCTGTTGGTTTTCCACCAGCAATACAGTGTCCGGAATTAATCATGGAGTGTGCAAATTGCTACAAGCCGGAACGCAGAACCATTGTCTCTCCAGATGGAAAATTATTTGCCAACTTCACGCCAGATGCTATTGGGGAGGCATTTGGGATTCCTACTTCTGAGAGGATGCTATACAGAACAAAGGAAAGGGCAGATAAAATGTACTCCTCCTCCTTTGAAAGGGTTGCTGCAGTCATCAACAGAGTCTGGATGCAAAGGCCAAAACCACCCCGCACCAAGCTCTCGAAGCAGATAATCACCGAAGATGTGAAACAAGAATATTGTGATTTGATAATGATGCTTAGTCAAGTAAATGGGAGTGCGCAAGCCTACATCTTCGAGAATTAGATGTTCTACTTCATCGAAATCATATTGGAAGGAAAGGAGTGTGTTGATTGGGCTAGGATGATTAGCGACAACATTGATGAACAGTTCAGGAGCCTGAGAAGGATGAAGACTTTTTACATGAGCTCGTACGTAATGTATATGCTAGCAAGGATGACCAAGTACCGAGGGATCATGTACAAAGAGCCAATCGGCTGTGCCCCTGACCAGTTCAAAATCCATGAGGCCTACACACAATTACATTTGACTAACCCTGCCAGCTACAAGCGGGCAAATGATGCATTCACAATGCATATTGCAAAGACTCTTCAACAGAGAACGCAGCAAAGAAGATCGAAGGAAGCACAGGCGTTGATCGAAGAATATGGATATTGGCTCATCCAATTTTCAAAATTCACATACATTAGGCTGTAGAGGTTCACCTCGTATCCATACCGGTTGCCGAGGTACCCCACCGATCACATAGTAATGCTAGAAGTATCTAGGCAACTCATTGCCTACGATAAAATCCAGAAGAAAAAGAGGAAGAAGGCACTGGATTTTTCCATTGCCATAGGGAATTCCACTGAGGTATGCGCCTCCTTGCAGGCAGCTCGAGAGGCAGAGGATGAGCTACAATTCTTTCATCTCTCATATCACACAGGCAGGCAGGATTTCGATCCTTACGGAAACATCTGAGTGGTGCAGAATGTTGAGTACAGGCACAAGGCTCACATAGAGGATTTTTGGGCAAATGCAGTGGATGAGGCTGAAATAAGAAGAAGGATGTTCACTAGACTCCCTCTCAAGTTAATCAGGGAGTGTGAAGTCATTCCAGTTCCCGACCAGGTGGAAGAGGATGTAAATGTTATACAGCTTGACTATGAGTCAGTCAGGGATACTCCGATCCCACCACCTGATTGGTCCGAGCCAGAAATCATGGACTTAGACACGCTCTCTATTCTGGTGATGACTTTCACAAGGGCTTGGGTCGATAGGCATGTAGGCAGACTCAAAAGCAGAACAATTACTCTTACTTGTGACTTGATGGGTGATCAAAGGCCGCTATCGGTGAGAAGGGGAAAACAAGTTGCCCAAGCACTGGAAGCACAAGATGAGGTGTCGACCCAACCAATACCTTTGAGGATGGAGCAAGCATCACCCGCACGATCGCAAACTCAGTCTTCGAGTTTGAGGGAAATTTCGCTATTTGCTGATCAGAGAGCAAAATTGAATGAAGAGCGGGAACTTGAGGAAGTTGATCAGCCCAATGTCCGAAAGTCAGACAGTTTAAGTGTTAGTGCATCCAGGGGTGGCCAACATGAAGAGGAGGAGGAAACAGTGGTCGATACCCATTTCTAGCAGATGTTGGACATGGCATTGGAAGAGGAAGAAAACACAGAGCAAGGGACCCAAGGGTCCAGAGATACTCAGCTTGTGGAGACTAATGAGCCCAAGCAGAACAGTGTAGGAAGAGAGGAAGTATACGAGGTGGAGGCAACAGAGGATCAGCCCCTCATCACTTGCAATCCACAGTAGACGGTGCTGGATTAGCTTACGGATAGAATGAGAAGAGACCCTAAGGATGATACAGATCCAGCATTGAGATGGAAGAGTTCCTCAGAAGGATTAGTGCACCACCGAAGAAGAAGAGAGCCAGGAAGTTTTTAAAGATTTCAACTGATGAGTCGGGCTCTCGCACACTTCAGGTTGCTGTCCCAAGGGAGGAGTGTGATCGAGCCGAGGAGAGGCCTGAGAATTATGTGATCACCACTGTAGAGTTGGGTCATCCTACAAGAGCCCAAATTGTTGAGGAGTTCGATAACTCCTATTAGGCGCTGAGAGACCAGTTGCTCCGCACGGAGGGGAAGTATAAGAAGTTAAAGAAGGAGCACAAGACCTTGATAGGATATGTGCAGAGTCTGGCACGTCCAGGTGAACAGGAAAACCCAGCAGTAGAACTCCCACCAGAGATTCCGAGGGAGTCAGTTATTGGCTTAGAAGACTTAAAGATGGAAACGGAAGCGGACAAATGGGTTAGCCATGTTCGGGCTGAGACAGAGAAATTCATGGAGGACCTCGCCAATGCTTATCAACAGGCCTCAAATATTTTGGTGCGAATAGACATGGTGGATCAAGCTTGGGGCGATATCCGCATCTATCAGACTAAGACTGTTCTTTGTCTGGGGGCTTTGATGCATATACCTCTAGAGACCCTGGTTGATGGAGGTGTAATTCAGGAGGGTGACAGGTATGATTTCACCAGTTGGTACTCCTCGGTGGTCACGGGTCGTGGGTTTCACGATGCAGCAAGGGTAGATTCGGCCAGAGTTAGGAAGGCAATGGGCAACATTTTGGAGGGAGTCCTTAATACATTGGAGGCCATATTTGCTAGAAGGCTGGCTCTGGAGGAAATAACTGCTGATGGCTTGAGGGACAAACTGGATCCTTTCTTCTCAGCTGCGAGGTCGCTTGTCCAGGATGACTTTGAGAATGTCTCCACTTTCTCCAGTATAATTCAGAATACTCAGGATGCCTTGGTGGCATGGAGAAAGTCTTACACTCGACACGGACAGATGGTAGCAGTCTTGGAATTTCAGCTCAACCATATTCCACCAATTTCAGTTCAGGAGGTTGAGGCGGTATTGGCCCGGTTGATTGAGTTCGTAGTCAGGGAACAGGACAGTGGGAACGCTCTGCTAGATGAGGATCTTCTGGAGGATGGTGATGGACATTAATTGCTCATTATGGTTCCTGCAGGGGAGTGGAGAATCTTTTGTGCATTTATTACCCACTCCCCTCACTGGCCGTTTTTAGGGAAGAAACCCTAATTAGGGCATAAGTGGCTTGATCTGAGCCCTTTATTGTAATTGAATTTGAGCCATCCACTGAAATGGGCTAGATATAAAAGGGGCATCCCTCCTCATTTGTAATCTATTAGAATTAGAATTAGATCAAGAGTTGAATCAGAGCTAGAGAGTAGAAGGCATATAGTGATTAGCTTAGAAGTTAGCTTAGATTGAGGAGGGAAGAAAACTTTCCTTTGAAAGTTTTGTAAATGGTTGTTGTGAACACTTTTCATAATACAAAGAGTTTCATTGCTTGGTGATTTCTTCTTTTGTTATGAGTAGCTAGGAAGGCCATTTCATCTTTCCAATTCAAAGTAGATAGAGTAAAATAGACTTTCATTTCATGCAAGTAGTCGTTAGCTGTGGAATGTGGCATTTAATTTGAGCAAATATTCTTTCTTCCATACCACTAGCGGGCTTGCTGACAGTAAGTTCGCCTTGCGTGGTCAACTGGAGTAATAGAACTTAACTTCAATTGTGGCTCATATGTCCATATGCATCGTTGTGACGGTATGAACATGTTGTGTTATGATTTGAACACTTTTCTCATCCTTTGAAGATTGCACCAACTTTGTCGAAGTTGTCTGAAGGGAGGCAAAGCAGAATCTGGTTCGAAGATTGTTTAGGTTGATCCCCACATTCCACTCTCTAGAAGTAGATTGTAGAATCCCTACCCCCTTTTCCTTTTTAAATCAACATTTTCGGGTTAATTTAGAAATCAAAGCATCATAGTCAAAATCTTTCATCTGCTTCACTTAGCTGAACAATTACGTAAGTCCCCTTGGAACACCCAGCATATTCACATCAACTAACTGAGTCTATTCGTGATAAAAGGAACCTTGGAGTTGAATGCATGAACTTTCACACAATCTTAGCATGTGGAATACTTTGATCAAGAGAGAATAGAGTGACCGTTGGACATTTTATTCTGTGTTGGTGTTGTCATAAAACACACGTCAACAGGTTGATGAGCTTACTCTTGAGCTTGAATCAACAAATGCCATGCTGGAAGATACTCAAGTGGCATTAATGGAGGTAAAGAGGCAGTTAGTTGGTTTAAAACTTTTCATAGAGCAAGAGAATGAGCAAAGAGTTGAAGAAATCAAGCAAGTAATTGGAGAGCTTGATAGTCTTCGAGAGGAGTTTGATCTTGAAGGTTTCACAAGAAAAACAGAAGTTGAGTGTGCAGATTTGGATCAACAAGATGGAAGTGAGCAAGAGGAAATGGTTGACTTCCAATTTTTTGACAATTCTCTCTTTGAAGTGGGTGTTGAAGCGACTTATGACAATCCTCTCTTCGATTTGGAAGAAGAGGCATGTGGTGAAGAGACCAAGCATGAGGTCGAATATAAACTCCAATCTATGGATGCTTTGATATCACTCCATGAGGATGTGCCATGTTTTTTGATGGGTAATCTTCCAAGGCAATTTGATAACGAATGCATAAGTGGGTTCGAGGATGAAGTCTCCACATGGGAAGTGTTGAAGTAAAAGAATTTCAGCATCTTTGACATCAAGGTGTTGATGAGACGAGTCTTGGTAGCTGCTGGTAACTTCATTACAGCAGCAAGGAGTGAAGATTTCAGATTTGCTACTCATATAGTAGGGAAGAAAGATGGACCTGAACTTGGAGTTTGCACTTTTGACAATCCATCCCTTGGGTGGAGTGATGTTTTGGTTCATACTAGTCCATTTTTGGAGTTGGGATTGAAAAAACATTTGTTTTATGCTCCATAGATGTGAATGCTTTCATGGGTTAGTTTCAGAGGTTCACTAGGGGGAAAGCCAATTTCATAAGTGTTGTAATGACCCCATCCTTGGGTAATTAAAATTTTTCTAACATTTCATTCCAAACATATAAAAGTAACAAGTAACAAAGACATTGCAATAAAATTCTTCCTTTCTTTATTGATAAATACATGCAAGTTACAATATATATTTCCACATGAATTCCATTTTTATTGTAAATATAAATCAGAGTACAAAAGTAAGACAAATTACATACATAGCTCGTAAGCTTTTGCACAAATAGTAGTAAGACGGTCCAGGTTCCCTTCCTTTCAAATCTTGGTGTATCCGTCGCCTGCGGTGGAGGAGAAACATCACTCAGGCGCTTTTCCGCCAACCACGGACTGTTAATGCGGTCCCCCGCACATCTATCATTCGATAGATGGCCCTCCCTTCGAACGAAGAGATTGGTAAAGTAACCGGCTGCGACAACCCAACTGAGCATAGTGTTGTGTCCTATACATCTAGAACTTGCTATTTCACAATCCCGAACTAGCATGATGGATCACAATGAACTGACAGTGTAGTCTCGACTATCTCACATCTAAGTGGATGTCGTACCTTCCACTACTTTGGCCAAAGTATTCTCATTCAGTACTTCGAATGAAGGTCATCTATCATATACACTACTCAGGGCCGATTTGACTTAAGGCTATCTTACACTATGCGTAGGCTAAGTCCTTCACTGGATTGTCAATCATCCCAGACTATCCTACATCAATCTAATTCAAGACAACAATTATAGGTTCAAGTCCTTCACTGGATTATCTTTCATCCCAGACCAACCTGCGACATTCTAACTTACTAGAAATAATCCAGCTTGACAAGTAATTCATTCCTTCTCTCCTGTTTCGGAAATCTTTATCCTAGGACTTCCTTAGCCTATCTCAGTTAATCCAAAACTCTAAGCTGCTTGATTAGACTTGACCCCTGTCCTCATTCCAATCCTAGCATATATTAACTAGTGCAGACATAGTCTCCTTATATGGAGTTCATTCAATAATGCAATCACGCAATATGCAAATTTCTAGATTCTAGAATGCTTTATTTACCCTTTTTACAATCCTTTATACATTTACCCTTAAAATGCATTGCTTATGAGAGTTTTAACAAGCAGAGCTATTTATCTTTATCTATTTGCAAACAACAATCACAAGACCAAGAGAATGCATCATATCAAACAAAGAGACAATAAAATAGATTCATGCCTGGTATTTGGAAGCTTCTTTTCCCAGCACTGCTCTTCTTGACACTCCTTCAGCAAACTTTCAGAATCTTAAAAAAAAAGGGCTTCTATGCAAGTTTTTCAAACTGTGGTGATCTCTCAAGTCACTTCTCACAAATTGGCTCTTCTAATAAAGCTTTTTCAACTATGGCTTCTCTTCACTCAAATTCCAAAAGGATTTAACACAATAATTTGATAAATGTTGGTAAAAGTTTACTGTATTTCTCACACTCAACATTTAGGAAATTGCAGCAACTAAGGAGAACACAGCTACTTAAAGGATTGGATATGGGAGCTCTTAAAATTGCAAGACTTAGATTGCATAATGATGATCTTAACAAAGAAAGGCTGGCATCTATTTATAGGCCCGAAATTGCAACAAATTCCACCATTCAGGGCATGTAACATGACAGAACTAACCTTTGATTAATTCAAAATGAAATGTGGCAGCTATTTGATACTTACTCAGCAAAGAGGAAGATGATTCGACCTATTTTATGAAGAACTTTTCAAACTTCACATGGCAAATTGTGAAGCATCCACGTACAGGCGTATCACTAAAAATGCCCTCAAAAATGGCGGACTGTATGAACAAATGGCGTTTGAAGTTCCCTGTTGAAAACGTCAAGGTTAATACGTAGACATTTATGGCCTCCTTCCGCCCACGCGTCCAGAATAATGGCGTTTCAACATGTGCGACCAGGTCTAAGTCATGCGAGCTGGGCGCAGGATTCATCCTTGCCATCTTCCATGGTTTTCTGGTTCTCACAGTCGCGCGATTTCTTCCCGTGAAGAAATCCGCGATTTTCAGCTTATTCAAACATTTACTTTAAATCTTTTAAAAGTCTATAGTTTCAAACATTCATATTTCCTTTAATATTTTCCAATATATTTCCAAATGGCTTTAAATTTCGAAATTCCTTTATTCCATATGGTAAATGCAATTAACTACCAAATGACTATAAAAGTCCATTTCAAATATTTCCAAGGCAAAGTCATTTTAATATATAATTTAAAATGTTATAAATACATTTAACACTATATTTAATATAAACCATTATAGTTTTATTTCACCTTTATTAAAATATATGAATATATCTATATAATATCCAAATATTAATATAGATATACCAATATATTTCATTATCGATTTAAACTATAATAACGTCTATATTAAATATATTTATAAATATATCCACATTTACATTTAAATATATCTATACATGTTTATTTCCAATTATCCAATTACGTGTATTATAGGCCAGTCAGAGCACCTTTAATATACGTAATTGCACAAACATGTATATATACATTTAACTGTAAATTCCAGGCATCAGTATAACTTATTAGTTCACATTTCACATTCAAGGTTCACAGAACAGAAGTCAGTCAATCAAGTAACACCACTCATAAAGCGTAAAGAAGTAATCATTAACTCCTAAGCCTAAGGATGACTTATCACGACCATTCAAACTGACTCAGATCCCAAAACTCTCAGTGAAGTGTGTGTATGCTCAACTTGATCAACTTTACCGGTTACTCGACCAAGCCCCTCTCCCGAGTGATGTCTCCCCTCCGCCTGGAGGAATAGTTCCTATTCCTGCATCCACAGACATACAATCTCGGCAGTTACTTGTTCATAACATCAACAGTATACAAAACATCTAAGTTAGAATATTCTCAATTCAATACTATGCATGCAACATTTATCAAGGATAACATCGATAGAAGTATCAATTAGATGAAACAATCATTTAAATAGAACTGATTCAGTTTGATAACAAAACATGTTTTATTCCTCACAACGATTCAAACATTACACTCAATTGCCCTATGCAATAGTAGCTATACAATCGGGGTGTAACAAGTGTGCACTTGGTTTTGACCCGCACTTGGAGATGTGTTGAATTCTCTTTCCGGTGTGTTGGATATTACTTTCAGTTGGGTATCCATGCTTGGGATTCTCAACATGGGTTGATGGGGCTTATTACTTGTGGAAAGAAGAACTTTTGGAGGGATAAGGATCAAATTATCAGATTTTGTGGTGCTGTCCCCTTCCTTACCAGCCACTTGAAGGTCCCATTTGTTCATCAACAAATGGATTGGAGAGAAAATTTGAGTATGGGATGGAAAGATGAACGGTTGGTTGCTCTTGGGAGTGATCCTTGGCTAAGACAAAGGCAGTTTTTTTAGACATGAGCTTGCTGGTTGGAGGCAGACCAACCACCTTTCATGGGGAGTTACTCATATTCAGGAGAGTTGGTTCATCACTTCTTGTCTAAGAAGTGGTAGTTTTCAATTGGTGATTGCTCTTGTATGTTTTCCAGCCACTTTGGAGGTTTCTGAAACAAAATTTGTTAGTTCCTTCCCAATTTTGGGTCAAGACAACGAACTTTCACATGCTTTGATTCTACATTCTAAGACTCTTGGCGTTGGAAATAGGAGAAATTTGTACAGTCCTCATGGTTGTACCATGGTAATTCAATTGAGACAAAGTAACTCCATGTGGAATGATGGGTATGAGTTCGTTGAGCTCTTGCAAAGGATTGCTTTCCTCTTTGCAAGAAGATTTGGAGGTGTCACTTTTGCACTCGTGGCTCTACTTGACACCTTGAGGAGATATGCGGAGGATTGCAGTTTTGAGTTGAGTAGTCTATATTTCCTATTGCCTAGGACTGTGATAGACAGTGGCATTGCTATTATGGATGATTCAAAGTTTTTTAGGCATTAGATGTTGCATGATATTGATTTTCGTCTTTCCAGACTTTTCAGCTTGAGTTTCATCGAGGGTAACATTTTGGAGTTACAAGGGTGGTTAGTGCAATTTTGGCACGAGGTTTTCACTGATGTGATCAGAGTGGTGCAGCATCAACATGGTGGGTCTTTACAGAGATGGACATGGGACCTTGGGATCCATCGTAGTGTTGTGCAATTTCTTGAGAACAAGCAATTTTGGGAAGGGCAGACTGTAATGTCCCCATTTTTAGCACTGCACTCTCCAGTGAATGATAGCCTATCCCCGAATGCCCGTAGGCTAGTCAATGGCAGAATTTGGGTTTCCAACTACTTGGAGGTTTCTTTTGAGGATTCAGGGGTTTGCATGTTGGAGTTTTGCAGTTTGGTCACAAGATTCTTTCTGGGTTTTCAAAGAGCTTCGCGGTGGTATGGCATGCAACTGAATCAGAAAAATTTTACGGACTTACTATTTTTAGTAAGTTACGATGGCTGCATGTTGGAGTTTTACAGTTCGGATTATGGATTCCTTCTAGGTTTTCATAGAGCTTCGTGACAGCGTGACATGCAACTGAATCGGAGAACTTTTCTGGACTTACTATTTTTAGTAAGTATGATGGCTGCTCGGATTGTGGTTAAAATGAGTTTGGAACAACTTACTATTTTTAGCAGTATGCTATTTTTAGTAAGTTTTATTTTTAGCAGAACTATTTTTAGCAGGGTCTCTGCAGTTCAATTTAGTGGCTATATCTGGCAGGTCAATTTCAGCAGTTTGGTCTCCAACACCTTTGGTGCTAATTTTGACAGTAGTTCAACAACTTGGTATTATGGCTATTTCGGTCAGGGCAGTATATTCAGTCGGTCTCTAGCATTTGAAGTGATTATTTTGGCAAGTTCGATATTTGATGAAAATGTTATTTTAAGTGAAATATTTTTACTAAGGCTTGGTGGACGCCTAAATGGAGGGATAAGTTGGTTTATTAAAAAGGGCAAATTTGATAAGGTTTTTCACTTAAGTATTTTGGACACCCTACTTGGAGAAATATTTGAAAAGCATTTCACTTTATTAATTGGGACGCCTAACATTCCTTTTATTGGCATTTTAAATAAAGTTTTATCCTTCTTATGTTTGGACGCCAAGTTATGGAGGATGAAGCTTGAAATGAAATGCAAATGTCAAAGTGAATTTGAATGTGAATCTCATGGGGGCGACCTAATTGGAGGGAAAATAAATTTGAATTCAAGGTTGGAGAAAGTTATAAATAAGAGGCCTTGCTCTCTCTTTGATTATCTTATGTCTTCAGTATTGTTATGCTGTCGGAATGGTGTCAGAGTTGCTTCGAGGGATGCATACCTCCTAGTTGGCTTAGCTTCTTGCTTGAAAGATAGCAATTAGTTTAGATTTGGCTGTTCTTAATCCTTGAGAGCAGATTGATCATATTGTAGTTGAGTTTCTTGAGTTTTTATCAGTTTTTGGAGTTGCTGGTTTAGTATAGCTGATTGTTGTTTTTGCTCATAAGTCTTAGGATGAATTTTATTTGGTTATCAGTATTTGACAAATGAGTTTTGCAAACCTGGGCGCCCCTCTCTATTCATTTTCAGATTTTATTATCAGGTGTGCGAATTTTAAGAAGAAATCACCCATCTTGGGGGTTTTATCATGCTGGAGGTGCTTTGGAATGCGTGCAAAAATAAATCATGAGTTTTGGTTGCAGTCTGTTGCTTGGGGTTTGGGCGCCTACTTGCTAGTGATCATTTGGTTTTGGTTTGGTGTCATTTGAGTTGATTTTGAGCAAGTTACTTGCATTTTAGTGGTTTGTTGAGTTGTTGGTCTGTGCCTTTTAGTTACTGGTCTGTCAAAAATCAGATTGTAGAAGTTGTCCTTGGAGTTAGAATTTTAGTGTGGATGAGTCATTTGAGGATAGGAGAGACATATTCTATGATTGCAGCATTGTGTTCTTAAAAACTTTGTATTGGCAGGAGTTCTATCATTTTGTAACGATGAACAGTAGTACTGTCAGCTATCTCATTATCTTGCTTATTTCACTGCTTTCCCATGCTTGTGGAAGAGACTGGTCATGCTCAGTCTATATTGTATTGCATTTGCATATTGTTGATCGGCTGAGCTATCAACACACTCCCGCTAAATAAGTGGTCGAGTTGCATATTTACTTTCAGCATTGTACTTCTCTTTCCAATCCTCCCTTTGAATAAGTGGTTGAGTTGATTGTTACTTTCAGCAATGTAATTTCTATCTTTTCAATTCTCCCACTGAATAAGTGGTTGAGTTGATTGTTACTTTCAACAATGTAAATTCCATCTCCAGTCCTCCCACTGAATAAGTGGTTGAGTTGATTGTATCTTCTTCCTATTACTCTTCCAGCAGTTTGAGTTATGCTAACGATCCCCTTTCGAGTATGCTCTCGACCTTGCTTGCAATGGGATCTAGGTTGATCAGAGGAAAGGGTTCCCTTCAGGTGGATTGAAATTTTATTAACGTTAACGGGTGAATTTAGTTGTGAAAAATTGAAAAAAGTTGCCCGGTATATTTCAGCTTTTAGATGTTGAGCTAGTGTAAACACGGGTGTTGTAAAATTTTCAGGATTCACTTTAAGAGAGTACTGACGGGGATCTTCTTCTTCTTCTATATTAGGTTCAATTTCAAAGTATCCCGTTGCGGAGTCACCATCGAAGTTGTCCGACTGTAGCAAAACAACATTTGAACTTGGAGTTGGTACAAAGTGCTAAGATTAAATCACTCTCAGATTATTTCGAGAATATCGAACTTGATAGATATGAAGTTAAGTCAAATCACTATTGTAAAATACTGATTAAGAATTTGCAAGTCTGAGTTTCTTGATGGTATACGAGTTTCAAGTGCAGAACATTAATTGATTTTGATGTTCTTCTTGAGAATCAGATCTGCTAAATATACATAGATAGGGAGACACGTCCGCTCATGGGACGTGTCTTATTCATAGAGTCCCTTCGTCTAAGATAACCGAATGTTAATCGGTTTATTAACAACCATTTAAGGATGTTAGATCTATATATATAAATGCCATTGAATGTATACGTTTAGATATCATTTAATTCGATCTGAATATATAATTTATATTCTCTCAATGCAGATCAAAGAACTATACTTGATGTTAGCGATTTCGATATAAATAATGATGATGAATAAATTCAATCATTATTTATATCTGACCGAAGCTATTTTATTCAACACTCCCTCTTAGCTAGGGAAGATAACTTCAATCAAGTATAAAGTGATATTTTCTTACTCGTGATATCAGAAGCTATGGTATATTAAAAGTGTATAGTCACATGACATTCTTCATAACACATCTTCATTATGGTATGTGCACTGACATCAAGTCACATGATGTCTACCATAATAAATCATGGTATATCCACGGATATATATACATATCCACCATGAATAAGGATTATAATGATCTTCAAATTAATATCAAGTCTCATGATATCTATCAAAATGTCCACAAGATACTATCATGACATATCCACAAATATCAAGTCACATGATATCTATCATGATAGTGCAACTAATCATTGTAGAGTCGTCACTTTACAACGTCAAATACAAGTGTCCATTATCAGAAATATCGTCACCTTTCAATAATGTACACAGGTGGAGAGAGAGGGCCCATAAAGTCATGGAGTCACACACATGACAAAAGAGTTTACACATTAAAGATCTTTTAAATACATTAGTACAAAATGAACAATTTGAATCTCAATCTCAATAACAATTTACATTTCAACCATACCAAGTTTCTTCCTAAAGTGTTCAACTTTAACTCTAGAGAGAGGCTTGGTGATAATGATTGTTGTTTGATCATTTGTACTAATATACTCCAACTGGATCACATTCCTTTCTACCATGTCTCTCACATAGTGGTAAGGGATCTCTATATGCTTAGATCTATCATGGAATACTCGATTTACTGAAAGATTAATGCAACTCTGATTATCACAGTGGATAATAGTAGGATTCAGGGGCTCACCAAATAATCCCACAAGCAGTTTCTAGAGCCATACTGCTTCTCTTGCTCCCATAGAGGCTGCAATATATTCAAGTTTTGTTGAGCTTTGAGCCACTGAAGACTGTTTCCTGCTGATCCAAGAGATCATAGCCGGTCCTAAACTGAAGCAACATCCTGATGTGCTTTTCCGATCGGTTACACTTCTAGCACAATTTGAATCAGAGTATCCATGTAAATCTAGTTCGACATTCCTATATTTAAGACCATATCCAATAGTACCTTGAAGGTATCTCAATATGTGCTTCACATCAACAAGGTGAATTTTCTTTGGCTCACACATGAACTAGCTTAGGGCATTCACTGCATAGCAAATATCTGGTCTAGTGTTAACCAAGTACATTAATGATCCAATTATCTATCTATAGAGAGTAGGATATGCAAATTTTGATTCTTTTGCTGCTTCTTTCAATTTGTGTAAGTTGGTTTCCATAGTTGTAGACATGGGTCTACAGTCTAACATCCCAAATCTCTTCAGGATATCAATAGTGTACTTTCCTTGATTTAGGATGATGCCATCTGATTTCTGCCAGACTTCTAACCCCAGGAAGTAATGTAAAATGCCCAAGTCTTTCATGTCAAATTCTGAAGTCAAGTCCTTTTTACCTTGAGCAATAAGGTGATCTTCTCCTGTTATTAGCAGGTCATCAACATATAAAATTATTATTAGCATATCACCTTTAATTACCTTAAAATACAGATTTGGATCTGCATCATTCTTGGAAAATTCTAGTCCCAAAAGATAGCTGTCAATTCTTTCATACCAGGCCCTGGGAGCTTGTTTAAGTCCATATAGAGCTTTCTTCAATCTGCATACATGTGAGTTAGTTTTATGTATCACAAAACCTTCAGGTTGCTCTAGATAGACTTCTTCTTCAATGGTCCCAATTCAGGAAGGCAGTTTTCACATCCATTTGATGGATCTTCCAGCCTTTAGCTGCTGCAATAGCTATTACTACTCTCACAGAGGTGTACCAAGCAACAGGTGCAAATGTCTCTTCATAATCAATACCTTCCTTTTATGAGAAACCTCTGGCCACAAAATGTGCCTTGTATTTTTCTATACTGCCATCAGCAACATATTTGATTTTGAAAGAGACAACAGATTTCTCTTTTGATCTAGGTATTGTTGTGACCTTTTCACACATCACCCCATCCAAGATGGGGACCCCCTAATTTTTGCTCCATTCTGGTCTTTTGGCTTTGGTTCTCTCTGTCTTTGATTTTTTGTCCTTCTGGGGATGTCCCGTCATTTGACCTAGGTTGAAATGATTGCCAAGTCTACAAAATTAGGGTTTCTATCCTTCAAGCTTGTTTGAGGTCTATTGTACCCCAAAATTAAATTTTTTGCTACACTTAGGCATTTTGAAGAAATGACTCAAGATACTGTTAAATCTGTCAAAAAGGTCAGAATTGGGGTTTTGCATGTCTTGCATGGGGGTCAAAAACTTGAAATTTTCAAAATCTGACAATCTGGGTCGGTTCAAAAAGATCAAACCTACAATACCCAGATCTCAGTTTTTCATCCCTAAATTTTAGGAAAATTTCTATTTTTAGCAGTTTTCTAAAACTAGAAACTTATTTTGGGGTTTTCTGGGTTTCTTTTGAAATGGATACTTGCAAAATTTTCTAAAAACAAAAAATTTCTAAAAATAGAAAGTCTGGCTTCTAGGGTTAAGACTAATTTTGATTGGCTTAAAATACTTCTTCATCAGGCTGGTGCAGTCAGAATCACAAAAAGATCAGTTTTACCCTACTGGGTCTATTCTGCTTTTTCAGAAGCTTCTTCTGGAGAATCAAGGTCATCAATGGAGGTCAGTTAGATGTCAGGTGTCAGAATCAAATGTTCAAGCATCAAGCAAAGGCTGTCAACGATGAACGTGCAAAAAAAATAGAGAAAGGAGAGAAGAATTTGAAAAAGTTGAAAAATGCAAAAATTTGTCTAACCCTAGTGAATCCAGGTGCCTAAAGTCAAGAAGGGCGCCCAAAACTTCATACCTTAGAAAATTTTCCGTTCCGACAATCAAAGACAAGGAAGGCACGTCAAACGAGGCAAAATTTGAAATTTACATAAAAATGGCTAAGTCTGCCAGCCATGGGCACCCCTGAAGAGAATAGGCGCCCAGTTTTTCAAGGTACCACGTGATGGAATCAGGATTGGCTCTCCTAGGCAACATTGTTCAGTTTCAGGCCAGCTTCGCAGCGAATCAGTTAGCCCGAGCATCCGATCAACCAGTCAACCAGAATCTCAGATCAAACAGAGGTCACCGAGAGGTGTTTTAGAACTCTGAAGTGAAAAAGGATGAAAATATTCTAACACTGGTAGACATGGGCGCCCCTGGAGAAGAAGGGCGCCCAAGATTTTAAGAGGTTTAATTATAGAATTTGCTGAAGGCATCTCCAACATGACTTCGTCAAACTTGATCAAGCAGTCCAATGCAATCATCAGCATGTCCGTCAGAGGAGGCAATCATCAAATGTCGTAACGCAAACAGAGGAGGAAAAGTGAGAGAAAAGACAGTTGAAAGCAAAGTTTGAAGATCAGTTAAAAAAAACTTTGGAAGCTATGGGCACCATACTTCAAGAAGGGCGCCTAGGGTTTTGAGCCATCAGAAGTCAATTTTCGGCAATGAGGTATCCAAAGACCCCTTCCAGAATCATCTCAACTATCCTGTGAATCCGTCAGCTAGTCAGTCTGATCAACACAACGCCCAGAATCGTGGATTCATCTGAAGGTCAAAAGACAAGCATAAATTTGAATATCTTGAAAATGGCTAACTTTGGAGAAAATGGGCGCCCTTTTGAAGGATAGGCACCTGACATTTCGAAGGGTCAAATGAAGTTTTTAGCAGATGGCGTCTCCAAAATCACATTGTCAGATTCGACCAGGCTCCGTAATGGAATGTTTAGCTCGTTCATCAGATCAATCTAGAAGCCGAAAATCAGAGTCAAACTAGGGTTGAAAATTGAACAAAAGTTGAAAACGGTGAAAAGTTGGCTAAGTCTGGAAAAAAGGATGGCATACCTCAAAAAAGGCGCCCAACTTCCAATGCCTTAGTCAAATTTTTGGAAATTTCAAAAATTGAAGTTGAAGACAAAAGTCTAAGTTCATTGCACAATCTTGAATAAGGGTTTTAAGAATTAGGGTTTGAGAAGCTGTTTCACAAAGCAAAAAGTTATTTAAGGCACCTCTGTGTTTCATTATTCATTATTTTCTTGCAAGTGGTCTTCAAGGAGAAACAGAGCAGCAACTTCAAAACTTTAATTTTCAAAGATTCAAGAGTTTAACTTGTTGTTTTTTCATAATATTTTTAGATCAGCACTCAAGAAGGCTTGCTTTTTCATATTTTTCATCCAGAACATCAAATCTTTGAAGAAGGAGGCCATTACTTGCAATTCTCAGCAAGCTGGTTCATACTAGTTTGATCTTTTGGATAATTTTTGAAGGATTTTCTCAAGGTTGCAGCAGCTGCTTTTTATTTTGCATGTCAGAGAAAACTTCAAAATTTACAACTTCCAATCTTCTGGGTCTATCTCAAATCTTCTTCTGGACAAAACCCATATCACAGCTTTTTCAAAGAAACTTCAAGTGGCTGCTTTTTCAATAAAATTTTGAGGTTTTTCAGAATCTAATCATCTAGGTTCATCCAGAATGTGCTCATGAACAATACCCAGATGCCAACTTTTTCTGCTTTTTTCAGAGAAAATTAGGGTTTGCTGCTTTTTTAGTCTCCATTCAGAATTCTCAAAAACGGACGATCTGGGTTTGCTTGTAACAAGATTCTAAACAAAACCCACGTCTCGAAAAAATTTCCAAAAAAATTCATCCGTTTGGTGAAGAAAATCAGCAATTTATTTTTAGGGTTTGTGCTGAGCTTGTCCGAGCATAGTCAAGTTTACAGTCAATCTTCAAGTTTTTCAGCATGGAGTACACTCCTATCGAATTCAGAGCGAAACAAGTGTTGTATCATAATTATCTGAGCGGATGATGTTGGGAAGTGCTTATCAGTATCATCATGGACATAAAATGTCATCATCTCTGTTAAAGAACATGCAGAGGGAGTAGTATGAGCGAAAGGACAAATGTCAGAAAAAGTTGTGCAAAACTCTTTTGTGGGAGAATCAAGAGATGTGTCAAATGCACAAAAGTTGCAGAGCTGCCAAGTTATCAATCAGTAAGTCATCTTTCAAGAATAGAATTCACAAAGAAGTTGAAGATTTCAAAGATTCTCTAAGTTTGATTGCAAAAGAGGTGAAGATCCTGGAAAAACGGATATGGCTATAGATAGTATCAACACTCCTGATAAAGAGGCAGTTTCCTACTTTTTGGTGGATGTGAGAGAGATTTAAAGCGACAATCTTCTAGAAGCTTTCTCCAAGCTTTCTTTCCATTCTTATATCACGCTTTCTTTCTATTCTTGTCACAATTCTTATCCATTCTTTGAAGAAGGAAAACAAATGTAATGAGTTGGCATTTCCTTTTTTACATGCTTTCTTAGGTTTTAGATGTTTATCTTTTCTAGATTTAGAAATAAAGCTTGCATGTTGGCAAGCAGTAGTTGTAAAAGCAAGGAGATTTTAGGGTTCCCTACTCCTCTGCTTAGTTATAAATAAGAGCAGTGTTTGCTCATTTTAGTTTAACAGTGCTTGTGATAACAAGACATAAGTGTCTTTAGTACCTTCTCTTTGTTATTCAATATTGTTCACTTTGTGTAAAGAGAAAGTTTGCATGCCTCTTTAGCTGCAAATACTTGTTTAGTGCATGTGTTGTGTTGATTATAATTAGGTTTGATTGCATGTTGCTACAACTTGCTGTCCCGAAGTTGTAATTCTTGTTCCAGAAACTTGAGTAAATAAAATCCTGAGCGTGCTTTGTCTGCCCCGATATAAATATCTCAAATTTCAGTCTATTTGTTTTGTGTTAGAAGTATGAGTAAATAAAATCTTGAGCGTGCTTTGTCTGCCTTGAAATAAAAGTCTTGTATTTCCGTAATGCTTTTATGATCTCTTTTTCATCTTGCCTTAAAACGTATGCTGAAGAATAGCTTATTTAAGTATCTATGTCAGAAATCAAACTCGTCCATTTCTAAACTCTCTTGCTCTGCATTTACTTGAGAGGGTAGAAATGTTTTAAGCGTAGGTTAAGTTGTAGCTGTCTAGTTTCATTAAAGGGAAAAGCTCAGCCGCAACATCTAGTGTTCTATAACCTTGTGTTCTCGTAGCTGAACCAAAAAGATAGGCATATTTAAGTTTAGATTACTTTCTTTATGCAACTCAGCAAAAGAGGGAGCTTCCCCTCCTAATTCGAAGAGCAATTTACTGCACATAGCTGTCCGTTTCCAGAACGCATTCTAGAGGTGTGATTTGAAATGCAAACAAGGTCAAATAGAGTTATCAAGGTAAAATCTGAGTGCAGCAGTACAGTCAGAAGGCCCAAGATAGGATCCCACTAAAATCTTACTAAAATTTGACAACTTACTATTTTTAGTAAGTACCTAATTTGAGGTCTTTTCCTTAGGATTTTGGGATTCTATCTACTTCAGCACACCTAGGCAACTTCAGGGTGCCTACACATGAAATTTGAACAGATTCAAACAACTGGCTATTTTTAGTAGTTCAGACTTCGGAGGCTATTTTTAGGGTTTAAACATATGATTCTCCAATACATGACTAGAGAATGGATCTGGGTTTTCCAAGACCTTCGCGATGGTATAACATGCAAATCGAGATGGTGACTTCCAACGGTACAGCCTTCAAAGGCTATTTTTAGGGCTTGCATGCAGTGATTTTCAGTGCATGTCCGGATATTCCATATGGGTTTTGCGAGAGCTTCGCAGTGATATGACATGCAGACGGAATGAGTCAGTTTTTAGGGACTTACTATTTTTAGCCAATGCCTGCATGTGGACCAGTTTTCTAGGTTTTTTTGGGTTTTTGAGACCCCACGAGCACTGTGACATGCAAACTCATCCGACATCAGATTAACCAATTTCCGGACATTTACTATAAATAGCTTCGGTCCAGCAGCAGCCCAACAGTTCAGTCCAGCAAGTAGAATGACAGACAGCAGAAATCAAGGGAAGCAGAAGCAATCCGAAGCGCATGCAAGTCAGATTAGGGTTTTCGCTGCTATGTCTAAAAATAGATGGAACAAAATGCAGAGATGTCAAAGCGAAGCACACCACTAGGATCAGCATCCTTCAGGTTGCCTACGGGCAAAATTTGAGCACGATCTGAATACTTACTATTTTTAGTAAGTCATCTCATGGCTATAAATAGCACGTCTGTGCTAGAGGCAAGTGTGAACAGGTCACTTACAGCATCAAAGACAATTGGAGCGAACTTCAAGTCAAGCAGAGGTACAAAAATTGATCAATTTTATGGTTTGCTAAAAATAGCATACCAGGGCAGGCAGAAGGTATAAACAAGGTGGCAAATTCAGTGGAGGCACAGCCACGCCTGCTCCAGCTCAGAACAGATGAAATGCATAAAAACCCCAATTTACTAAAAATAGAAAGCCAAGGCATGGCTAGGGCGTTGGAAATTCATGAGTAATAAATGGCATGAAGACACATGAAAGGCGCCCAGAAGGGGTGAGGAGGTAAAAAAAAATACTCTAAGTGTGGGCGGAATTCCTTCACCCTATGTTAAATGCACCCAAGGTGGAGAAGGCAAGAAGGAAAACGCTAAGGCAAATAAGTTCCTTCATACATAGTGAAATGCGCCCTCATATGGAAGTCTACATGGTGAAATGCGCCCAAGGGAGATGAAAGGTCATCAAAGGCATGGAAAACTCCTCCTACCCATGGCAAATGCACCCAAGGTGGCCACATGAGGTAAAACGTTGGAGGGTAAGAGGTAAAATGCGCTAAGGCAAGGAAAATTCCTCTTCATACCCCTATTTGCGCCCACATGTGGAAGTTGACTAGGCTAAATGCACCCAAGAATGGAAGTAGCATGGGTGATTTGCGCCCAAGACAACAGGCATGTAAAACACGCCAAGGGAAAGAAAGCCTAGAGATGGAAAATACTCTAAGTGTGGGCGGAATTCCTTCTACCCCCCCTAAATGCACCCAAAAGTGGAAGTTGGCTACCTCAAATGCGCCCAAAAGTGGAAATTGGCTACCTCAAATGCGTCCAAGAGTGGAAATTGACTAGGAGAAATGCGCCAGGAAATTCTTTCACCACATGTGATATGCACCCTTGCTTGTGAGATGAAAAGGGTAAAGTGTTAACTTCTAGGCATGAAATACCCAAGGGGTAAAGGCAAAGGTTGATGCATGAGGAGAAATGCGCCCTTCATGGGTAATTTAAATATGAATTTTTCCTAGGAATTTTTCCTAAGGCAAAAATTGCTAAGGCGTGAAGATGATAAAATGGAAGTTCACACCCACAAATGCACCCCACATGGGTGATTTAAAATTTTAATTATTTTCTAAGGGTGAGAAATACGCCTAAGGCAGGGATGAAGTTGGAAATTTTCAAGAACGAGTGTGAAGTATGCTCAGAGCCAGTTAGGATTTCTTCTAGTAAAATCACATGAGGTGCCAAGGCAGAGAAAATTGAAGATTGCAGGTGCGGAAGACGTCCGGAGTGAAAATGAATGGACCTTAGCAATTTTATTATTTCTTCAAAGTAATAATAATTAAATGTACCCCTTCATCCGGATACACATGGAAACAGCGAGTTCCGAAGGGAATTTTCTTCTGGGTATTGAACGTTTGCAATTCAGAGATGATTTAAACTTACTCCACACCTCACTCATGTCATTTTAACAGAGAATTTTTCCTGGTGCCTGTTTTCATAGTTTCCTAAGGAAAATTCAAGAAATTTCTCTAAGGCAAATGAGGAAAATATGACTTCACGAAGTGTTCTGCTTGAGAATTGAAACTGGATAAGTTTACCGAAGCAAGCATGAAACAAAATAACTTAGCCAGATAAATTTAAAATTGTTCAAAGAGGTGATTGATTTAATATTTTAAAGAAGCAAATATGATGAAGCAGGCCTTTGCAGGAGTGATGAAATTTCGAAGTTCTAGAAGCTCAAGATTTCGATACTCCGGATGACAAGTGTTGCAACTGGCCAAAGGGGGGAAAATGGAATTCAAAAATTTGCTAAGTATAGCCTCTATTGGATTTTGACCTGGCTATAAGATTTTGAGTCCTTTTCTTTCTTCTCATAGATTGCTAAGTGCAAAACATTCTCTGAGGCTGAAGTACGCATTTGTAAAGAAAACTCTCGAGTTGCTGAGGAGTTCGAAATTGCAAGCAAAGATCTCAAAATTGCTGAATGCTGAAATACGAATTCACAAGACTACTGTGAAGTACGAATTTAAGAGGAGCAAATAAGTTGTTGAAAGTGCAAAGTTAGGAAGAAAATGCGAACTTGAGAAAGAAGTTTCAAATCTGCTGAGGGCGAATTGTTGCAAGCAAACATTTCCAAGCATCTGACATTGTGTTGCTGCAAGTAGAGAAACTTCTAAAACAGTTGAAGTAAATAGTTGAGGTTTGCAGCTAAATGTGGCAAAGTGTTGCAGCCGTTTTATTTAAAAATCTGCTGGCACCCTCAAAAGTGATGTTTTAGTGTTATAGAATCTTGTTTTCTAACGACTTTTGTTCTTTGCAGAATGGCTGAATCAAGCAGGAGAGTTGTAGGCAGAGGGAACCACGCTGAATCCGCAAAGGCAAACACATCAAGACAAGCAGTGATTAAGAAATTGAGCAAGTCCTTCTTGCCATAATCAAAATTTTCTTCAAGGTTGGGCAAGTTGGCTGACACAAACTTGGGCTCGTTCAACTTGGAGGCATTCAGGAGGAGGATAATGGGGACTGGAGGTCATCACCCATCAATCACTTCCCATAATATCGTAAGGAGCGGATTGTATGCAACTGCCAGTTTTCCTCCAGCCATTCGATGTCCAGAGCTAATCATGGAATGCACCAACTACTACAACACAGAGCAGAGGACTGTCATTTCGCCAGATGGCAAGATACTGGCCAAACTTACACCAGAAGCAATTGGAGAAGCATTCGAAATTCCAGTCCATGAGAAGATGATTTATAAAACAAGGGAGAGGGTTGAAAAGATGTACTCATCCATGTTTGACCGGTGTGCTGATTTGATAAATACTAGGTGGATGAACAAGCCCAAGCCAACTCGTACAAAATTGCCCAAACAAAAAATCTCAAAGGATTTGAGGCAAGAGTTTGGTGATCTGATAATGATGAGCAGAGTCGGAGGATGCTCTCAAGCGTTCATCTTTGAACCTTGGATGTTTTATTATGTCAACCTGGTGCTGGAAGGCAAAGATTACGTGGATTGGGCACTCATGATCAGTGACAACATACACGAGCAGCTCCGTCGTGTGAGGAGAACAAAAACATTTTACATTCGCTCTTACATTGTCTACATGCTGGCCCGAATGACGAAGTATAGGGGAATCTTGTATAAGGAACCAATCGGGTGTGGCTCCCATCAATTCAAAATTCATGAAGCTTGTCTGCAGTTGCATTTAACAAGCACCACCAACTACAAAAGGGTCAATGACGCCTTCACCATGCACATCACAAGGACCTTGCAGCAAAGGACCCATCACAAAATATCTAGGGAAGCACAGGAGCTGATTGAGAAGTTCAGGTGTTGGTTTATCCAATTTCTGAAGTTCACCTACATAAGGGTGCAAGGATTTTCTTCTTATCCTTATAGACTACCCCGGTATCCCACAAACAGAATAGTGATGCTGGAAATATCTAGGCAACTTATTGCCTATGATAAGATTCAAAAGAAGAAGAAGAAGGGTGGACTTGGATTCCCTATCACCATGGGGAATTCAGATGAAATCTGCCTATCACTACAAGCAGTAGGGAGGCAGAGAATGAGCTCCAATTCTTCCACCTTTCCTAGCACACCAACAGGCATCACTACAATCCCCACAGGAACATCAGATGGATATTGTCAGAAGAGTTCAGGCACAAGGCACAAATTGAAGACTTTTGGGCGAGTGCAGTGGATGAGATCGAGATTAGGAGGAGGATGTTTTCTCGGATACCGTTGGTGATGATCAGGGAATGCGAGATTGTCCCAATGCCAGATCAAATTGAAGAAGACATAAATGTTGTACAGGCTGATTATGAGACAGTGAGGGATACGCCTCTACCACTCCTAGATTGGTCAGAGCCAGAGATTACCGACTTGGATATGCTCTGTATCCTAGTCTTAACATTCACACAGAGTTGGGTAGAGAGGCATGTCAGCCGACTTAAGGGAAGATCAATCCCCCTTACATATAATTTGATGGGAGACCATAGGTCGCCAGCAACTAGACAAAGAAGGCAGGTTGATCAAACTCCAAAGCCAAGAGGAAAGGAGCCAGTTCAACCTGAGCCTTTGAGAGTTGAGGAATCCTCGGATACACCATCTCGGGCACATTCTTCAAGTATGGAGGAAGTATCATTGTTTGCTAATCAAAGGGAAAGATTGCAGGCAGAATAGGTTGTGCAAGTGGCAAGTCAGCCACCTCGTAGAGAGTCAGTGGGCCAGAGCATCAACATGCCCTGGGAAGAAAATCAGCAAGATTCGGATGAGGGGACGGCCTCTGATACTCAGCTTCAGCAGGAGATTGAGGCAGCTCTCGAGGATGATGCTACTTCAGATCAGGATGCCCATAGCTCAGGAGATACGAAGCCAATCGATAATGATGTAAGAACTCGACTAGTTCTCTGCTTCTATACTATTTTGCTACTGAATGCACTATCTCAATTTGTTTTGGTGTTTTGAATAGATATATCATTTTTTTTGTGTTTTGAGGGTTTATTGACATAAAAAGCAAATAACATAAAACTGAAACTTATTACAATAATCTGAAATTTCTGAAACAACTGATCTACTGCTGCAATTAATCTTTATTTCTCGAGAGAATGGAAAATTACGTTATTTTCAAAATAAAAACAATGGCAACAACATGGAACCTGATTTTTTTATTTGATTTTTGCCTTGCCTTCAACTGGAACTGAAGCATTTCACTATTCATGACAACACTGTAGCATTTTACTGTTCACGCGTTATTCACGCATCACTATTCACATGTTACTATTCATGCGACACTATTCATGCATTACTATTCATGCATCACTATTCATGCATTACTGTTCATGTGACACTATTCACGCATTACTATTCACGGCCGTACTGTAGCAGCAGGTACAAACTTTAATAAGCAAAGGATTAATCTTTAAATATTCTGATCTGCAATGAAACCCCTATTAATCTCTGAATCTTCTTCACAACTGCTGAGGCACAAATCAGAGTCTCTGTATGAAACTCTCTAGATACCAAATTCGCTGGATATTTCACCAGTTCAAATGGAGACTCACAGAAGAACTACGTTCTTCAATGGCAATGGTTGAAACCCTTCTCAGAGCACAAAACCTGTTTTCAAAATGATAGCAATAACAATGGATGCCGAGAATGAGCTCTTAAGTCTCTTTTTATTCTTTCCTTAGGAGAGCTCAAACACCTTCCTGGCCAATGTGGGATAAAAGATTTATTCCCACATTAAATTATTCACTTAACGCACTTTATTATATTAAAGTGACTTTATTATTATAAAGTTACTTTATAACTTTATAATAATATTAAAATATTAAATAAATCACTTAAGTCACTTAAATTTTAATATCTCTTGATTTACTTGTCTGATTGCTAAGCCGTCTGAGCCAGGAGTCGAGAGACTAAATCCACATGTGACTAAACTGAGATTCTAAATATAGCAGGGTGCTCCCATGACTTACTAAAAATAGTAAGTCTAGCCAAAAGATGTCCGATTGACCCCGAACGAAAGCCAAGCAAAGAAACTCCGCTAACCGAGGCTGAGCCATGCCTCACAAGACCCCCTAATCCCCTCATTAGCCTACGGAGGTCGCATAATAGGCTAACTCTACACTGCAAAGAGATGTCAACTAGAAGGGGACATGACAAATGATGAGCCTCGCTGGAAGGATGGCGGGGAAGAAGTTCATGAGATAGAGGCCGAGGTTGAGCAGCCCTTTTGTTATATTAGATGTGCGGTAGGAGGTGCCAAAATGGCTAAGAGATAGGATGAGACGTGATCTTGTAGATGTGAGACTGATCCTGTAGCTGAGATGGAGAAGTTGTTGCAAAGGATCAGTGCACCTCCAACAAAGAAGAAGGCCAGGAAATTCTCCAAAATATCAACAGATGAGGATGGCTCTCGGACACTTCATGTGGCAGTGCCTAGAGTGGAATGTGATCGAGACGAGGCCATTCCAGAAAACTATGTGATTATGACCATGGAACTTGGCCACCTTACTGGAGCACAAGTGGTTGAGGAGTGCGATAATTCCTATCGAGCACCCAAGGATAGATTGTCCTATGTTGAGGGCAAGTATAAGAAATTGAAGGTAGAGCACAAGACACTGATTGGTTATGTGCAGCACTAGTCTCGTCCTTGTGGGCAACAGAATCCGGCAATTGAGCTTCCAGCTGAACTTTCCAGGGAATCAATCAGTGGGTTAGAGGATTTGAAAAGGATGGCACAATAGGCAGACAAGTGGGTTGCCAGCATCTGTGCTGAAACATGAAAGTTTATGAGGGATCTTGCACATGCCTATCGGCAAGCCTCCAATATTATGGCAAGGATGGATGCAGTTAACTATGCTTGGGGTGAGGCTCGTATCTATCAGACGAAAGTTGTTCTCCGTTTAGGGGCTTTGATGAGCATACCTCTACAGATTTTGGTTGAGGGAGGTGTGATTCAGGGGGGAGATAGATATGACTTTTCCGAATGGTACTCTTCAGTTGTCACAGGCCGAGGATTCTACGATGCATCAAAGACGGATTCTGTCAGGGTCAGAAAGGCCATGACAAATATCTTGGATGGAGTCCTCAATACGTTGGAGGCAATCTTTGTCAAGAGGTTGACTTCTGAGGAGGTGACTGCTAATGGTTTGAAGAATAGACTAACACCATTCTTTTCTAAGGTGAAGACCTTCACACAAGATGATTTCGAGAACACTTCTATGTTCTCCAGTATTATTCAGAACACCCAAGACGCCCTTGTCGCTTGGAAGAAATCTTGTGCCCGACATGGGCAAACAGTTACAGTTTTAGAATTTCAGTTGGATCACATTCCTCCCATTTCGGATCAGGAAGTTGATACAGATACAGTCTTACTCAAGTTTGCAGCCAGCGAATGAAGGAGAAAGGAAATGTCTTTTTTGGATATGATCTCCGGAAGGGAGATGATGTGTACTGATGATGGTTAGTGGTTCCCATGATGAGGAGGAGAATCTTTCAAGACATTCATTGCCCTTCCTCAATGGTAGCTTTTAGGGCCAGGAACTTCTTAATCATGCTTTAGGTGGCTCCTTTAATCAGCCTCTTCCATTAGATTGAATCTAAGCCGCCCAATCGGATCAGTTTCTTGATATAAAAAGGGTAATTCACCCTCATTTGTAATATATAGAAAGCAGATGGGTCGAAAGATAGAGTTGAGCTGTGATAGTAGGAGGAGGCACCGTGAAGTAGAGTGTGTCGTCCTTCTCAAACCTGATCGTTCCTGTGACCGTTGGCCTTTTTCTGGAAACCCGAAGGCTAAGTCGGAAGGTAAAATTAGGGTTTCCTATTTTTGAGGAGGTCATTGCTCAGAGATGGTGGATTCAATGGCGGATTCTTTCTGGGTTTTCCGAGAGCTTCGCAGTGGTATGTTCATCTCGGCATTCAGAGCATTTTTTGGAATTTACTATTTTTAGTAAATTCTATTTTTGGCAGCTTTTCAGTCGGGTTCAGCTTGGTTGACTTCCTATGCCAGTTTGATTGGTTGGCTTGTTCATTGTTGGCTTCGGGGCGCAGTTGGAAAAATAAGTTGGGCTATTTTTATTAAGGTCACGTTTTAATGTTATAATTTAACGTTGACTCCCCCCCTTAGCCTAGCTTAATCACTTAAAGTCTTTTTAAAAGGTGGTCTTTTGAGGGTGGCGCTTCATTAAGAGGATTAATTATTTCTTTTATGAAGTTTATTATTAAGTTCAAAATGGACGCCTTTTTCAAGAAAGATTAAAATATTATTAAAAGACAAAGTGCTTGGAAAGGTGGGACGCCATCTTTGAGGAGATTAGGGTTTTGACTTGAAAGTGGATTTTAGGGTTTCGAGAAGTCAACTGGAAAATTATAAAAAGGAGACTTTGAGCATCATTTCACATCTTTGGTCTAATATATTGTTATGCTGCCGGATTGGCTCTGGAACTGCTTCGAGGAATGAAGGCCTCCTAGCTTGGGCATCGCTTCGTGTTTGCAAGACAACATCTAGTGGTGATTCAATCAATTTGGGAGTTGCATTTAGTTTGTGCTTCGTATTTAGCTTGCTGCATTCGTAGATCTGTTTTGGCATTTAGGGGTCTCAGCATATTTCATTGTTTTAGACAGCAGATTTCATGTTTTTATTCATATTTCAAAAAATACAAAAATACTGGTTCTGGGTATTGTCTCAATCCAATTGTTTGAAAAGGGCGAATCTATTCTCCAAGTTATAGAAATTTTAGTTGAGTCTGCAATTTTTAAAAGGAAATCGATTTTCTCAGCTGGGCCGTACCTTTTCTGGCATTGGGGTTTGTGCATTAATTCATTAGATGCATTTAGAGTCTGTTTTCTGATCTTAGCTTGAGCGCCATCTTGCTGGGAGTATTGTGCTTCAGAAATCGTGTCATTTGAGCAAGTCACTCGGGAGTTATGAGCATTTGAATACTTTCATAGGCTGCTGGTTTTAAGTGCAAAATACAGATTTGTGGAAAACAAAAGAAAACAGAATTATTATTGTATTGTAATGGTGAATATTTCCAGTTCTAATCTCTTGACAGGCGTATAATCTTCACTCTGTAAACTGACAGTAGTACTGGCAGTGATTCTTAAGCTTGTTCAATTCTGTTAGTAATGCTCAATTTCATTTGAAGCTTGTAATAGATAAACCTCCGCCCTATGGTAGCTACTTTCCCATCTTGGGTCAGCAAGCACATTCTGGGTGTCGAGTATTTCCAGTTTCAGCATTTATTCCAAGCATTGAATTCTGTAATCACTCCGTCATATGGTCGCCCCTCACTCCGCATTGGATTGGGTAGCACATACTTGACGTTGAGTTCCTTTCTGTATTTAGAGAAGAAGATCCTCTGACCATATGCTCGCCATCATCGGCGCCATCCTTGGTTAGAGTTGCTTTTTGCATAAGCAGTTTAATTCAGATCCTCTGACCAATGCTCACACCTTGCCCACATCGGGATCCTGGTGTACATTCTGGTTAGAGTTGCTTTCTGCACGTTTTGGTTTATCTTCTAACCTTAACGGGTGCATTGTTTGAAATCTGTTAATTGAAAAAATCAAAAAAAAAATTGGTTTGGAATATTTCAGTGGTATCAGAGCCAAGATCTTGCCATCCTGTGAACAATCCGTCTATGAGTGACAGAGAAAAGAGGTACTTTGCAAGAGAAGACAAGAAGGTTGGAAAACAGTTCCAGCTTTATCAACCTCCAGAAGGTCAGACAGCTTCAGGAATCTTGAGGGCTCATTGGGAGTCTTCTCAGGAAACAGACATGGCAGAAGGTGAGAGGTCAGTTGGGGGTAACGAGAGGATTACCAACAACAGAGATGACAGTGGGAAAGGGAGAGATGGGAGAGAAAGATCCATGAGTCCAGGAAAGAGATTTGAAAGAAAGATGGATGCCTTGATGGACATGGTATCTCTCATGATGGGGAAAGTGGGCCAGAACACCACTCCACAGAACAACTCAGGGCATAGAGGGGAGCATAGTGCTTCCAACCAGCATGATGAGCATGCAGCTCGGACGGTGTCAAACAACACTTACATTTCCTCCAGGCCATTCAAACCCACCTTTTTGGCACCTGTAAACAATCAGCCAGATCCTGAAGAGAATGCTTCATTCGTGGAGCAGTTGAGACTGGGTCGTGCAGAGTATGATTCTCTACCTGCCGACATCAGGATGGATATGTCCTATAACGATTTCATGGATCATAAAAGGAAAAACAAAGGACAAGGGAGACACTATGATCAAAGAAGACCATCAAATCAAGGAGACTTGTACCAAGCTGTCAACAAGGTGACACTTCCACACTTTGACGGGAGTGATTCCAGTTCAGCCCGAGCTTGGATTCAGAAGCTGGATAACTATCTAGCTCTCAGACCTATGGCAGAAGAAGAAGCGATCAAGTTCGCTACGCTACACCTTGATGGGGTGGCGCACGAGTGGTGGTACCATGGCTTAATTACTCTGGGTCATCGGTCTATCACAACTTATGAGGAGTTCACTACAGGCTCATCGAGAGATTTGAAAAGAAGGATCCTGAAATTCATTTCAGAGAGCTTGCACAATTGAGACAGTATGGCACAGTTGATGCCTACATTGCTGAGTTTCAGAGACTCTCAGTCATGGTGACTGGAATCACGGAGAGAAGACTGGTGATCCTCTTCAGTGAAGGTTTGACAGAACCGCTCAAGGGTTGGATTAAAGCCTTTGATCCACCAACCCTGCAAGAGGCCATGAAGAAGGCAAGAAACATGGAGTGGGCTGCTCCTAAGGCGAAGTTTCAATCTAACTCCCCCTTTCAGAAAAGGGATAAAGGGAAAAGACCTCAGCATAGACCTCCTTTGCGACCTCAGCATAAGGAGTTCAAACATCATAATCCTCATGTCACCAGATTGGATCCTGAAACCCTGAATGAGCTCAGAAGAAAAGGGTTGTGTTTCCGGTGCAGGGAAAAATGGTCTCAGGATCATGTTTGCCCTAAGGGAGTTAAATTCAATCAGATTGAGTACTATTCTGCTGGTGAAAGTAGTTCTGATTTTTCCGACCAGCAATCTGATTTTGAGGAGAGTGAAGTAGAAGGAGCTCCAGAAGAGTCCGGAGATGAGAAGGAAAGTGGAGGAGTCTTGGCTCAGCTTTCGAGTTTCCAAAGAAACGAATCATTCAAGGTTCGAGGGATGGTCAAAGGGCAGCGAATCGTTGCCTTGATCGACACTGGAGCAACACATAACTTCATTGATGAAGTTGTGGTAGCAAAGAAGGGGCTGCAAACTGAGGAGTTTGAAGGGTTCAAGGTCATGGTTGCCGATGGTTTCCATATTACATGCACAAAGAAAATCTCGAACATGACCATGCAATTGGGAAATTACGAAGTCAAGGATGACTTCTATGTAGTCCACATTGGAGATACTGATGCCGTCCTAGGCATTCAATGGCTGCGTTCTCTTGGGGAGATCTCCTTGAATCTGCAGACTATGGAGCTGAAGTTTCAGTCTGATGGGAAGAAGATAGTGCTCAGAGGAATGTCTAATGGGGGCCCTCGGGTTGTGTCATTCAAAAGAATGGCAAGGCTAATACGTCACGATCAAGCTGAGTGGGTTGCCGAATGCATGATCCTTCCTGATAGTCCTGTAGAGACTAAACGTGACCAACCTCCTGATATTCAGTCCCTACTCACGAAGAAGAGCAAAGTCTTTGCAGATTTGCCTTCTGGACCACCACCTGAACGGGGTTCAGAACATATCATTGAGCTCAAGGAAGGAGCTAAACCGGTGATTACAACTCCATACCGGTACCCGAAGAGGCAAAAGGATGAAATCGAGAAGAATATTCAAGAACTCTTGGAGATGGGTTTCATTCGCCCAAGCAAGAGCCCCTTTGCATCTGCAGTGGTCCTGGTGAAGAAGAAGGATGGTACCATGCGCATGTGCGTGGACTATCGTGCTCTGAATCAGAGCACCATCAAAAACCGATACCCCATCCCCAGAATAGATGAGCTCATTGATGAGTTACATGGGGCCAAGTTCTTCTCAAAGATCGACTTGAGATTGGGTTACCATCAGATTCGAATGAGGGGATATGATGTGGAGAAGACAGCTTTCAGATGTCACTATGGCCATTTCGAATTCTTAGTCATGCCATTTGGGTTGACTAACGCTCCGGCTACCTTTCAGTCTTGTATGAACCGTGTTTTTCAGAATCAGTTAAGGAGAATTGTGTTGATATTTTTTGATGATATTCTGATTTACAGCAAGACCTGGGAAGATCATCTCAAGCACTTGGAGGAAGTGCTTAGTATTCTGGAATCTGAGAGTTTGTTTGCAAAAGCTTCCAAATGTGAATTTGGAATGGAGGAGTTATTGTACCTTGGCCACATCATCAGTGCTGAGGGAGTGAAGGTGGATCCGGAAAAGATCAAAGCAGTGGTTGATTGGCCACCACCTGAGAATTTGACTCAGTTGAAAGGTTTTCTGGGTCTTTGTGGTTTTTATCGGAGATTCGTTAAGGGGTATTCACAGAATGCTGCTCCTCTTACTGATCTCACCAAAAAGGGAGCCTTTGTTTGGTCAGAAAAGGCTCAAATTGTTTTTGACAAATTCAAGAAGATCATGAGCTCGTGTCTGGTTCTGGCTATCCCGGATTTCTCCAAGCCATTCGAGCTGCAGTGTGATGCATCAGGTGAAGGAGTTGGGGCTGTCCTGATGCAAGACAAACACCCTATCGTGTTTGAGAGCAGAAAATTACGGGGTGTCGAAAGGACATATTCAATTTATGACAAAGAAATGCTTGCCATTATGCATGCATTAGCCAAGTTCAGGCAGTACTTGGTGGGGAACAATTTCGTGGTTAAGACTGACCACAATAGTCTCAAGCATTTCATGCACCAGAAGGACCTAAATGAGAGGCAACAGAAATGGGTGAGTAAGCTTCAAGCTTACGACTTTGACATTGAATATGTCAAAGGGAAAAATAATATCGTGGCTGATGCGTTGTCAAGGAGACCTCATCTTAGCTCATTGTGTGAGCTTACTGCAGATTGGAGAGACTTGTTGCTTGCTGATTATGCCAAAAATCAGTTTGCAACCAGCATTCTTGAGGGTACTTTTCATGATGAAAGGTACAAGGTGGTTGAGGGATTGATACATTATAAGGGAAGAATCTTTCTGGTGGCTGATTCTAAGCTTAAGAAGAAGCTTCTTTTGACTTTTCATGATATTCCAGTTGCTGGTCACCAAGGTTTTTTTAAGACATATAGGCAGATCCGAGAAAGGTTTTCTTGGAAAGGATTGAAAGGAGAAGTACAACGCTACATTCAGGAGTGCCCTGTTTGTCAAGTGAATAAGAATGAGCATACTTTACCCGCCGGTTTGTTGCAACCACTTCCAATTCCCAATCAAAAATGGGAAAGCATTTCGATGGACTTCATCACTGGGTTGCCCAAGGCCCAAGGGAAGGATTGTATCTATGTGGTAGTTGACAGATTAACCAAATTTGCTCACTTCTTCGCCATTACCAGCACTTTTTCTGCAGCCCAAGTTGCAGATTTGTTCTTTCGAGAGGTGTTTAAGCTGCATGGGTTGCCAAAGAACATTGTGAGTGATCGGGACAGCAAGTTCCTAAGTACGTTTTGGCAAGAAGTTTTCAAAATGAGTGGTACGGTGCTCACTCCAAGCACTAGTTATCACCCTCAAACTGATGGACAAACAGAAGTAGTGAACAAGTGGTTGGAAGGCTACTTGAGAAACTATGTGTCAGAGCAGCAGAGAGCATGGGTTAAGTGGCTGCATATAGGCGAGTACTGCTACAATTCTTCTTTCCATATGTCGATTAAGATGTCTCCTTTCTTGGCACTTTATGGGTATGAAGCACCTAGTTTTGCAGATTTGGTGTTTGGTGACAGCAAAGCACCCCTAGCCAAGGATTTGTTGCAGCATAGTCAAGACATAATGAGATCCTTGAAAGATAATTTGCAGATTGCACAAAATCAGCAGAAGTTGTATGCTGATCAAAAGCGTGTTGAGTGTTCTTTCGAGGTTGGGGATATGGTCTATCTTCGTTTACAACCTTATAGACAGTCTACTCTCAAGAAGAGTGGAGCTGAGAAGCTCAAACCTCGCTTCTATGGGCCATTCAGGGTCAGCAGAAAAGTTGGGGCAGTAGCTTATGAATTAGAGCTACCTTCTGATAGCAGAGTGCATAACGTCTTCCACGTGTCTCGCCTCAAAAAGGCACTCGGACATAACGTGGTTGCTTCATCACAGTTGCCACCATTGGATGAAGAGGGACAGTTGGTTCTAATTCCAGAGGAGATACTTGACTTCAGAGAACGTTCTTTGAGGAAAAGAACCATCAGGGAATACCTAGTGAAGTGGAAGAACCTGCCGATGGAGGATGCAACTTGGGAAAGTGATGAGATATTGCAGCATCCTGGTTTGCGATTGCTTGAGGACAAGCAATCTTGGGGAGGGCGGACTGTAATGTCCCCTTCTCAAACCTGATCGTTCCTGTGACCGTTGGCCTTTTTCTGGAAACCCGAAGGCTAAGTCGGAAGGTAAAATTAGGGTTTCCTATTTTTGAGGAGGTCATTGCTCAGAGATGGTGGATTCAATGGCGGATTCTTTCTGGGTTTTCCGAGAGCTTCGCAGTGGTATGTTCATCTCGGCATTCAGAGCATTTTTTGGAATTTACTATTTTTAGTAAATTCTATTTTTGGCAGCTTTTCAGTTGGGTTCAGCTTGGTTGACTTCCTATGCCAGTTTGATTGGTTGGCTTGTTCATTGTTGGCTTCGGGGCGCAGTTGGAAAAATAAGTTGGGCTATTTTTATTAAGGTCACGTTTTAATGTTATAATTTAACGTTGACTCCCCCCCTTAGCCTAGCTTAATCACTTAAAGTCTTTTTAAAAGGTGGTCTTTTGAGGGTGGCGCTTCATTAAGAGGATTAATTATTTCTTTTATGAAGTTTATTATTAAGTTCAAAATGGACGCCTTTTTCAAGAAAGATTAAAATATTATTAAAAGACAAAGTGCTTGGAAAGGTGGGACGCCATCTTTGAGGAGATTAGGGTTTTGACTTGAAAGTGGATTTTAGGGTTTCGAGAAGTCAACTGGAAAATTATAAAAAGGAGACTTTGAGCATCATTTCACATCTTTGGTCTAATATATTGTTATGCTGCCGGATTGGCTCTGGAACTGCTTCGAGGAATGAAGGCCTCCTAGCTTGGGCATCGCTTCGTGTTTGCAAGACAACATCTAGTGGTGATTCAATCAATTTGGGAGTTGCATTTAGTTTGTGCTTCGTATTTAGCTTGCTGCATTCGTAGATCTGTTTTGGCATTTAGTGGTCTCAGCATATTTCATTGTTTTAGACAGCAGATTTCATGTTTTTATTCATATTTCAAAAAATACAAAAATACTGGTTCTGGGTATTGTCTCAATCCAATTGTTTGAAAAGGGCGAATCTATTCTCCAAGTTATAGAATTTTTAGTTGAGTCTGCAATTTTTAAAAGGAAATCGATTTTCTCAGCTGGGCCGTACCTTTTCTTGCATTGGGGTTTGTGCATTAATTCATTAGATGCATTTAGAGTCTGTTTTCTGATCTTAGCTTGAGCGCCATCTTGCTGGGAGTATTGTGCTTCAGAAATCGTGTCATTTGAGCAAGTCACTCGGGAGTTATGAGCATTTGAATACTTTCATAGGCTGCTGGTTTTAAGTGCAAAATACAGATTTGTGGAAAACAAAAGAAAACAGAATTATTATTGTATTGTAATGGTGAATATTTCCAGTTCTAATCTCTTGACAGGCGTATAATCTTCACTCTATAAACTGACAGTAGTACTGGCAGTGATTCTTAAACTTGTTCAATTCTGTTAGTAATGCTCAATTTCATTTGAAGCTTGTAATAGATAAACCTCCGCCCTATGGTAGCTACTTTCCCATCTTGGGTCAGCAAGCACATTCTGGGTGTCGAGTATTTCCAGTTTCAGCATTTATTCCAAGCATTGAATTCTGTAATCACTCCGTCATATGGTCGCCCCTCACTCCGCATTGGATTGGGTAGCACATACTTGACGTTGAGTTCCTTTCTGTATTTAGAGAAGAAGATCCTCTGACCATATGCTCGCCATCATCGGCGCCATCCTTGGTTAGAGTTGCTTTTTGCATAAGCAGTTTAATTCAGATCCTCTGACCAATGCTCACACCTTGCCCACATCGGGATCCTGGTGTACATTCTGGTTAGAGTTGCTTTCTGCACGTTTTGGTTTATCCTCTAACCTTAACGGGTGCATTGATTGAAATCTGTTAATTGAAAAAACAAAAAAATTGGCTCGGATTATTTCATAGAGCTAGGAGTTAGCTTAGTTTGAAAAGGAAAGAAAAACTTTCCCTTTGGAGGTTTTTGTAAAAGGTTGTTGTGTAAGACTCTCATAATATAAGGATTTTCATTGATTGGTGACTCTTTCTTTCATTGTGAGCAGTTGACAAGACTTTTTCATCTTTCCAATTCAAGTAGAGTAGAGTAGAGTAGAATTTGTTTTATGTAAATAGCTGTTAATTGTGGAATGTGGCGTTGATTTGGACAAATCTTCCTTTATCCATACCACTAGAGGGCTTGCTGACGGTAAGTCTGCCCTGTGCGGTCAACTGGAATATCAATACCTAACTTCAGCTGTGACTCGTGTGTTCAGTTGCATTGTTGTGACGGAGTGTACATGTTGGGCCACAATTTGAACATCTTATCCATCCTTTGAAGATTGCACCAACTTTGTCAGAGTTGTCCGAAGGAGAGATGAAACAAAGTTTGGTTTGAAGATTGTCAAAGTCTTTCCTCGCATTCTACCCCTTAGAAATAGATCATAGAATTCCTACCCCCTTATCCCTTTAAATTCAGCATTTCCCGGTCAGTTCAGATAACAGAGCATCATAGTCAAAACTTTTCATCTGCTTGGCAAAATCGAACAATTACGTAAGTCCCCTTGGAATACCCAGCATATTCACATCAACCAACTGAATCTATTCGCAATAAAAGGAACCTTGGAGTTGAATGCATGAACTTTCACACAATCTTAGCATGCGGAATACTTTGATCAAGAGAGAATAGAGTGACCATTGGACATTTTATTCTGTGTTGGTGTCGTCATAAAACACACGTCAACAGGTACTATATCCCACTTTTTAAAATGGACTGATACTCTTCCGTCATTGCATCTTTCCACACTTGATGCTTGAGAGCTTCTGTAACACTAGTTGGTTTTGAACTAATGATCTCATTCATTAAGGAAACATAGCTTGAGAATCTTTTGGGTCTCTTACTTTCTCTAAAAGTTCCTTTGCGTGTTGTATGATTCTCAGTTTCTTTAATCATCTTCCTAGCCCAAAGTGGTCTCCTCTTGCTGTTGTCATTGGGATTCTCTTCTGGAGCAGTTTGGTTTTCACTTACGATTTCTTCAGGACACTCCCTCTAAATCTCAGGAGTAGGCTTCTCCTCTAAGACTTTAGGAGAATCTTGAATTTCTATCTCACTTGAACTCTTTGCCCTTTTGAAGGCAATGTCTTCCTCAAATATGACAGCTCTATTTAGTTCAATTTTTTTTTGACCGGATATGTATATTCTGTAGGCTTTTGAGGTTTCACTATATCCCACAAATATCCCTTTCTTTCCAGAAGGTTCTAGTTTGGATCTCTTTTCCTTAGGTACATGAATGTAGATAGGGCAACTAAATATCCTTAAGTGACTTATGTCAGGTTTTACACCAGTAAATGCTTCTTCAGGAGTCTTGTTATCTAGATATGAGTGGGGACATCTATTTTGGATGTAGATAGCTGTCCTAGAGGCTTCTGCCCAAAATGAGGTTTCTATGTTTTGGTCAAACAACATTGCTCTAGCAGCTTCTACAATAGTTCTATTTTTTCTCTCAGCAACACCATTTTGTTGAGGGTTGTAGGCTACAATAAACTCCCTCTTAATCCCAACATTTACACAAAATTCCTTAAAGATTTCTAAGGTGTATTCCTTCCCATTATCTGTTCTTAGGATTTTGATTTTCTTCCCTGAGAAGTTTTTTGTAAGTGCTTTGAACTCCTTAAACCTTTTAAGGATTTCTATTGAATCTTTACACTAAGAAAATATATCCAGGTCTTCCTAGAGAAGTCATCTACAAATATTACATAATATAAGAATCCCGCCATGGAGGGTACAGACATGGGTCCACATAAGTCAGAGTGTACTAGTTCTAATACATTTTTGGTTTTACTCAAACTATTTTGGAAGGTCCCCTTTGTATTCTTTCCTAGGGCACACCCTTTGCATGCTCCTTCACGAATTTGTTTTAGTTTGGGCAATCCTATTACTAATTTCTCTACAGAAGGTAGGGCACGGAAATGAATATGTCCTAATCTTCGATGCCAAATTTCATTTGAATCAGAGGTCTCATGAATAAGAGCTTGTTTAGAATCAGTGCACAATTTGTAGAGATATCCTTGTCTTACACCTATAGTTTGTGCTTTCTTTATAGTGGATTTCTTTGGCCATGCCAGAACTTTTCCATCCATAAAGGTAACCCTATAGGCGTTGTCTTCAAAAGCAGAAATGGATATTAGATTCCTCTTTATTCCTGGTACAAACAATACTCCAGTGAGTTGTAGAGAGAGGCCAGACTTCAAATTTATGGTGCAAGTTCCAACCCCTTTTACTGGATGTGCAGAATCATCTCCAATAGTTACCTCTTCATCAGTTTCTTCTACCATAGTATTTAGGTGTTCTTTGAACCCTATGATGTGCCTTGATGAGCCACTATCAATTACCTAGTTGTTGACTTTGTTTGATACTTGACTTGATAAGGCTGAGTAGAAGACAAATTTCTCAAAGTCATAATTTGAATTTGTCTTTCTGTCTTTAGCAAAGGATGCTTGTTGTTTTGTTCTATCAGGGCACTTCATTGCATAGTGTCCATATTGATCACATCTGAAACATTGTATTTGGGAGATGTCTTTCCTTTTCTTGAATGGTCCCTTTCCATAAGAGTTCTTCTTTCTCTTGAAGTTTTTCTTCTTACCTTTCTTATGATAATTTGTGTTTAGCACATGAATATCCTCATCTATGATTTTCTAATTGTTTTCTTTTGTCATTAGTCTTGTTTTTTCTTGTAAGCAATCTGTTCTTAGCCTATCAAATTTACGGAGTTTTGATATTGCACTTATTCCTTGAACAAATGACTCCCAAGAGTTTGGTAGGCCACCTAGAGCTATTAGAGTTAACTCTTTGCTATCAATTTGATATCCGACTATTGACAATTGATTTCTTAGTTCATTGATTCTCATGAAGTATGAACTAATAGATTCTCCCTTGTTTATCTGAACATGATTAAGTTGCCTTTTTAGAGCAAGGGTCCTACTGGTGTTGTTTATTTCAAAGGTGTTTTCAAGGGGTTTAAACATTTCATATGCAGTCTCATGTTTAGATAGAATAGGTACTATATGGTCCCTAACTGCATCTACTATAATTTTCATAGCTTTCTCATTGTTCTCAATCTATTGGGTTTTCTCCAGATCATCCTCTAGTTCTATCTTGTTTTCTTTCACAATTGAGTCTATCTTATTTTTTTTCGGAATCATCATGATTCTGAATTTCCATGATGTAAAGTTATTTGCACCTTCAAGACGATTCTCGAATCTGATTACACTAGACATTATGAAGAATAGAATGTGTTTTCGATTTCAAGAGAAAATACGATTTTAAATAATCTGATAATTAAATTTAATTGGATCTTCCTAACGTGGCTCTGATACCATGTTAAGATTAAATCACTCTCAGATTATTTCGAGAATATCGAACTTGATAGATATGAAGTTAAGTCAAATCGCTATTGTAGAATACTGATTAAGAATTTGCAAGTCTGATTTTCTTGATGGTATACGAGTTTCAAGTGCAGAACATTAATTGATTTCTATGTTCTTCTTGAGGATCAGATCCGCCAAATATACATAGATAGGGAGACACGTCCGCTCATGGGATGCGTCTTATTCATAGAGTCCCTTCGTCTAAGATAACCGAATGTTAATCAGTTTATTAACAACCATTTAAGGACGTTAGATCTATGAATATATAAATGCCATTGAATGTATACGTTTAGATATCATTTAATTCAATCTGAATATATAATTTATATTCTCTCAATACAGATCAAAGAACTATACTTGATGTTAGCGATTTTGATATAAATGATGATGATGAATAAATTCAATCATCATTTATATCTGACCGAAGCTATTTTATTCAACACAAAGCTTGGACTTGGTGCAGTTTCAGTGTATCCCATTATTTGATTCATCCTTAAGTTTTCATGACATGTGAAGCCAATATGTGCATCGATATCATGAAAGAAAAAAAACACTGTGTGTTGGGCAACATCAGTTGTCTGCTTTGGTGGAGTTGGTTGCTGTTGTCGATAATTGTTGTAAGGTTGAAAGTTATTTCTCCTCGGCTGGTACGACTATTGAGGTTGATATGGTTGTGGTGCTTGATATGGTTGCATTACGAGCAACGCAAGTGGTGCAAGCTGAGCAAGCAGTGTAGGCTAAGTAGGTAACCGCCTCTTGAGAATAGTCATTTCGTTAGATACCTTTTGTAGTAGTGGGTCTACAGGATTATGAACCAAAGGCCTGATAGCATCTTTCTTCATCTTTCCAATGGTAATCATGTTGTATTCAATCTCTATAGCACCTTGTTGCGCATTCTCTAATTTTGTTTCATTTGCATTGAATGTGACTGTCATCCTTCTTGCATAGGATTATCCCAGTATGGTCATTGAGCACTTATCACTGTCACTTAAATATGAGGTTGTTTCCCTTTATAAAAAATCTCAAGTCTTCATGAAGTTTATCCCCTCATGCATTAATTTTCTTTAGTCTTTTGCTCATCTAAATGACTACTGTCATTTGTTTTGAAACCTTGGAGTAAAGACTATCATATCCTTAGTATGACTGCAAAAACTTTGTAATCATATTGGATTTCATAAAATATACTCTGTAGAGCCAAAGGAATACTATTTGATGGCACACCATTTTTGGTTATTGGCATATGATACACTGCCTCTTTGACTATCTTTTGAGAGACACTCAAACTATAATGTTTCCCTTTATACCATCAACATCATTTCATTTTGGACTGTCCTTTGTATTTAAGATTATTACTTCTCTATAAAAAATTCTTATGGTTGTCATGATGCTAAAAATGGTATGTAAATATCATCATTATCATTGTAAGGCTCATATAACTTCAGAAGTCTCTCTCCAAAAAAAGGTAAGACCATAATTTTAACACACTGTATATGACCTTCCCTTGTGACTATGAGTAATAGGGTTTCAAG